>VCII01000065.1:0-66947 GCA_006030095.1 Triplophysa siluroides
TGGACACACAAGGCATGAGAAAGTAGGGGCCGACAAATGGCACTGAGATCTGCAGAGCTTTTATTAGTCCAAGAGTTTACTGTCCTCTCAATACCACCAGACATGAAGCATGAGCTCCAACAGCACTAAAGAGCACACATGAAGAGGACCGAAAAGCACATGTGAGTGCGATTGTTCAGATGAAATCACTTCCATCAAACTCAACCGAATACAGCATCACACTCCTATCAGCCAATGAAACATGTGATCTTCAGTCTGTGTATGTTACAGAGAAGCGCTTACACGCAGCGTTTCTGATGTTGACAGATGCCCTCGTGTCCGCATCACTGTTGACAACATCCCAATCAGCCAATCAGATGTCTCTTCATATCCGTTACACAGATGCTTCAGTTATGGGTTTTTCAAGTGTCAACAAACTCTCATGATGTAGGAGCATCTCTCACTCGAGCACGTACACAAATACACACAGACTGTCAACACACACGTCATCTGCTCTTTTCTGACTGACAAACTTTGCATAAGAACTACCCACAATTCATCTGTCTGTCTCTCTCTTTCTGTATTTACAGCATGTGATTGGCCGCAGTATCGCTGTCGTCACGACTACAGAGAGCTCACATCCCCTGGGTGCTCATTAAACACCATAGACGGTTCTCTTACAGGATTCCTGCACACACGCACACACACACGCACACACACACACACACACTGGTGGTCCTGGTGCCCCTGAGGCTCTGAAACCAGTAAATCCATTAACTCACAAACAGTCAATTGAACCAGCTTCACTTCACTCTGAAACCGTCTCACACACACACACAGACTGACAAAGTGTCAAAAGCAGTTTCAGCCTCACATGGACCCTCACATCTTCTCAGTCTGGTTTCAGGATCTCTCCAGTCGTGTGGAAATGATTCAGGGTGAAAGCAGGAGTTTCAGATGGGCTGGAGGTGAGCGGTGTGTGTGTTCTCTCTCTCTCTTCTTTCACAGGCATCTCAGTGTTTGGTGCACACACGCACACACGTGAATGATGCTCGTATCTTGAGGTTCATGAGAATCTGGATGTTTTTTGCTAAAGGCCGCATGTGACGTGTGTCATCGGCAGTGTTGGGTGGAACTAGTTACTAAGTAATTATTTACTTTAATTTCAGTAAAAGTAAGGGATTACTCTTATTCCTTCTGTAATTTAATGTCAGTAACTTCTGATGTAATTGTCTAAATACTGTGTGTAATATGTTTGTGTGCAATAGTGGAATTGACATCAAAATTAAAATTAAAATCTGTGCTTTAATGTATCATTTTCATACATTTGTGATACTTCGATCAGTAAATAATAACACTTGAATGAATTAAGAGCCGTTTCATGTCTGTCCTTGAATCACTGAACTCATCGAGGTTGATGTAGGATATAGAAAGTCGTCTTGGTTACGTATGTAACCTCAGTTCCCTGATGGAGGGAACGAGACGTTGTGTCGAGAACGACAGATGGGGTTCGCCCTTGAGAACCAATCAACTCTGACTACTATAGAAAAGGCCAATGAAATTTGGCGAATGAAATTTGCATGCCGGTCTCTCCTCCGGATGTCCGGTATAAAAGGAAGCCGGCGTGCAGCATTCATTTACCTCTTGTTCTGAAGAGCCTGAGAGCCTCTCACGACTGCAGCAGAATACGATACATGTTTGTGGCATAAGGGACACAACGTCTCGTTCCCTCCATCAGAGAACTGAGGTTACATACGTAACCAAGACGTTCCCTTTCTGTCGGTCTCTCGACGTTGTGTCGAGAACGACAGATGGGGTTGCCTATGGAAAACGCCACAACGCTGTATCGCGTCACAATCTCAGCGAAGCGACGGTAACAGGCCTGGGCGTGTCAGCTCGATGCTTTCGCGAAACTGTAAACTTCCAGTGTGGTGGTCGGGGGGTTCCAGAGCTTTCTTGGAGAAAGATGGGTACAGCCCTGACCGGTAACCTTTCACGGACGGAGGGCCTTAGCTCTCTAGGAGGCCGTCCGGCTCGGGTTTACACCGGGTAAGCGCAACTTCCTTAATTAGGGATGCGCTATAGAGGCCACCTCCTACCCGTGGGGAGGAATATGGTGGATATAGGTATGGTCTCGTCCTTGGAGGAGAACGCATGGAACGTGCGGACTGGGTAGTTAACCGCGAGGTGGAGGCCCACCTGGGGAAGCTCATGGGTTACCATGTGTGGGAACCGTTGCCATGAGGGTATATCAGACGAAACAGCCCACGGGGGGGGGGTGTTACTGCGTCCGATAGCACTAGGTCCGGTTAGAGCCAGGGGATGGCTCACATGTTATCCCGGCCTAAGGGGGAAGGCTGCTCTGCCCAGCCAACCCCCAGGGGGTGCTTGCTTAGTGATGGATGGAATGCCTATTCTTAACCAGTGTCTGGGTAAGAAGGAAGGTTGGTGAGGTACCAGTTTCTTAGCCATGTGTTTGGGTAAGAAGAAAGGTAGATAGCACACAGACCCAACCTCTTGGAGGGTGGGAAGGTGCTTTCGCAGGCATACGCCCCCCCCGGATGCCAGTCCTACATGTCGCCACGCAGGACGTGGGCTGACACCGGGTTTACGCGAAGGTTGTTAACCCTTGCGAAGGTGTTTGGGCGTAGCCCAACCCGCAGCTCTACAGATGTCTGCTAGAGAGGCGCTTCTGGCCAGTGCCCAGGAGGTGGCTATACCCCGTGTGGAGTAAGCCCTCAGTGGGCATGGGAGAGTCTGAGATCGGAATGCCGTCGTAACGGCATCCACGACCCAGTGCGCCAGCCTCTGCTTGGAGACAGCCTTCCCCTTCTGCTGTCCTCCAATACAGACAAGGAGCTGGTCAGGGCTGCTGAAGCTCTGCGTGCGGTCCAGAACACAACACGGATGGGGTTGGGTCTTCCTCCCCGATGGGGAGCGCCTGCAAGTTCACCACTTGGTCCCGAGGGGGAGTAGTGGGAACTTTGTGCACGTATCCGGGCCTGGGTCTCAGGATAACGTGAGAGTTACCAGGGCCGAATTCAAGGCAATCCGGGGACACAGAGAATGCTTGGAGGTCCCCTACCCTCTTGAAAGAAGCGAGCGCCAACAGGGGGGCCGTCTTACTCAGTTGAGGAAGATCGGAACATCCGAGGGCTCTTGGACCCACGTTAGGGTCCCAAGAGGGTATGGGGCGGAGATGAGGCGGATTCCGCCCTCTCGCGCCCCTTAGGAACCTGGTGACCAGGTCGTGTTGCCCTAGAAACTTTCCATCAACTGAGTCGTGATGAGTGGCGATAGCGACTACATACACTTTCAGTGTGGAGGGGAGATGTTAGTCTCCAGTCTCGTAAGAAGGACAACACAATCCTGATCGAGCACCTCAGTGGGTCTCTCTCGTTGAGAGAGACACCAGGACGAGAAGAGGCGCCGTCTAGAGGCGTGTAAACGCCTAGTAGATGGGGCCCTAGCCTGGGTGATGGTCTCTGCCGTAGAGGGGGAGTAGCCATCTCAGGATCTTCTCGTCCCGTCTAGAGACCAGACATGGGTGTTCCAGAGGTCTGATCTGGGATGCCAGAACGTGTCCTTCCCCTGAGAGAGCAGGTCCTCTGTCAGGGGAATGGTTCAGGGAGAGTCGCTGTCCAGAGCATCAACTCTGAAGCCAAGTGTGGTTAGACCAGTGCGGTGTAACCAATAACACTTGGTGCTCCTCTTCCCTGACCTTGCACAGTGTCTGTGAAGGTGTGCTTCCGCCCGTCCCGCGGTCAGCTGTGCGCCAGGGCATCCGTGCCGAGGGGGGCCTCGGTCAGGGAGTACCAAAGCAGACAATGGGTGGTGTCATGGGAGGCAAAGAGGTCTATCTGTGCCTGTCCGAACAGCACCCAAATGAGCTGGACCGGGGGTGGAGTCGCCATTCTCCGCAAGGCGTATACTGACTAGAGAGCGCGTCGGCTGTCTGGTTCAGTATGCCTGGGATGTGTGTGGCCTGCAGGGAGCGGATCACCTGCTAACTCCACAGGAGGAGGCGTCAGGCAAGTCGTGTTAGATGCCGTGAGCGTACGCCACCCTGGCGACTGATGTACGCTACGGCTGTCGTGCTGTCCAGGTGGACCAGCACGTGCTGGCCCCGCACTAGAGGCCGTAGCCTTCTCAGCGCAAGCAGCACAGCCCACAAATCTAGGCAATTGATATGCCAGCGCAGACAGGGGCCCGTCCAGCGCCCCGCTACTGCGTGCCCGTTGCACACTGCGCCCCACCCCTGCAGCGAGGCGTCCGTCGTCACCACGACGTGCCTCGTAACCTGCCCGAGGGGAGTCCCCGCTCGGAGGAAGGTCATGGAAGACCAAGGGGTTAGGGTGCGTCGGCAGCAGGGCGTCATCACCATGCGCCTGCTGCCGGTGTGCCACGCTGTCCTCGGAACTCGACTCTGTTGCCAGTGTTGGAACGGTCTCATGTGCATCAATCCGAAGGGTATTATCCCCGCGGAGGACGCCATGTGCCCAGGAAACTTTGAAATTGTTTCAGGGGGACCGCCGACTGCCTGAAGTGTTCCAGGCAGTTCAACACTGACTGGGCGCGTGCTGCGGACAGCTGCGCCATCATGGTGACAGAGTTTAGTTCCATACCGAGAAAGAGGATGCTCTGCACTGGGGAGAGTTTGCTCTTTTCTCGGTTGACCTGAAATCCCAATTGATCTAGATGCCGGAGCACCAGGTCCCTCTGTGTACACAACAGTTCTCGCGAGTGTGCCAAGATAAGCCACTCGTCGAGATAGTTTAGTACCCGCACACCTTTTTCCCGAAGGGGAGAAAGGGCGGCTTCCACGATCTTCGTGAAGACCCGTGGAGACAGGGACAGACCGAAAGGGAGGACTCTGTACTGATATGCCTGCCCCTCGAACGCGAACCGTAGGAACGACCGGTGTCGAGGGGAATCGAGACATGAAAGTAAGCGTCCTTCAGGTCGATTGCCACGAACCAATCCTGACACCTGATAGATGTCAGGATGCGCCTCTGCGTGAGCACCCTGAACGGCAGCTTTGTGAAGGTGCCGTACCGACCGATCAGAGCCGTGGCTGTGAAGGTCGGGCCCGATGTTGTTCTCCTTGGGTCTAGTGTCCCTTCTCGCGAGAAGGTTCTGACGGGTGGAGGTTTCCCCCTCGACATATGCACGGGGACCGTCTCTCCTTCTCGAGGTGGTCCTCCCCTCTGCCCTCCGAGTCGAAAAGGGTGGACCTGGTGGCCGAGACGTTGTGGCTAATTGCCACTGTCTGCTTCACCGTCAAAAACTGCTGAGCGCAGTCCTCGACGGTGTTACCAACAACCCACCCTGCGAGATGGGTGCATCAAGAAAGCGGACTTCCTTGGTGTCACTCTTCTGCGCAAGGTAAAGCCGGGGTTGTCTCTCCTGGACCACTACCGTGGACATCGTCCGACCCAGGGCCTGTGTCGCCGCCTTGGTCGCCCATAGAGCGCTGTCAGCGGCGGCACGGAGATCCTGCATTATACCCGGGTCGGCCTTACCTTCTTGGAGCTCTCTCAACGCCTTGGCCTGGCGGACCTGCAGGATGGCCATGGCATAGAGAGAGGAGGCAGCCTGGTCCGCGGCATCTCAAGCTTTCGACACCAGTGATGCCGAAGTCTTACGCGCTTTGGACGGTAGGCGTGGCCGATTCCCCCCCAGGTGGTAGCCGTCCGCGGCACAGGTGCACCGCAGGCGGACGTTCCACCCGGGGGATCTCGACGTAGCCTTGGCTGCCCCACCATCGAGGGAAGTAAGGGAGCCGGAGCTGGTTTCACTGGAACGGTCCGTGTGGAGCGCTCCAAGTTTTACACAGCTCCTCATGCACCTCCGGAAAAAAATGGCACCCGGGGTGGGCGCGGTTTGCACCGCGCTCCGACCTCAGGAACCACATATCCCCGGGTTAGCACGGATGACATCACTTCTGCTTCCTCCTGAACTCGACCGCCTGGGGGGGAGCTCGGATTCGTCAGAGTCGGATGCCAGTCTCCCTCCGATGCTGCGAGCGACATCTCATCTACGTCACACATCAATTCCGAGTGTGTGCCTGAGGATCCGGACGGTATGCCACCGCCGGTTGGGGAACGTTCAGAAGAGCGAATCGGGGTGCGATCGGCCCGTGAGCACTTGGCTGGCGGGTTTACGTTCGCAGAGTTCCCCATATCACTAACGCTGCTAAACGTGGGTGTCATCGGGGCTGTAGCCACAGATGTCACAGCCCGGGTAGCAGACGAAATGGTGGCTGGTTCCCGTAGGAAGACAGCCACCCGTGACCGCAGTGCGGGGCAGATGTGTCAACGAACGCTGCTTCAGTGTGCTGGACGCCCAGACACCTAATGCAGCGATCGTGTCCATCCCCCTCCTCGATGAGGGTGCCGCACCCAAGAGAACAGCGGGACATGCCGCGCTGGAAATTGCTCAGTCCTGAAAAAGGACCTTTTAGAAAAAATCTCTAACACCTCCGGAACCGCCGAGACGCCCAGGGGAAGGTCGCTGCAGGTAGGGACGATCCGCTGCTCTACGTTGTAGATCCGGCAATGTAGAAGAAGAAGAATTCATTGAATTCGTTCTGTTCGTAGTCATGAGCAAAGGCTCTTCAGAACAAAAGGTAAAAATGAATGCTGCACGCCGGCTTCCTTTTATACCGGACATCCGGAGGCGGAGACCGGCATGCAAATTTAATTCGCCAAATTTCATTGGCCTTTTCTATAGTAGTCAGAGTTGATTGGTTCTCAAGGGCGAACCCCATCTGTCGTTCTCGACACAACGTCGAGAGACCGACAGAAAGGGAACATTGGTTATAAGTCATTAAACACTTTTTGGAGAGTGTCATTTGTACAGTAATCTGATTACACTATTGAATATGTCATTAGTAACTAGTAATTCATTTACATTAATGCATTTGGCAGACGCTTTTATCCAAAGTGACTTCCATTGCATTATCCTCTACATTTATCCATAGGTATGTGCAATCCCCTGGGATCCAACCCACAACCATGTGTTGTTAACACAATGCTCTTACCACTGATCACAGGAAACACATTCATTACTTTTTCAGAGTAACTTGCCCAACACAGACTATGATGATTTTACAGACTACACAGTGATTTGATAAACACCTTCACACCTCATCACCGTCTCGACCAATGCTGTGAGATTAAGGCGGGACTATCTGCTGTTTGGACCAATGACAGACTGTTTAGAAAACATGTGCAAATGATTTGTTGGCTTGCTCACTGGGAAACTGCATTTATTTATTTTATTATTTATTTATTAGATATTATTTATGAATTGATCTTGCCTGTTCTATAAACACCATGCACGGTGCTGTGTTTCTGTTTTCTTATTTGCTCCTGTAAAGCTGTGCACATTTTGAAAAGCGCTACAGTATATAAATAAACTTGAATTGAATTGAATACTTGTATAAAAGAGACTTTCAGTTTCATCATAGTTCAGAGTTTGACTTCGTCCTGTTAGGTTTGTGGCGATTCAGACAGAAAGTTAAACCTGTTCACTTCCGACGAATACACAGACCAAATATCTTACATCTTTATTTTTGGCATTGTGGATAGTGATTTTTATACTGTATAAACTAATAAGCATCATTCACTTTCATTTATAAACTCTTTTCATCATGACTGCTACACATAGCGTAGCTTTTAACATCACAGGGACATTCAATAAATTGTATAAATCCTGTACAGAGAGAGAGAGAGAGAGAGAGAGAGAGAGAAGCGGTGGAGGGTGCTGGTGATTTACTCAGCTATAAAACTTTAGTGCTGCCGGTTGAGAGAGAGAGAGAGAGTTTATGCGGCCGAAAGCTCTTCACGTCTGATGAAGATGTTTCAGTGCTTGTTAAGAGAGAATAAAACCAAACGTCAGACTGATGCTGACTCTTACATCACAACACTGACCCGCAGCGCGACCTTCTGCAGGTCAACGTGTGTGTGTGCGTGTGCGTGTGTGTGTGTGTGTGTGTGTGTGTGTGTGTGTGCGTGTGTGTCACTGTTCTAATGTGGGGACAAATGGAGATTACACCTGATGAATAAATAATCAGATGCTAATGAGACACACAGACGCTGATATCCGCAGGGAAACATGTGCGTGAAGTTATTCAGAATATTAATTACACCTCAAAAACAACAACACAAAACTAATAACACAACAACCCGGCTGTTTACTGTTGTTTGATCCTTTCCAGATAAAGCTATGGACATATTTTCTCGAGCAGTACTTCTGTCTGGTTTCCTTTGCGATGTACTGAACCCTCCTGTTATGAGCAAATGTTTTAACCCACAAATATTTCAATATATGAAACATTACCCAAATTTGAATTGTTATTTGATTTTCCCTCACACTTAACCTATTTAATATTTAAAATAAAATATATTTTGTATTTATTTTATTTGTACAGCAAAAAATGTTAAAAAAACAGCCAGGATACGTTTCAGAAGATGTTAAAGTTGATTTGGGGTAAACATGATCATCGATCAGGGGTCTCTTGTCTTTAAAGATTTGAATAATGATTATAAATATTATATAAAATATAATATCATTTAATATATATAAATATTTTAAAACCAGTGCAGGCACATACTGTACATCCGTCCCTGTAGAAAGCAATGCATTTGTATTGTTTGTAAAGGAGGTAGCGGACTGCGACTGCGTGTGACACCTGTGATGATGTGACGGCACAGATGCTGCTGTAAAACGCTCGCCTGATCTCCATTCCAGAACATGAGGAGCGGATGTGTCACACAGCTGTTAGATCCGCTCGCACTATTATCAGCAGATAAAGCAAATGAAAGAGTGCAGGAGGGAATTAGAGCGCAAGACCAGAGAAGCAGAGCGTCGGCCCCGGGCGGAGAACAAATGAGGATCCACCCGTGTGGAAGTCTTCCGGTAAAATATTCACCACAATGAAGCTGGGAAGACGCTCAAAGTGAGATGAAATCAAGTGTTAAGACGCAGCTGAGATCAGAGGAGCCATCTGGAGTTAGTTATAGGCTTTACATTCGTTTAGACTTTAATAAAGTACGGCCACAACATCTCGACAGCTTCCCGGCGGATCAAAAGAGCCTCTCGGGGGGGTTTGCTGCGTTTTATAATGAAGCGAGTTACGCTGTGACGCCGCTTTCAGCAATTACACGCCTTCACTTTACACACAGAGCCATCGTTTAATTGCGGAATTTGATCAAGAGGAGAAGCGTCATGAGAATTAAAGCCGGTGGCTCATCCCGCGTGTAAAATCACACCCGCTCCATCACATCTGACCTACAAACATCACACGTACTGATTCTTTATTCAAGTGTGCTATTAGTATACTGTACTTCATTTCAACTTAAAATGAGAAAGTTTACTTTCAGTCTACATCGTTATGTACTTCTCAAAAGTAAAAGTTCTTTCAAGTATTCTTAATTTGCTCTAAAGCCCATTGCACATTGAGTCCGAAATTTGCTTCAGAAATTTAAAAAAACGGTTAAAAAACTTATTTGACTTTGCGTTGTGTCGATCACATTTACACACTGGTGTCCGTCATAAAAAAATTTGGACTGGGTTCGATTTTCTGCGTTTCTCGCATCCGTGGCAAGCATTTTGAGAGGAGTTTTGACAATTCAGAGACACCGTACAAACCAGCGCCAAGTAGGAAAAAATGCATATGAAAATTTCGGACTGTATGTGCAGCCATAACAGAAAGAATATTTGCTTTATATTTGTATTCAATCATTTGACAGAGATTTGCTCTATGAAAGCTTGGTAAAGTGTTTGCTCTTTTGATTGAGTACAAAATAGTTTGACACACAGGCTTGAGTTTACAAGTTCAGCTTTAGGGTGGAATGGCGGATAAAACTTCTTTTTACACAGTGACCATAGACATTTACTTCAAGTCTGCTTAAAGACTTAGAGGTGTATTTTGAGTATACAGCATTCATAATAGTAGTCAACATAATAGTATATTGAACGTGCAAAAATTATGTTTATTGTAAATACATTTATGTAATAAATAATGTCATAAAAAGTGTACAAAGTGTGACATTAAGTTGACTTACAAGTATACTTAACTAGTAGTTTACTGAGAGTGTACTTCAAAGTGTGCTTTCATACACTCAAACATGTGCTACATGTTTTGGACTAGTAAACTATAAGCATAACTATAAGTTCACTAATTGCATACCGAAAATTGACTAGATTACCCTTAAAAGTTCACTTTTTAAAACCTACAAAAATGAAGTCCAAAGAAGAATTGAAACACACTATTAGTACATTAGCACTTACAAACATACTCGCACTGCGTTCCAAATGAGATGTATCGGCCATTCCAAACCCAAGTGCTCATAACTGGCCACTTCAAAGGGCCCTTCGGAATGAGGTTTGATCCCCTACACCCTCAAACCTTTGAAGCTCTCACAATGTAAAGGGTTTAGGGTATAGGGATGAGCCCTGGAAATGGAAGTCAGGGCCTTACTTTGCTTTTAGTGTGCTTAAAATAAGACAAGGTAGAAGTACACTTGTGTAATTCCAGCTGTAATGTCAGGTAAGATGTTGTTCTGTGAAGAGTGTTTTTCTGAAGAAGCACTGAAGGGCGGTCGGTCGGTTGGTTGGTCGGTCGGTCGGGTTTATCCGTTTACTGAATATTCAAAGCGTACGTCCTCCCACACGCCGTCTCCTCAGGAGGGGTCTCGCTTTAAAATCTGATATTTATTCATGAAATTAGAGAGAGCGCAGTTACGTGAGGCTGATACTGAAGGTGATTGACTTCATTTGCATAGAGTACAGCGACACTCCCATTATTCCCATTAATAGTGCTGTTGTTTCTTCACATGCAAGAGGGTTTGTTGTCTGGAATATCACAACCCGCGTGTGGAAAAAGAGCGGAGAGAGGAATACGGACGCTGTGTTTGGAGACAGAAGAGAGTTTGTGAGCAAATCCACATTCGTTTAGGATTTACACATTTGTGTGTCAGTGATACAGCTGTCAGAAACAGATGCTGTGTTTCCTCTCAAGTGAGCAGAGCACACACACACACACACACACACCGCAATCTTGTCAAGCTAATGCTAATTGTGTTCACTCCCATAGCTTCACACACACACACAGAGAGAGAGAGAGAGACAGAGGTCTGCGTGTTGTTGTGATGTAATGCTGTGTCATCATCACGGAGCGTCTGCAGTGATGTCGTCTGACCAGATAAAGACGACAGCGGTTTTCTCCGACCGTCTCTCTTCACACGTTGTATCGAGTGTTTGAATGTGTGGCTTGACTCTAGTTTAATAGCTCGTCACTTCACAGTTCAAAGGTTCAAAGTCTCTTCCTCGATACTGATCTCTTGACCAATAGCTTCATGTGAAAGATCAGATTCAGACGTGACACGTGCTTGTGAAATATCACAGAATGCACACGACTGATGGTTGTAATGGTTTCTGTCGTTCTTCATAATCATTGTGTGATGTGAGAGCCTTCAGAGCGTCCTGACACCATTAACTCATTACACTCAAGAGGCTTCATGTACCACATCTAGAGATGAGAGGGTTGACTCGCACTTGCTCCTGTCACAACTGATACAACACCAAACATTAACTGAGACAATTACACCCAGATTGAGACAAAACTACACTTAAATCATCTCTCCTCACGGCGCTCTGTTCTCAGAACTCTTCATTATTGATGATCATGACTGACCTCAAACCAGTTCTCAGTGTGTCAATGAGCAATTATCTAGCAAATGAGAAAATGTCATCAAACAGGAAGTTAATTTAAACAGGAAGTTAAGAAAACAGGAAATGAAAACCAATCCAAAGCTGATAGATACAGAACAATAAAGCGAAGAGAGACAGGAGGTTGAGAGAGAGACAGGAGGTTGTGAGAGAGACAGGAGGTTGAGAGATAGACAGGAGGTTGTGAGAGAGACAGGAGGTTGAGAGATAGACAGGAGGTTGTGAGACACATGGAGGTTGTGAGACACATGGAGGTTGTGAGAGAGACAGGAGGTTAAGAGAAAGACAGGAGGTTGAGAGAGAGACAGGGGTTGAGACGGAGGTTGAGAGAGACAGAGGTTTGAGAGAGAGACAGGAGGTTGTGAGACACATGGAGGTTGTGAGAGAGAGACAGGAGGTTGAGAGAGAGACAGGAGGTTGTGAGACACATGGAGGTTGAGAGAGAGACAGGAGGTTGTGAGACACATGGATGTTGTGAGACACATGGAGGTTGTGAGAGAGACAGGAGGTTGAGAGAGAGACAGGAGGTTGTGAGACACATGGAGGTTGAGAGAGAGACAGGAGGTTGTGAGACACATGGAGTTGATGAGCACATGGAGTTGTGAGACAAGGTTGTGAGAGAGACAGGAGGTTGAGAGAGAGACAGAGGTTGTGAGACACATGGAGTTGAGAGACAGGAGGTGTGAGACACATGGAGGTTGAGAGAGAGACAGGAGGTTGTGAGACACATGGAGGTTGTGAGAGAGACAGGAGGTTGAGAGAGAGACAGGAGGTTGTGAGACACATGGAGGTTGAGAGAGAGACAGGAGGTTGTGAGACACATGGAGGTTGAGAGAGAGACAGGAGGTTGAGGGAGTTGTGAGACACATGGAGGTTGTGAGAGAGACAGGAGGTTGTGAGACACATGGAGGTTGAGAGAGAGACAGGAGGTTGTGAGACACATGGAGGTCTGTCTGTGTGAATGTGTCAGCAGCATCACCCAGCATGAAATCTCCTCACACTGCCTGCTGTTAAATGACCTGCATTCCCTCATAACACTAATATGTATTAAACTTGTCACAGAAAATGGAAAAACTATTACACACGTGCACACACACGCACACAGACACACACACACGCACACACACACACACACACACGCGCACACAGGTCTAATGGTTCTCCTAGAGCTGCATATAAATGAGACTCTATGCACAAACTTCAACATTTCTCATTTTGGAAACAGAGCTATTTAACACAGAAATGTGTTCTGTAAAAGATAGCACAACACAGCGCTGCGCTTTTTTTCACGGGATACACGCCGGATTTGCATTTAGTGGCGCGCACACACACACACACACACACACACATATTCCCTGAAGCGCTTTTCCATTTCTGATTAACACACACACAGGAGTTCTGCACAGAACATTGAGTCTGGGTCACACAGAAGGACGTCACTGTAGTGTTCTGGACACAGATGATCAGCGCATTGATCTAAAGTAAGCCATCAAAGCCCATTTCACTTGTGTATCTGGACTCGATCCATGTCCAGGACACCGGCCGTTACCAGCACGTCCATAAAAGCCCCGCAACACAAACAATGAGCGAATCAATTTCCTCTGACTCTTCCTGGAGTCTGTTTGAGTGAAGCCTTCAGGGGGGTTTAGTGAAGAGTGAGCAGCTCCACACACGACACAACGTCTGATGCTCAGTGAACCGGCGGCTGTTGGGAGTCATATTTTCACCTCATGTAGAAGGATTTAAATGAATAAACATGTGATGACTTTCATTATACTGCAGTGTTCAAGGGATTATTTGAAACTCTGTTCCCTGATGATGTAGTCTTCCGGTGGTCTGATGAAACACTCATGTGCGTGTACATCCAGAGCGAGCGTAAAGTCAGCCAATCAGATTAGACCTTGCCAGATCGACAAAGTGCTTTCCAGTTTAGTGCCCAGCATGTTTCATTCAGTGACTGGATGGCTTGTGGGTGGGTCAGATGATATATGGGCAGGTCAGATGGTGGGGCATATGTGATGTGGGGGGATTGGGTGAGTATGGGCGGGGCATGTACGGGCAGGTCATAGGGTGTGGGAAGGGGGCATATGCAACGGGCGGGACATGTGTGATGTGGGCGGGTCTGATGTGCTATGGGCGGGTTACATGAAGATATGGGAGGGACAAGTGTGATGTGGGCGGGTCTGATGAGCTATGGGCGGGTTACATGAAGATATGGGAGGGACATGTGTGATGTGGGCGGGTCTGATGCGCTATGGGCAGGTTATAATGTGATGTGGGCGGGTCTGATGCGCTATGGGCGGGTTATATGAAAATATGGGTGGGACATGTGTGATGTGGGCGGGTCTGATGTGCTATGGGCGGGTTATATGAAAATATGGGTGGGACAAGTGTGATGTGGGCGGGTCTGATGCGCTATGGGCGGGTTACATGAAGATATGGGAGGGACATGTGTGATGTGGGCGGGTCTGATGCGCTATGGGCGGGTTATAATGTGATGAGGGCGGGTCTGATGCGCTATGGGCGGGTTATATGAAGATTCGGGCGGGACATGTGTGATGTGGGCTGGTCTGATGCGCTATGGGTGGGTTATATGAAGATTCGACATGTGTGCGGCGGTCTGATGCGCTATGGGCGGGTAATATGAAGATTCGGGAGGGACATGTATGATGTGGGCGGGTCTGATGCGCTATGGGCAGGTTATAATGTGATGCGGGCGGGTCTGATGCGCTATGGGCGGGTAATATGAAGATACGGGCCGGACAAGTGTGATGTGGCGGGTCTGATGCGCTATGGGCGGGTTATATGAAGATACGGGAGGGACATGTGTGATGTGGGCGGGTCTGATGCGCTATGGGCGCGGGCGGGACAAGTGATGTGGCGGGTCGATGCGCTATGGGCGGGTTACATGAAGATCGGGAGGGACATGTATGATGTGGGCGGGTCTGATGCGCTATGGGCGGGTTATATATGCGGGGCGGTTCTGATGCGCAATGGGGGGTGATGCGGCGGGTCTGATGCGCTATGGGCAGGTAATAAATGTGATGCGGGGTGATGCGCTATGGTAATATGTGATGCGGCGGGTCTGAATGGGCGGGTTATATGAAGATTCGGGCGGGTATGTATGGGCGGGTAATATGAAGATACGGGCGGGACATGTGTGATGTGGGCGGGTCTGATGCGCTATGGAGGGTCAGATGGAATATAGTCAGGTCAGATTTATTGTGGGCGGGTCAAATGAAAAGAGGGCGTGGCATCTGGATTTCACACTAGCGTTTATCTATGTGGTCTGTCTGTGTTTGCGGTCGACATATGAGCATGTTTGAGGATAAAAGCAATCGTTCTAAAAGCGTTCCATCACAACCAACGCATCCGTCTGAGCTGAGTGTGTGTCAGAAAAATGAGGCGCTCTTCAGGAACAGCGTGAGGAAAGGAAGTGCAGGGAAGTTTGTGCGGCGTGTTTGGATAATTGATTCAGAGCCCAGATGAGAAGGAGGAGTCTCGGGCGAGCAGAACGGCCCGACGCGACTCACTGCTCTGGGTAATGGTGTTTTCTTTTGCTGGGAAATGAAATATAAGGCCATTAAAGAAACAAACACAGAAGGATGTGTCAACAGATCCGCAGCGGATGTCGAGAGAACGGCGAGCCGTTTTTACAGATCGAGCGACGGAAATCAGACAAGCATCTGTCAAACGCTCAGAGGAACCGTCCTGAAAATCAGACGCCGCCGGCTGAAGAATCGCTCTGGAGTCATGATACATAAAACAGGACTCTGTCTTTCTATACAACACTTATGACTCATGACCGTTCACACACACACACACACTGCACAAACTTCTACTGATTCATTTACTGATTGCTGGCCATCCACTGAACATTGTGTGTGTGTTTCCTTCAGTTTCACAGCAACACAATAAACTCTGAAAGCTATTTATCATCTGCACTGAACACCAGCTCATCTAACTACAGTCTGTGTGTGTGTGTGTGTGTGTGTGTACAAGTGTGTGTGTGTACCAGTGTATGTGGCCTTATGAGAGGGCAGCCCTAGCCACAGGGAATCTCTCTCTCTCTCTCTCTCTCTCCTCTCTCTTCTCTCTCTCTCTCTCTCTCTCTCTCCCTCTCTCTCTCTCTCTCTCTCTCTCGCTCTCTCTCTCTCTCTCTCTCTCTCTCTCTCTCTGTGTCTCTCTCTCTGTGTCTCTCTCTGTGTCTCTCTCTCTCTGGTGATACATATGTGATTGTTTCAGGTTTGTTGTGTTTGGGTTTGACCCCAAACCGTCAGTACTGAACCTCAGTAAACACACCTTCTCTTACCTTTATCAGGTAAGACAAACATTCTATTGAGAAGTGTTGCAGCGTCAGGCCTTCTGTAGAGACGTCATTTATTTAATACATGTTTCTGTTCTTACTGTGAAAGACTCTTCAGTGCACATTATTCCTCGATCATGACCCACCGCTGCTCTGAAAGGATTGCAACGGTGGAGAAATATCATATTCATCACAGATTCTGTTTCATAATACACTCACACGTTCAAGCCAAGTGTAGTGTGCTCTACGGTGATTTTACTAGAGTACAGCTGAGCTCCGCTCGACACACAACACAGTGTAAAGTGAATGAGACACACTGTGAAGAGTGATATGATAGACGATGTGATTTATCACCTGCAGCTGTCAACATGAACACTTCCTTCTGTATGAGATCAACACAGAAATGCAGAACACGGATCATCAGACGTCTAGAAGTCCCGCCAGTGTGTGCTCTGTGTGTTCGAGTGTGTGTTTAGTGTGTGTTTGTGTGTGTTTGAGTGTGTGCATGCGTGTGTTTGATTGTGGGTGTGAGTGTGTGTGCGTGACCCTGTATGTGTGTGTGTGGCTTCAGTAAAGGTCATAATCCTCTCCGTGACCTGATTGGCTGTTGTGAATCAGTGTGTTCAGGTCTGTGTGTTTCATTGAAATGAGTTGTGATTGCAGGCAGCTGTAATTACAGCCCCCCGCTGCCCCCCGTCACTCAATGTGTGTTTGTCATTTGACACACACAAATAAAACATTGCTCAAAATAAACAACACAACTTCTGCACATCTGACTGAGACACACGAGGACGAGACAGACACACATCACTTTCTTTCTCTTCTTCTGATCTTTATCTTTCACACAGACAGACAGAAAGTGTGAAGCTCTGTCCAGGGGCTCCTGAGGGTCTTGCAGTCGGTGGACTCTCTCAGGTCGGCAGTCGTTTGCTCTTTGATAAAACACTGCAGTTTATTCTGTTTTCTGAATTCTATTCATCGGCGTGTGTCTTATCTCTCAGCGCAGGCCCAGGAGAGACAGACCCCAGCTCTGAAGACTCTGATAAAGTTGACAGATCAACTCCAGCGATACTCCGTCAATCTTATAAAGCAGCCGGATTAATCTGATAATCCCGGCCGGAGAGATTAGCTGGCGTGGAGTTTTATACCCGTGTCACTCTGGATTAAAGGGTTACGACACCCGTGTCAGGTTAGACGCCTTGCGCTCCACTCATAAACAAGTGAGATTCACAAACAACATCACACCACAAACACAGAAGTGGCCAGAGAACAATAAAACGTTTTGTGTTGCGTCTCTTTCTGGTGTTATTTTCTCATTTTATTTGGTTGAATGTGATTTTGTATATTGTACAGCTGCTCTTGTTTGTCATGCTAATAAAGCACATTACAACTGAAGTAATCTGCTATTAGATGTGACCGAGCTACACACTTTCACACAATCCACACAATGCTCAACAATCGCTCCAGACAGACATAATTATAGCCATAAAACAACTGATGGGAGGACATTTATGAATATTTTAAAAAGTTGCAACGTTCAAACAAAAAAAAAACATCTCATTGCACAGATCACAACGTATTTAAGTGCATGTATGAAAAACAACGTGCACACACACAAACTTAAGCACACACACTTACACAAACGCACACACACACAAAAACACATACAAACTTAAACACACACACACACACTTTAACACACACATTAACACTTACAAACACAAACGCACACACACACACTTAAACACACACACATGCACAAACTTAGAAGATAAACTACTGAAGAATAAATGTGAACATTTTTGCGCGCATCATATACAGATTTCATTGGTTTGATAGATGTGCGACAGATATAATGTGACATTATTAATGATTTATTTGCTACTGCTGATGTGTGCAGTACTGTGAGCTCAAGTGTGTTTCATTGTTTTCTGAGAGTGAATTCCAGCTGGTCTCATGAAACATGACTCGATTAGCTCCGTGTGTTGACTAAACCTCAAAGAAGTTGAGTCTGATCCGGTCATGATGGACAATCAGACGCCGTGAGCTCTGTGAGTTTAACCTGAACACAAACACTGAAAGAGTCAGCGAGAGAGTCATAAAAGCGTGTGAGTAGATCAATATAAAGTCTAGTGTTTGTCCGCAGGCCGGCGACTGTGATCACACATTAGGATAATTCACAGAGAAGAGCTCCTGTGGACCCCCGGGGACCCCGCTGCATTGATTTAACATTAAAGAGATCAAGACATCACCGCCATCTATCTGAGTCTTAAACAGACACACCACCATCACAGCCTCAAGATCATCACACACACACACACTCGATTCTGATTGGTCGGATGGTTCATTTAGCTGAATTGACGGGTGCTGCTATAATAGCTAATAACATCTCATCTCAAATCAATATTGTTGTGTTCGGTGAATTCTTTAATGGCAAGTATTCACGCTCAGGTTTATTTAGCCATAAAAACAGCTCATATGTACATGAAATCAGAACAAAAAACACGTGATACACCTAAAAACATCCCTGACCCATGTGTTGAGTTTAAAGGCCGGGCAAAAAAAACAGAAAAATCGATTCATCGTTTTTTAAAATGCTCAAAAAGATGCATTCTCAAAAGCCGTACATCAATTTTAAGACTGAAGATTCATTAACGTGAATGTTATTGCTACTACTGTCCACTAGATGTCCCTTTCACAACGAGTGGATGTTAAAACAAGGGAGCGTATCGTCCATAATATCGTATCGTCGTGCTTAATAAACATGGCGGATGCGTGTGTCGTCGATTTGAACATCACCTTCACATAAAAGGCAGCTGTTCCAATGATCTGATCCTGATCTGTTTCAATATACCCAAGTGTGTGTAATATACAGGTTCGTGGCTCTTCATTTCATTTTTTTATTCACCATTGTAATGTGATATGTGTAATTTTTTTGAAATATCTTTAGGATTTGTTAATTCTATAATCATTGACTCCAATCGAATCAGAACATCAGAATGGATACCCAGCCCTATTGAGTTTATCACTTCACTACACGACAGAGTTTAATACGTCATGTAATGCAACACAACGTACACATGTAAAACATTTCAGGCTTTTATTGTTTTTTATATCAGCCCGAGAGAGAGAGAGAGAGAGAGAGGGAGGGAGAGAGAGAGAGCTAAGAGAGAGAGATCGAGAGATCTATATATCTCTCTCTCGCGCTCGATAGCTCCAGTGATAGAGATCGATCGAGCGGCTCGCGCCCTCAGGTTCTCGCTCTCTACTCTTCTCTCTGCTCGCATTCTCTCCTCTCTCGCTCTAGGCTATCCTCTCTATCATCTCTCTCTCTTCTCTTTCTGTCTCTCTCTCTCTCTCTCGTCGACGCTTCGCCTCTCTGCTCTCGCGCGCTCTCTCCTCTCTCGCCGCTCTTCGCTCGCTCTCTCTCTCGCCGCTCCTCTCTCTCCCCTCTCTTGCTCTCGCGCGCGCTCTCTGCTCTCTCTTCGTCTTCTCTCTCTCCTCTCCTCTTTCTCTCTCTCTCTCTCTCATGCTCTGCTATCTCCTCTCTCTCTCTCCGCTCTCTCCTCTCTCTTCCTCTCTCTCTCTCTGCTCTCTCTCTCTCTCCGCTGCCCCTTTTTCTCTCTCTCGCTCTCTTTCTCATCTCTCTCTCTCTCTCTCTTCGCTATCTCTCTTCGTCCTCTCTCCTCTTCTCTCTCTCGCTGCTTCTCTTCCCTCCGCTGCCCCGTCGCGCAAGCGTGTGCGAACGATCGAGGAGCGCGTTTCCAAATCCCTCCGTGCGTTCGAGAGGCGAGGCGTTGAGCGAGAGTGTGGCGCAGTGACCCGGGACATGCGCTCTTCTAACACGGCCGATGCCCAGCAGGGTAATTGCCGGGGTCTCTCAGATCAATCCACATTGATTCCTCACTTTCCTGCTATTACTTCAGCTGAACGAGTCAAATGAACTGCAGACAAAAAACACTGAAAACAAGACTGCGCTCGCGTGACCTCTGACCTCGGTTTGCCTTTCCCACATGATGTTTCGACCCGCCTCTCCGGAATACTTGACTGTGATTGGTCAGTGGAAACATTCTTAGATCTGTGTGTTGGAGTATGATGAGAGTGCCAATGACATTTCATCTCTCTCTTTGTCTCTCTGAAATCAGTATTTCACATCTGTTGATGTATTATTGATCGATCAAGGTTATCAATGCGAATGATAGAATGGATCTCTTCAGTCCTGGATGCTGATTGGTGGAGAGATGTGATGTGTTTATGATAAAGCACAGCTCTGATTTCTTCAGCAAGCTTTTATGAAAATGTTATGAGTTTTAGATTTCCATGTCTCTTCACACAGTATGTAACGACACAACATACACCATTGCATTGCTTTGCTTTGCGGCCCCACAAATAACTACTTATAATCTTAAACTTAGAATTTGAATTAAACCAAAAACATGTTCGGTTGTACAATGCCGGAACATCAATTCTCTGGTTGGTGGTCTTATTGTTTATTTGTTTAGTGCATAAAATGATACATTACTCTATTTCATTAAAGGATGTCTGTGGCCCCCCTGAATCCAAATTGTGCCCCCAGTTTGAAAACCACTGTTATGGACAATATATCGCAGCGTCTTATTCTTTAATACTTCACATAAACCCATCAAGATAAAAAAAGTGTCAGGATTTATGTCATAATGATGACTGTAAATGATTCCTTACATGTCTGCTGTGGAAACATTATCTACTGGCCTAATATCCATGACTAATTCTTTTCCGCCATCTGTTTATAAAGTCTGCCACACGGGATCCTCCTGTTGAATGTTTTTAATAACAGGAATCAATAGCAGAAAACAGAGGTGCGTATGTGTGTCTACTGATCTCATGTTTTATCATGTGACGGTGATCGTGTTCTGACAGCTGGATGACTAAACTGTCATGTTCATGGATAACCCTACACTGTCAGGATATTGCTGTGATTTACTATTCTTCAAAAAGGAGAACACAATTCTCGTGTCGGCCTTAGTTGTAAATATGAGTCTTGTTAAAGAATTAGCTTGATTTAATAAAGGTTACAAAGAAAAGTATGTCAATAAAATCAATACATCATAATGTGTTTCTGAAAGCAAATCTGATATCGATTTCTCTGGCATTTTTAGACCAGCAGTAGATTCGTTTGAATGCATTTTTGCCTCGTCAAGCAAAGCGGTTTATTCTCCGTGTCCTCTCACAGCTTCCGTTTATGTGAAGAAGATTTGGAAACAACATTTCTTGAACTAAAATGTTAAATAAACAGGTGTTATTAGAATGACAACCCCAAAGTGTGAGAATGTCGGTCATGACATGGGGTTATTACAACGAGGTTAAGTTAGGATTCACTACAGTAAACACTGGAGCCACGTCTTGTCAAAGCGAGCCGAAGATTTCCCAACACTTCCCTCCGCGCTGAGGTGACATTAGACCGACGGCACCCGAGCACACTCATCTCGACGAGAACAGAACGTATTTGGAGAATGACAATGGCCTAGAATGAAGGGAAGCAGATTTTCTGGGGATTCATTTGTCATGGCTATGAGCTGCATTGTTTGGAGTTGATTTGCAGGAGGCTGAAGGCCGCGGATTTGATGAGGACATGTTAATATCTACTATCGAGAGCAGATAAGATCCTCATTTGACTTAGCGGCAGCGCGAGGGAGGTCTTATCTCCGTCCGAGGGGAGATTAGAGGAGGCGCGAGGCTTACACTTCACGGTCGGTCCTGAGGCTTTGTGAGGAGGTCAACTTAATTTTGTTCCTCTGATATTAAAAAGCTGTCTGAGATAAAGAGTTACTCTTTATTAGCCGGCGAGGAACGGATGGTGACTCACTATACGCTCAAGGAATTCTGTCATGAGTGACGGACGTTTCGCTTCAGACGGACATTAACAGGCACATTTCTTCCTGTACACTGTTCAAATCCTGACCTGTTTTACACTCGTTCTATCGTCTCTCAAAGCTAAAATACAACACGTGTAAATAAAATTCCGCTCATATCAAAACAATCGCTCACATGGGATTTCAAGGCCAAACTCCTATATTATCTATTATTCCAGTTTAACACTGAACTGGTGTTTACTCTTCATAAATCTCCATCTGCAATGTGCATCACTCAATGTACCAAAATGTGAGCCGAAACAGGCTTTGTTTCGATAAGAACAATCTGAAGTAAAGGTCTTTTCACATACAGTCCGAATATTTCGTATGCGTTTTTTCCAATTTGGCGCTGGTTTGTACGGTGTCTCTGAAATTTCAAAAAGCCTCTCAAAATGCTTGCTACGGATGCGAGAACCCAGTCAGAATAGTATTTTGACAGAAGGAATTTTCGAAGGCGGTGTGTAAATGTGATTAACCTGCGGAAATGTGCAATGGCCTTAACTCTTTCATTTCACATTGAAACAACTGAACTAACACATCAGACATTCAGACGTAATGAAGTTATGCGAGTAAACAAGAAAAAACTGGATTGTGCAGCCAAACATTCACCTTCAATGAGCCGAAATAAATCATGACAATTTATCATAGATTTTGTTTTACTTTTGTTTTAACTTCATGTGCTAACACACAGGCACAGCGTCCTGTCTGTGACACCCTAAAAAAGTAAAAAAGTAAGAAAATCTGAGTAGCTCAAATATTTCTATTAGAAGTCACAAAAAGCACATATTAAAAATATAATTTCTCAATTAAATATTTATTTATTTGATGAAATAAACCTTAATAATATGTGTAACTTTGAGAAAAATGAACTGTTGGATTTTCAATCAAAGTTTTTAATCCGTCCCACTGAAAAAATCAGTCAAATAATTTCAAAAGATTTTGAATAACTGTTTATGTTTGTGACATTTAGGCCCGATTGACATTTCGTGTCTTTTCCGCGAGCATAATCGTTCATTTAAATGTAGACGCGCGGCAGGCGGCGCAAATAGGGGTCACATTTTTCTAGGCGCGTCTGCGGCACATCGAGATGGAAATAGTTCAACTTTTTTGGGGTTCCGCGTCATTTGAAGAGAGAAAGAGGCGCGGCTCGCGTTTTCCATTCGGTTTTAGACCCAAAACGTGAATAGAGCCCAACTAAGCCACTGCGTTAGTTTTGCATGTTAAATTGTATTTCACAGTCCATGTGCTTGGTGTTTGTAGTCTTTGTGTTTCCACAGATGTGCTGTGACCTTTGCTTCATGTTTCATGCAGTATATGTGACATTTAATGTGTGTCAGAAGCTCGTCTCACATACTGTTGATAATCATCAGAAACACTCATAGCAAAAAATCACAGGGATATTTCAGAAAAGCCGTTTTTAACAATCTGCATTTAAAGTGAGAAATGTGCGGATCAAACACCGTTCATTACAAACACAGCTTCCCACATAAAGCAGTCTTCACGTGAAAATGTCCGACACGTGTAATCCAGTGCTTTAATACATGTGAAGAGATCTTTATTCTCCAGATACAGCTGCAGGATTATATCCTTTGTGTTCATGTGAAGACATCCACATTCATTACACACAACACAACACACTTCAGTGTTTGTTTGAAATCATGTGTGTGTGTTGATAAGGTTGAGCTCTGATCTACATCTTCAGTGGAAAGAAACCACCGTGTTCAACTGCATGTTATCTCCTGACAGAAAGCAGAATATCAGTTCTTTGAGCCATTGGTTTTGTTGTTTTTAAGACTTTGTAAAGAAAGTTTAGCTGTATATTCTGCTTTAGAATATACAGTAATATCTGTTTTTCCTTCCACCTTCCACCTCAAGTGTTTTAGTGTTGATGTTTTGAACAGCACGCTGTGTTTAGATGTTTGCAGACAGATTCTTGAGAGTTGGGACTCAGGCCATGTTTACACGATGAAAAGTTTCACGTAGACAGGACAGCGTTATGAAAACAGTCTGCACTTACACGGATCCAGGATAACGGATAAAAACGCTGTAGTATGCACGCCAGGCCAGTGAGTGGCAATGCTGTTGTGTGAAGAAACAGGACGTGCCTTGGCACATACACATGCACAGTAATAAGCCAAAAGTGCCTTTTAATGCCGTTGGTCAACGTATATGTGTGTTTAAAGTCTGGCGAATGTAAGTCTCCGCTGGTCGTATTGGTGCAGCAAATCCACATTTTGCTGCGGAAACGTTAAAACACAGTCCAGCAGCAAGAGCTCACAGAACGGGAAGCCGCCATATGGTTTCGGCTATACTCGCACGTGACGTCCCGATCGTTTTCAGAAAGTTCCCAGTTTACAAGGAAACAGAAACTTTAAGACACGTTTTCAAAAGTTTGCATTTTCATTCACCTAAAACGTCACTTCTGTCTAAACGAACGGCCAAAATGCATGCAAAGTTTTCAGTTTAAAACGGTGTCGTATAAACGGCCTCTCATTTTGTTTTTCGAGTTAAAATGGATTCATTTCCATCTTTTAACCTGATTTAAAAGACCCAGTGACTTAGATTTAACTCGCATTTAAAAATCTTTCTCAAGTGTTTTTTTCTTGAAATCATTGGTGGCGTTGAATCGCTCTAGTGTTGTTATGTTCTATTCATCTGGTATGTGCCTTTTCAGCCATTCTCAGCCCGGGTGAATTGATGTCTGATGGTTTTATTGTCATCTCTAGCAAACAATCCCAGCAGTCCGACGGTCTCCTTCTATGACATCCAGCTGTTCTTTATATTCTACAGATCAGTAAATCAATCTCCGACAGAATGAAAGTGTTTTTCCTCCTCATGCATCTGAACGCCTTCACTTCACTTAATATGAGGTTTAGACGGGCCGTAACAACTCATGACACGTCTTTCTAAAAGAAGTCACAGTTCTTGAATGAGAAACACGTGGCGCTGTCTTTCTCTGAGAGCGCTAAAGCTTCACTATCCCATCGTGTAGCCGAAGACTCAATGAGTTTGTCAAGCAGAGACACACAACAATTAAAGTCAATGTTGTGCAGAAGAAAGAAGGTTTTCTGTGCTGATGAAGATAATGAAGTTCAAGCGCCGGCTTCGGCAGAATTCAATTAACGGAGTTTTCTCAATCGTGACTGCGCAGGATTCATTATCTCGGATGGTTTTCTGCATTTCTTCATTACACCTTAAGACTCAAGAACAGAACCACGCTTTGATCTGACAACATACAAAAACACAAATCGCCTAATGCTACATACATCAGTCACGTCAGATCGTCATACATATCACTGTTCAATATTCAGAAATAAAGCTTCACATCTCAATCTTTTTGGTAACACTTAACTTAAAGCATATATGAAGAGTTTGGTTTCAAAATGAGATTTAATTATTGTGCGTCCCAATTAATATCAATCAAACTGCAGTTGTTTTGTTTTGATTTAAGTCATAATAACAAAAAAATGCAGCTAACTTCATTCATTTGGAACCAAACTCTTCATAGGTTTAATGCGTTATACAGTTAGTTTGAATGTATTAATTATGCCTAACAATGCACCTTATAATGCATTGTGACGTCTCATGAATAATTGTAACTACAGTTTACACATTATAACACTTGTCAATTCATTGTTACAATTTTTTATTTTGTTATAATTCTTTACGACAACATTTAATGTATTACAACTAGGGCTGTCAAATGATTCATCGCGATTAATCGCATTCTGAATACAAGTTTGTGTTTATATAATATATTTCTGTGTAAGGTGGATATCAATTTTGTATTTATAAACACATGCACATACATGTTATATTTTTCTTTTTCTATATGCGTGTATTTGAATGTGCTTTTAAATACAAAATGATTATGTACTGTACACAGACAAATATTATGTAAACACAAACTTGTATCTTGGAAGCCATTAATCGCGATGAATCGTTTGACAGCCCTAATGACGACACACGTTATGAACAAGTATAATGCATCATATCCTTTAATAAGCCTTTATAATGCATTATACATGTGTGTTACCATCTTTTCCTATTATTCTGGATTCTGATTGGTCAGACACACAATTCCAAAGTCTGTTATTCACCACAAACCTCCATTTAAACTAATAACACAATCTCACAACAACACTGAACACATCTAGTGTGTGGATAAAAGTCAAAAGTTTTTCTGCATAAAGTGAATTAAAACGATAAAGCAGATGTATATTCTCAGAGAACTGATCCAACACAGTTAGACTTCTGAAGTAAATGAATCTTGTGTCCCAATAAAGTATTTCTCTTTTATATACAGAACAACGTCTCTCAGGTTATCAGGTCTGTGTGATTGCATTTATATATTTGTTGATTACATTTACAATTTAAAACCATTCAACGCTACAAATAAACAGAACACACACACACATTAAAATCAGCACTTACATGAACGTGTGATTACCTAAACAACTTCATTTCTGAGTAAATAAAAATGAAATATGAGCTGAGATGTTGAACTGAAGTGAGGAAGAGAAACATGATGGTGTGGGTCTTTGAAATGAACTGCTGATTAATGCAACTTCAATCAATCTGTGTGTGTGAGAGAGAGAGAGAGAGAGAGAGAGAGAGAGAGAGTCAGAGTAAGCAGTGTGGTTTTATTGGAGAGCCAGACAGATAGTCCATCAGTCTCGCCTGTTTGAACTGGGAGCAAATTGAAGGGTGTAAATCGTGGCTGGAGGTCATTTCACTGAGACGCGTGTGTGTGCACTCCAGAATTACTCATCAGCACTACACAACATCAACAACACAATCATCACAAAACTACATGACGTGCTCTGAGTGTGTGTGTGCCCGTGGTTGCTAGGGTGTAGTCAGGTGGTTGCTAGGGTGAGTTTGTGACCGGTATATCAGTGAACTAGCTTCAGGAGAGTATAATGGCGGATGAAATGGAGTGCGTTCTGTGGTTGATTTCAGTTTGTAACACAAGTTTGGGCGTCAAAGTTATGAATATCAGATGGTGTTGTGAATACGAGGTTGATGTTTGGGTTGAGGGCGTCGTTCTTCTGTTCTCAGACGTGATGGCAAATGAATGTATGTGATCGTTTATCAGTGAGATCTCTAGAACATCTGCAACATGTCATGAGACACATTATCCAGACGAATACAACAGTCAAGTGTGTTTCACACATCCATGTGGATGATTCTCTGTGAGGCCTTCACACTCACTACACACACACATCACTGTATATCTGCACACGCGCACACACACACACACGCACACACACACACACGCACACACGCACACACACACGCACACACACACACACCACGCGCACACACACGCGCACACACACAGCACACCACGCACACCACACACGCGCACACACACCGCACACACACGCACACACACACACACACACGCACACACGCACCACACACACACACAACGCGCACACACACACACACACACACGCACACACACGCACACACACACGCGCACACACACGCACACACACACGCACACACACGCCCACACACACCGCACACACGCACGCACACCCACACAGCACCGCACTCACCAGCACACACACACACACACACACACACACACGCCACACACGCGCGCACACACACGCACACACACACGCACACACACGCACACACACACACGCACACACACACACGCGCACACACACACACAGGTCCGCACTCACAGAAACATGCACGCACACACACGCACACACGTACACACACACACACACACACGCACGCACGCACACAACACACAGGTCCGCACTCACACAAACATGCACGCCCACACACGTACACCCACGCACACAACAGGTCCGCACTCACACACCACCACAGAGACACACAAAACAAACACGCGCACACACACGCACACACACACACAAACACGCACACTGCGCACAAACACAACACCACACACAAGCACACAACACACACAAGATGCAAAACAACGCAAACACCACCACTCTCATCGCTCACTTCTCTATATCAGCTCGCTATATATGATCACTCTATAATACCTCGCTCATCAGCGCGATGAGAGCAGATATCGAGAGAGAGGAGAGAGAGAGAGAGATAGGGAGAGAGCAGAGCTCGCTGCTCAAAGAGAGAGAGATATATAGAGAGGGGCGCTCGCGATAGAGAGGATAGGGAGATATATCTCGCTATCTTCTCACTCCTCTCGATCTCTGCTCGCTATCTCTCAAGATCCTCTAACTATCTATACGCTCTCGCCGCTACTCTCTCTCTCTCTCTCGCTCTCTCTCTCTATCTCTCCTATCTTCTCTCTCTCTCTCTCTCTCTCTCTCTCTCTCTCTGAGAAATGAAAATGCTGCAGTCATTTGTGAACAGGTTAAACAGCAGAGAGAGAGAAAGTGGCCGTATTTCACAATAATCTGACTGTAATGTTGCCTGTACATAGCTGTGTTTAAAAACAATACATGGAAAAAATAACCATGAAACAAATATACGTTGATCTTACTTTGAGGTTGCAGGGATGAAGGTTAGTGTAACATTTCCCCTCCTGAGACCTGCGCAGACAAACAACAGTTTATAAGACACATGTCACAAAATAAATATTATAATAATATAAAAATATATATATAAATATTATAATAGGACACGTTATAATATGTTTGCATTTTACACTTTGCACTGCATTAAATGACATTTTAGCAAAATGTAAAATAAAATGTTCATCATCATTGATGAGTCCATAAAACTGTCCCTGCTACTACACTCAGACCAGGAGAATAAGTAAACACAAATGTTCAAATGTGATTTGGTCTTAATATAATTGTTCGGATGTTTCATCTGTATCTTGGAGAAACAGAAATGTTGTAAATGCCTTCATTTAACTATCATTCGGCATCGGTCGTGTAGAAGAGCGGCTTTGACATTTGAAGATAATTGTGCCGTTACATTGTTCTCTTTTCATTAGAAATGTTGATTACATGCTTGATGTGACCGTCAAACCTCCACACGTTTACATTTAGGATTAATGGAGACACGTCTTTCTCTGGATAGAAATCATACTGTCAAATAAACCAGAAAGTGGTGTGTCCTCTAAAGCTGACTTCTGTCTCGAACAGGAACATCAAGATGAACGTTTGAAGGGAAATGATCACAAATGTATGAAAGACAAATATTTCTTTATTTTTTCGGAAAGTTTGATTTGTGAAGGTTAGAAAGTCAGCAAAACACCACACGTCAACACCCCGACAACCACCCAGAACACCCTAGCAACCATCCGGCAACACCGTGCGTGTGTGATTCTGTTATTTTTGGGGGTGACAGGTCTCACGTCTGACAACCGTTTATCTGCAAACAGGCAACATTTGACTTTCTTTCTTATTTCTGCTTTAATTTGCGTCTCTTGGCATCGAAATTAACCCCACTCCTCTCCCCATCACCAGCTGTCGAGAGCGGGTCGCCACGGAAACGGTTACCGAGGCAACAAAGGGAGGCGGTGACCGCGGCGCCGTGGATGAGGGTCTCGTTCAGACTCATTACAGAAATGGGCTCAGCCATGTTGAATTAGCACTAATTAGGATAATTACACCGACTCGCTCTCTCTCTGCCGCAGCCGCCCGCCGGAGGAATAAATTAAACAGAAAACCTCGCTGGCGCTGCCACACTCCACAATCACAAAGCATTGTGGGAGATGGCACGGCACCTGACTGACTGTTCGTTTGCGTGTTCCGGACGTCTTCTAAAGCCTTTATCTGCTTTAATGAGAAACTCCTGCGTCGTCTCCACCCAACCAATGAAAAGCAGCAGAACCTGCGAGCGCTGGAACACGTCCAGAGACGCACTCAAAGGTTTGGCAAACAAACATGTTTAACAGCGACTTTGATTTGTCCAAATGTTTGCTGGGCTCTGACAACACGCACTTTACAGCTGCCCGTCTGTGTGTGTGTGTGTGTGCGTGTGCGTGTCTGCGTGTGTGCGTCTGCATGTGTCTGTGTGGATGTGAACGTGTGTCTGTGTCTGCATGAGTCTGTGTCTGCGTGTGTGTGTGTCTGTGAGCGTGTGCGTGTGTCTGTGTGTGTCTGCGTGTGTCTGTGTGTGTCTGCGTGGATGTGAACGTGTCTGTGAGCGTGTCTGTGTGTGTCTGCGTGTGTGTCTGTGTGGATGTGAACGTGTCTGTGTGTGTGTCTGTGTGGATGTGAACGTGTGTGTGTGTCTGCATGAGTCTGTGTGTGTGCGTCTGTGAAACTCTCCAGCATTCTGAAATTCAGCGGCAGATGCAGCCAATAGTTAATTGTTGATCAAGTTTCTGTGTATTAAAGTTCAAATTCACCCAAAACAAACATTGTGTCTTCGCTTATTCCTGTTGTTTCATGACCACTTCTGTATTCTGTGCAACACAAACAAGTGTTTTTGTGGAGTAAAGCAGCAGCTTCTGTAACTTAAGCATCTGCAATATTTATGTTGTTTTGTAGGCGTCATGTTTTTATTTTATGGCACATTTCAGGATTCCGCAATAAAAATGCTGCATGAAAATGACAAGATTTCATGTGCACTATGCACACAAATGAGTCCGATTTTGTATCAGAAAAGAAGACATGCACACAAAGTACTATAGAAACACATTTATGAACGTCACGTGACTGCTTGAACACATCTGAAATGAAGACAAGATGACATGACTGCATTGTCTACACACTTTGAGTTTATATATCATACACAAAAACCTACAGTTTCTTTTCTATGGCATACGCTAACATGTTTCTGATAAGTCAAACTGTGCTTTATTATATGTGAAATTCCAGTTACATTTTTTTTTATTCAAAACGTTTAGGAAAATAGCATGTGAATTGTTCAAAAACGTGAGACTATTAGAAAAGTCATCCTGAAGCCCCTCCCCTAACTCCACCCCTAAAATTAAATGACACTCTCTGGTGCGAAAGCAAATCAAACTTAAATGCTGAAATTAGCCATCTTGTCAAACATTTACCAAATCTCATAAGATAGCAAAAAAAAAGAATTTCTGCTCGTTATTTGAATATGTAATTATTCTTAAATACATTTACTTGAGAAGATTTAGTCTTATATTTTCATTTTTTTGATAAAAAAAATTCAAAGTGATTTTATGTTTAAAACAAGAAAAAAAGCAACTCTGGGTAAGAAAAAGAAACATAATTTAAAGAGGAAAACACTATGTTTTTTCCACCTCTTTGGCAGATATTTGTACTGTCACTTTTTTGAGAATTGATTTGTTAACATTTAATATCTTTAATATTTCAAGTCATTTTCGAGAGAGACAGAGAGAGAAGCTAAATCATATTACATTGTGTCTTTCAATTGCTAACACCCTTTGACCCGTAGTCACATTTTCAAAACTGTCAACACGATAAGCACAACATAAACACAAAACCCGTTTCTATAATGCTTTCACACAAGCTTTTTCTGTCTGTTATTTGGTTTGATTTCAGCTATCTTTGAACCAAACTGACAGCAATTACAAATTGCGAACACTGTAAAGCATCTTCTGGTATTTTTCTCTCATTGTCAGATGAAGGTCTTGCTTGAGCGTTTGGAAAGTTGTCATGTGTTTTCATGGAGATATTGGACAAAAGTTTCATATGTTTTTTTATGTCGTGGTTCGGTGTGTAAGTTACCAAAACCTAACATGACGTCATCTTAAACATAGCAGCATATTGATACATGTCATCAGTGAAATGACAATATCAGCAAGAGTAATACAACGCTCTCAATAACCATGTTTTGGTTTACACCTGACTGAACTATTTTTAAAAATGCCTTTAATATGTTTCCTACAGGTCGAACTGAAACATGACAAGTAGTGCAGGTTTTGTAATGTCATTATTTGTTTGCATTTTGACAGTCTATGTGTTATAATTGACTGTTCCTGTTGGATAGAAAACTAGCGCTCATATTTGGACCGAAAGACTCGATTTCGAATCAGGTCTGCAGTGTTTTGAAAGAGGCATTCAGCATTCTGGAATGTTCAGTTTGTGTTTATTTAAGAAAATGTGGTTTTGGCCAGAAAATGAACCATTTGGCTAAATGTGTGATGTAGTGTGTTACCTTGTTAAGAGTTTAGAAAAGATCCTTAAAGTGTTGGTAAACGCTTGTTAGCCATTGAAAGAAACTGTGATGGGTTATGAATAAGCAAAATAAATGCTAAACAGTGAAGATACACACACATTAGGAGGCTCTTCCAGGACGTCTCAGCCGGAGGTTTGAGGGCATCAGATGGAGGAGACGTGAGGAATTATGGGATGATTCAATGTGGAGGAAAACACAGCTGAGAGACATCAGCTCTAATCATCTACACATTATTAGTCAACACTTCTCCATCAGACATCATCACACTTGATGAAATAATCTCCTCTCCTCAGGTGTTTCTCTGTCTACTGAGGGTCCGTCTGTAAAGTGAGATACGTGTTGAAGACTCTCTGGACGTTTAGCCACCGTTCTCAGAACGACAGTGACATATCACCGCAAACACTCCTATTGATCCATTCCATAAACTCCAGAGCGCCTCACACACACACACAGGTCTGCACTCACACAAACATGCACGTCCACACACGCACACACACAACGCACACACACACACACAAGGTCTGCACTCACACAAACATGCACGTCCACACACGCACACACGTACACCCACGCACACACACACACACGCCCGCACACACAAACAACATGCCCACACCACACGTCCACGACCCTATCACGCACGCACACACAAACACATCGACCCAGCTACGCACACACAAAACCACCACGCCCACCACCACCCAGTTGTCACGCCAGCACACACATAAAACATCGATCTTTCCCGCATCACCCACAAATACACCAAGCTTACGCCACCACACAAACACACGACCACACCCAAAAAGTAACGCCAGTCCCCCCCCCTGCACACAAAACACACGCCTCCGCCCGCACACCACAAACACACGCCCCGCTACCCGCACACACGCCCACACACACAACACACACGCCCGCCTACACACTGCAAAACACAACACCCCAAACAAACGCACGCAAACCAAAAGTAACACAACATTAACAAAAACAAGGCCCCGACAACAACACGCCACGCACACACAAACGCCCCCCGCAAACATCAAAACCACGCCCCACACCACACGTCCACGCCGCACACACAAACACACGCCCACCATCACCCAAACACACACCACACAAACACACGCCCGCACACACAAACACACGCCCGCACACACAAACACACGCCCGCACACACAAACACACGCCCGCACACACAAACACACGCCCGCCACCACAACACACACCCGAACACACCAAACACACACCCGCACAACACAAACACACACCCGCAACACAAACACACGCTACCGCACACACAAACACACGCCCGCCCCACACATCCAACACACACCAGCACACACACACAAACACACCAACCCGACACACACAAACACACACCGCCACACAACCCGCACACACAAACACACACCCGCACACACAAACACACGCCCACACACACGTCCACGCCCGCACACAAAAACACACGCCCGCACACCAAAACACAACGCCCACACACACAAACACAGACCCGACACCACAAACACACGCCCACACACACGTCCACGCCCGCACACACAAACACACGCCCGCACACACAAACACACGCCCACACACACTACGTCCACGATTCCACTACGAAAAAAAAAAAAAAAGAACGAAAAAAAAAGAAAAGACCGCAAAAAAAAAAAAAAAAAAGAAAACAAAAACAAAAGGAAACGAAAAAAAAAATATACGAAAGAAAAAAAAAAAAAAAAGAACAGCAACACAAAAACACAACAACCAAGCAAAAACAAAAAAAAAAACCGAACAAAAAAACACAAGAAAGCACACACAAAACCCACACAGAACACAACACACAACAAACAAGAACACACACACAAACACACAAACCGCACACACAAACACACACGCCGCACTTTACATCACCAGCACACACAAACACACACCCGCACACACAAACACACGCCCGCACACACACGTCCACGCCCGCACACACAAACACACGCCCGCACACACAAACACACGCCCCACACACACAAACACACACCCGCACACACAAACACACACCCGCACACACAAACACCACACCCGCCCACACCAAACACACGCCCACCACACCACAAACACACGCCCAATGTTTATACTTTACCCGTACCCCCCACAACCCACTCCCTATACGCTCCACTAACTAAACCACCCTCCCCCCAACAAAACTAACCCTCCCTCCTCCCCGCTTAAACTACTTACCAAAAACCCACGCCCCAAACTTCACACTAAAAACACCAACGCATCACCCCAACCACCATACAACACAAACCACCTCACAACTCCAGCACACACAAACACCACAAAACAACCCGAACACACAAAAACCAAACACGCACGCACACACCAAACACACACCAGCAACACCAAACACACACCCCGCACCAACACCCGCAACCACAAACACACACCCGCCCACACAAACACACGCCCGCACCACACACGGTCCAACGACGCACCACACAAACAAACGCCCGCACACACAACAACACGAACAAGCACACAAAAAACACACGGCCCGACAAACAAACACACACCCGCACACACAAAACACCACAACCGCACACACAAAACACACGCCCACACACACAAAACAAGCCCAGCACACACAAACCCACACGCCCCACACACACAAACCACACTCCGCACACCCGCACACACAAACACACACCCGCACACACAAACACACGCCCGCACACACAAACACACGCCCACACACACAACACCACACACCGCACACCACACACCCAGCCCAACAACAAACAACACACACACCCAACGTCATCAAACACACACCCTCACCCACAAACACACACCCGCACACACAACCAAACACACAAAACACACACCGCACACACAAACACACACAGCACACACAAACACACCGCCCCAACACACACACGTCAGCCACACACAAACACACGAACGACACACACAACACACACCACACACACCGGCACAAACACAAACACACGCCCCACACACAAACACACGCCCACGCCAAGCAAAAACACACGCCCACCACAAAACACACGCCCGCACACACAAACACACGCCAAAACACACGCACACACACAAACACACGCCCGCACACACAAACACACGCCCGCACACACAAACACACACCCGCACACACAAACACACACCCGCACACACAAACCACGGCACACGCACACACAAAACGCGACACCACGACAAGCCACCACCCAACAAAAAACACAAGCCGCACACACAACAACAAAACACCGAACACAAAAAAAACAACACAAAACACGCACAAAACCAAACACACACCACAACACCACACACAACACACCGCCCACACACACACGTCCACGCCCGCACACACAAACACACGCCCGCACACACAAACACACGCCCACACACACAAATGTTGACTTGAGTCCCTCACTCTGACTTCTCTGACAAATAAAACATGTGTAAATCTTACGTTCTGTATACTTAAAGAAAACATGTTAGTGTGTGCACCTCCGTATGAGAGTTTGGTGAATACAAATGTTTATATGCAGATTTCACACGCACATGTGTTCACGTGTCTTAATACAATTGATTAAATATGATTCTTGTAAACTGATCAGTGCACTTGAAAATAACGGCACATTGATTTTATGACGGTGAGTCCGGAGGAAACATATCTGAATATCTCTTTTCTCACTTCACTGACACTCTCTAGACATCAATAAATGAAAAGAATATGTATTTTCTGTCTCGTTTAATGCTTAAATCTTTTGGTAACGCTTCACAATGAGGTTGTCTTGGTTAACAATAGATAACATCTCATGTTTAATGTCAATCCAATTCTTCATCGACTAATGTTAGTAATTAGAACAAATATAAATGTATTACACGTTGAAACGAAGATGAATGGCTGTGTAATATTGTTAGGTCATGTTGTCCGTCTCTCCACAGGAAAAGAAGAAAAACCTCGGCTTCAGAAAGCGCGGACTGAAACAGCTTCTATCAGCTATTTTTGTCCGTCTCAGAGTTCCAGTTCAGGCCGGAACGGTCGGGCGGCAACGCGGTGGAACTCTGACACCTGAAATCTGCCCATCGGTGGAGGCCATTTATCACTTTAATAAGAGGTGTCAGCGTGTGGAAGAACAGCCAGCTGGCCGCGAGGACTTTCACACAGCGGCGGCGGCGGCGGCGTGCGTGCGCGTGCGCGTTTTCCTCACACTCAGACCTGCTATCTGTGCACAATGAGCCTCTAATGGGGTTTGTGTAGAAGCGTTTAGCTCACAGCGCCCAAACCCCCTTCACTTTCATCACAATCATTTAGACTTCCAGACGCTCGCGATAAGAAACCGCAAATATTACGCATTTGAATTTGCTGAGTCGAATTTCCCTCTAATATGTATTCATGAGCTAAAGTTTTGGAAATATAGAAATGCTTTTACACTCTTTAATGGAAGTTCAGACTATCTGAAGCACGATTTCTAGCTTGGAGATAAAGGGCTTCAGATGGAGTCTTTGTTTAAAGTGACAGCGATCCTTTGCGTGGCGGGATGAGAAGACGGGCGGACGGCTCGGGCCAAACCAAACGCTTGGATTAAACCCGTGGGCATTAATTGGAGATGTCTGTCAGTGTCAACACCCAGATCCAGCCAAACTGAACTTTCACATCAAGACTCTCAGACATACAGCCGCTTCCTCATACACGCAATAATAATAAGTCCTGCATAAAGCTATAAAGATGACGTCTGAGAACATTCACGTTTATTCTGAGCTCACCTCACATGCTGCAGTTTCACACATGGGTTATGATCGACTGACAACGAGTGCGTGTACGTGCACAAAATAAACGGATATCTGTTAAAAATCTGCTTCAAAAGAAACCTGTTTGCATGCACGGTAACAAAGCGGCTACGTAGAAAACCGCGTTTACATGGAAGTTTGACACTTGCCGTGTTTCTGGCGTGCAGTGACGTCACAGTCATTAAAATGCAGCGGGAAAACGGGCAGAGGCTGTATGTTTATATCTCTTCTCATGTCCTGCATATGCAATAGTTCTTCAACTTGACGCTTCCACATCAACTGCGTGATTCCAGAGACTTTTATGCGTTATTACTTCCGTTTGGGACTTCTACAATTGCGCCGTCAGACATGCGCACATAAACAAAACTGAGAGAAACCGATGCAGGCGTTTACATGCAGCGCGGAACCGGATTAGTGTGCAAAAAACTACCTCTGCAGTCGGGTTTTGCTTACGCCGTTTATGAGCTTTACCCGATCAAACATGACGTACACGTCATCAGTTTATTAAGCATGATCGGAGCAGGAATGTGCATGCAAACGCACTCACTGTTGTCTCCTTCATCGCTCTCAAGTGATTCCCAGTGATGTCGTTGTGAAGTGCGTTACGGCTTTGAACAGTCTTGAGAGTGCGTTTCTCACAGATGTTTGAGGCATAAACGGACATGTGGCTGTGTGGTTGCGTTGATCGTCTGGAGACGTTGGTGACTTGTAAGGAGAAAAGGATTATTCTGCGAAACAAAGTTCATTAACGGCAGTCATAAGCACCTGCGGCATTGTTACAGGCTGCTTTCATGATCTTAAATGTGTCTCATCCCGTTCAGTAACAGTCTGAACTGTGAAGAAAACACCAACCAGTGTCCAGCACACAACACTGACGTGAGCTGTATCAGGGGGACACAGCTATATTAACCACCTCTAAATAAAGAACACGTGAACTCAATCGGTTATTAACGATAATAATGACAGCTAAGAATGTTCGTCTAAAAAGTCAGGCTAGTGTGATGTAAGACGGTTGCCAGGGTGTTGTTATGTTGGCAGTATCGGGTTGTAAACACTTGATGTTATGTTGCTGTATGGTCTCTAGGGTGTTCTGCTCTAGAAATATTGGACTTTGGGAATAATGAACATCATCAACGTGCAAATGTTTGATCAGGGTACCAGGATTTAGCAAAACAATATTAAATCTAAACTACAACATATAATGTTCACTGATAAGTGGTGTGTGTTCGATGTATGAATGAGAGATGATGTGACGGAGCGTGTCAGCTCTGACTTCATGAACTGCTGTGAGGTGTCAGCATGTGTTCTTAACACACAGAATCATCTGGAGCAGCCGTCGCCCACAGGCATGGTGTGAGGTCACAGGCCAGACGTCCGCTGCAGTCATGTTGTTACAGTATATCACCCATAAACACCCACAGCTAGTTTAAGAGGTGTGTGGAGGTCACAGTTCATGTCATTTCTACACCGCCTGCTGTTTTACTGTCTCCACTTATGAACATTTCAACAAACATTCACTCTGTTTCACATCACAGTCTGTGTGTCCTGCAGGCAGCTCCGGGATCAAACACTCACATCTGGTGATATGAACACAGTCCTTCAGAACTCACAGAACTTACCACCACCGCAGGACTCCACCTGCTTCTCCAGACTCCACCCACCACCACAGAACTCCACCCACCACCACAGGACTCCACCCAGCACTGCAAGCTCCATCCACCACCACAAACCTCACCCGCCACAACAGAACTCCACCTTCTACTCCAAGCTCCACCCAGCACAGCAAACCTCACCCACCACCACAAACCTCCACCCTTCACTAGAGAACTCCACCTTCTACTCCAAACTCCACCCACCACAACCACATTACTCCATCAACCACTGTAAACTCCACCCAGCACTGTAAGCTCCATCCACCACCACCCACCTCCACTCACCACAACAGGACTCCACCTTCTACTCCAAACTCCACCCACCACAACAGAACTCCACCCACAATAAAAAAAAAACCTCCCCCACCACAGAACTCCGCCTGCTGCTCTAAGCTCCACCCAGCACAGCAAACCTCACCCACCACCACAAACCTCCACCCTTCACTAGAGAACTCCACCTTCTACTCCAAACTCCACCCACTACCACCACATAACTCCATCCACCGCTGTAAACTCCACCCAACACCCCACAGTCAAGACAAATGTGTCCGTGCTGCTGATATCTGCCGGCTGAGCTGAGCTGTCACATTAAACCACAGAAGAAAGACCCGTGTTCATTCATCTCTTTGACAAGATCTCTCACAAGACATTACAGTACGCGTGTGTGAAAAGAGTATAGCTGGAGAAATGTTGTCTGTATTTATAGCAGTCATGCAGAAATGCATTTTAAATGACGGTCAAACAGTTTGAGAATAGGGCAGAGACGATGCAACCCGTCTCATGTCAAAGTGTTGCATTCTGAGTCTTCTAAAGCTGTACACGTAGGTTGAATCACTGACGCTGCAGAAACCCATGCAGTGGCGTCTCATTCAAACATATACACTCAAGTTTGGCGTGTGATGCAATCGGAGCAGGACAGCAATGCCATTTATAACATAAGCCAATGTTATGACGCAATCAAATCTGATGTTTCAGCCGATCACTTTTGGGTCTGTTCTGTGGCCTCGGAACGCTTGGAATTTGTATAAATAGTTGTGTTTTATACTATATAATATACAAACTGTTAGGTTTAGGGGTGGGGTTGGGTATGTGTGCTAAAATGCTTAAATACAAATGAATAATGGCAAATTCCATAAGAAAATCGCCCCCTGCGGAGAACGTTACTCCACCTTCACACATGCGTGTCCTTGTCAAGCCTGGAGGAGGCAAACCGGGAAACTGACAGGTTTCTTGAGTGAAAAAGAGTGTCTGCAATACGCTTTGGCATGATACTGGGTTAGGCGATGAGACTATAACGTGCTACACAAACATCGGTGTGTGCGAAGGAAACATTTACCAGTGCAGCACGCATGCGTTACAGTTTTAAACATGCATTAGACAGAGCTGCGTGTTGTGATAAAACCTGGAAGGATCGTGGAATCTTAAAAAAGTTGAACGTGCAAGTTTTCAATGTAATTCCGTATTACGTGAAGTCATGAACGCGCGTCGCAGAACAGAGCAAGACGAGCATTTGTGTTATACAGCATATACATTTTTATTCTTTTTAGAAAATGAGCGATGGTTTCTCTAGATAAGAGCGTTATTCATCGTCTGGTATCGCTTAAAGCCCTTTAAAGCTGCACTGAAACTGTCATTTTGACCTTCGACCGTTTGGAGTCCATTAAAGTCCACTATATGGAGAAAAATCCTGGAATGTTTTCATCAAAAACCTTCATTTCTTTTCCACTAAAGAAGCAAATACATAAACATCTTGCATGACATGGGGGTGAGGAAATGATCAGGAACAGTTCTTTTGAAAGTGAACTGCTCCTTTAATGAATCGAACTTCAGTGTACGGTGTTCTCACAGTTTCAATTGAAAATAATGAGCACAGTGACCCTCGTATATCATTTTAAATAGTGTTGATGTAAAACTGAAGCTCATTTTCACAACAGTTGACATTTATGAGGTTTAGAGAATAATCCGGGATGATAAAACTGAATGAAAGTAATGAAGGAAGAATGATCAAAAGATGAGAAAATCTGCTGTCGGACCCTCATCACATCCAGTGATCACAGACCCAATAAACCCATGTGAAGACAAGTCTTGCTCTTTAACGTGTGTGTGACCGTTGACTTCAAGAGCAATGCTTTAGTATACTGCGAAGAACCCTTCGAACAACGCAGAGATGTTTCTGTTTCACCTGTTCTTCTCCGTGATGCCAGTAATGATGTGAAGGCTCGCGCTGAATCTTTTCTCTCCGTCTGAAAGGAAGCCGTAATTCCTCTAATCACATCTGAACGCATCAACTCCATCATAAATCAAAGTCAACGTCTGGCTGAACCCCGCCAGCTCATTTAATTAAGCATATTATTACAAATGATCATGGAGATTATTGGCCTCCCACACCGCTGCTAAAGAGCACCGTTTACACACGTCACTTCTCCATCTGTCTTCTTTCTGATGAAACTCTCCTTCCCGTTCCTCGGGAGAACCTTCAGACGCCTCGCCATCCAATCAGCACACGGGACATCACGACGCCACTCTTTCAAGAGCGTTTCGTCACATCTCTGCTGCGTGTGCTGAACACACAATGTGCACAACGGAGGCATGAAAAACAGAAGCGTCTCTGTATTAGATTGGAAACAAATGGTTTCGAGATGGAAATTAAAAAAAGGTTTTCATTTGACAGCGATGTAGCAAACCGCTTATTGAAAATAATTGATGCTCTCTCACGTCAAACCATTCATGTCCCCATGACAACACACACACACACACACACACATGAACACATGTAATGAAATCAGCTGGTGGCTTTTGAGATGTTGGTGGGTGGCAGAAATGTGAATGAAACTGAACTCTCAGAAAACCTCCAGACGGTTTTCTAATGCTGCCAGAACACAATCCATTTGTGTTTAAACTGAACAACCGCACGCTTGCATCCGTGGCTTTTCTGTCCTGCTCTCTGAGACGAATACAAACGAAATCAAATAGATTTGAATGTGTTTATTATGCACACGACAGCATTCAGACTCGACGCTAAATCTTCGTTTGAATAAAATAATGCACATCTCACACCACTGCAAGGCCAAAACACGAAAACAAAAAGGACTTTTATAGTGATATTGTATTGCAGTAACAGATTTTTTGTTTTGTTCGTACATGTGTAAAAGAAAGATGCTTGTACATGCAGTGGTGTGTTAGCACTCATTGTCTCATCGCTCCTGTATGCCATATCTCTTCATCGCTCCCTGAACTCTCCGTAAGTCGCTTCGGATAAAAGCCTGGGCTAAATGACTAAATGTAAATGATGTGTGACAGCTTGAGATTTCTCATTTATTTAGACCTATAAAGCAACTGAAAAACATGATCTGTACAATACAATACAATATACTTTATTGTCCCCTTTGGGAAATTTGTCTTGGGCTTAGTGAATGCTGCATTTCCAAATCGCACAATGACACAATATGTAAGTAAACAACATCTCCTGCAGACGCTCTTGTGTCCTGTTTAAAAAAGACTCATTTAAATCTCACGAAGATCGAGCCTAGATTAACATTGGAGAATAACTGAGAAACAGATCACATCTGACAGAGATGAGTCCTAATCCATAATCATGGTTTTATTTGCCTTTATTCATCTTTTCAATGAGATATAATAATATGTTTATTTGAGTTTTAAGTTTAGGTTTAATTTGTTATGGTGTGTAGTGTTGGTGCCATGGTGCTATTGAGGTTTAGTTTCACTATCGGGGGATTCCTGGACAGAGATGAAGACTCTTTTGACTGTTAGAGGAGTCTCGATCAGAACAACTTCTCTTAAGTACATCAGTGCGATTGTTTTGTCTCAGATTTTTTTGTAAAGTATGTTTTTTAAAATCCTATTTTAAACTAATCCCTGTCCCGGAAACCGCCCATTATGTTTACTTTCAGTAAATAATTGTATAAAGGCATTCTTTGAGTACATTTTTATTTAGTTTACAAACAGTATTTTTATATTTCTTTTATTTTTTATTTCAAATTCATATATGTTTTATAGTTTTTGTCTTTAGTTAAGGATAATAACTCTGTTGTGTGTGCGTGTAGCTGACTGTTTGAAAGTGATGGAGTTAGTTAATAACTTACAGGACATTTCCCGTAATGAAAAGAAGTGTTGCTACAGTATGAAGGAATAGCTCATCTAATTCCTGCCTCCGGAAAACAAATAAATAAACAGATAAACGACACACATAAATAATGAGTCAATGAGAGGTGTGGTGACTGAGATCCTGCTTGTATTTCTGAAGGCTGTTTGTGTGGATCTGATCAACGCAGCGTGACATGAAGTTAGTGTTCAATAAGCACAACTTTACCTCATTGAATTCTTTAGTTCTGCACGCTCTCAACAGAATAAGATATGTAAGTGTTAATGCCAGCAGATGTTATTGCCCGGGGCTGTGTGTGTGTGTGTGTGTGTGTGTGTGGTCACGGAGCATGAAATGAAGCGATGCACCGGATGCTGCAGATAAACAGACAGTGTGTGTGTGTGTATTGGACTTTGTTTAATAAGCACTGTGGCAGTATAGAAAGCACTCATCAGCGGTTGTGTTATGTTGTGTGTGTATTTAATTGATGAGTTTTAATTGAAGCTGTTAATTGAAGGTGTGTGCGTGTGAGCGCAGTGTTTGGCGCATGCAGCCGCAGCTCTTCTTGAAAGCGTTCCCATGGACACATTAAGTAATTTAGTGTTGGATGCACCTGCAGGTTTTCTTTCATTAGTGAAGTCACACGTCAGCACGTCTGCGAGCTCTTTTAACTGCGACATACGAGAACGTTCATCACCTCCGCAAGCCTCATTTGAGAGATTTACCCACTCTTTTCATGTTTTACTGCTTGTTTTTGCTTGTGTAAGTCACATGTCCAGCAGGACTGATGTGTCTCGCTCAGACTTCGGATGTTCATGATGTGTCATGACATCTCCGGGGTTTCATTCGCTCTGGTGTCTTCTGGAGTCTGTGCTCTCATCTCTCTCTACACTCACACCATACATAGTCGACTATCAATTACTTCAATAGATGAGAGTAAATGCTCCCCAAGGATGAATCTGACAGTTCTTTTCACTCATCTCAAGAAGGGTCAAATTAACACAAGATGCCATGTGCTTTGGCTTCTGTTTCTAATACTAAATACATTGCAAATAACAAATCATCATTGAACCATTGAAATCATATTCCTGTCATTTCCTGACACTGACAAATCAGATGACACAAAAGTGCATCAAAGATCAAGTCCTGTAGCCGCCTGACTAACCATCGAGTTTCTGTGCTAACGATCAGATTGAAGACTGTTGAGAAGCTGACTGAGGTCAGCAGACGTGATGTGATGATGTTCACACTGTTTCTTCATTACTGCACAAACTCATCATGATACAAATCAACCCTGTTACAAACTACACACAGCTGCAGAATCAACCCATGAAACACCACTTCTCTCTCTCTCTCTCTCTCTTCAATGTAAGTGTGCTTTATTGGCATGACAAAATGTACATTTGTATTGCCAAAGCATTTGCAGCTGGGCTGCGTACATAGTGCAAGTATGTAAACAAACAGAAAGAAAAAACAAACAAATTCGAAATATAGCTGCAAGCAGCAATTACGGGGTCAAGCCCAACCACGGCCCAAAGGGAAATTTTGGACATGTCAGATGATCAGTTTTTGAAAACCAAGTCTAAGAATTCTCTCTCTCTCTCAAATCTCTCCCTCTGTGTGTGTGTGTCTTTAAATTTGATCCCAAAAAACCTTACAAAACTTTTTTCTTTAAACAATGAAAAGTTCAACCATCTTTATATCCTTAGCATGAAATGAATATTTCTTAACTTTCTGACTATTATTAATTCATATAATGACTATTAACATTAAAGATTAAATTGCTGATGTTTTTCTATACACAGAGCACAAAATAATTGCATTTTCCAGTCCTCTTTTGATTGACAGGACATATCGGACCTAAACATTGGCTGTTTTTAAATACGGTGTGAAAATTGCTTTTATCGACAGATACCGATTATTGGCCGATATATCGGTGCATCTCCAAATATACGTCGTTATTATATATGGTGTGAATGAGAGTTTAGACCAGGAGAGCTTAAGAAAGTTTCTCTTGTTTTCTAGTCAAAATATCTAAAGATTCTTAAATCAAGACACATTTACTTGTTGAGATATTAGTCTGGTTTTGTAAAAGAAAATATGAGAATTGAGTAAGTTTATGTTTTAAAACAAGAAAAAATCATCTGTCGATGGGGTAAGAATAGTCATCTTGAATTAGGTACTTCAGAAAGCATTTTCTTGTTTAAAACTTTAACGTACTTAATTTGTATGTTTTCTTTTATGAAACCAAACAAAATGTCTTCTGTCATTTTCCTTGTCAAGTGAACATATCTTGATTTAAGAATTATTTGACATTTTTACTACATAGAAAACATGAGGAAAATGCTCAGTAGAAACTCCGTGTATAAAAGGCAATAGTTTGAGGAATGTGCAGGAGCATGTCAAGTCAGATCTGTGATGAATAAAGAGATGTTGTGATGTAAGAGAGAGGATTGAAGTGCAATACTGGGACTTTATGAAGGTTAAATCTCAGAGGTCATGATAAAGAGTTTGAGATCAGAAGAACTCACTCAGGTCCTGCAGCGTTTCTACTGCTGCTTACATGATGAGAAAACCTTCAGCACAACACATCACACATCTCTCTCTCTCTATCGCTCACTCTCTCTATCTCGCTCTCTCTCTCTCTCTATGTGTGCTCTATCGCTCTGCTGCAGGACCGGTGTTGTGACAGTCGTGTAAGAGACTCGAGAGAGAATCTGTGCCGCTGCCACTGCTGCAGGTGGATTGTTTTGGGAAAAGCTGCTCGGCATTGTGGGTAATGAGCTGGCAGAGCGGAGATCATAGGTCAACACTCAGCCAGCAGGAGATAACATGACACACACACACACACACACAAACACACACTTATCTAGTATTTAAGAATAAATGTCAGTCTGACTCAGTTGAATTGAGAATCTTTTGATAAATGTGTGTGAAACATGTCTGGCATCATGTGTGTGTTTTATATGAAGGGCTTAAAAGAGCAGAAAGCAGTAAATGTAGTGCTGCAGTTTGGAGTTATTGATTAAAACATTCCCCTTACAGCAGTAAAACATATTAGCTTTCATCTGAAAGAAAGAAATCAAGAGAAACATCCTGAGGGAAGCGTGAGTGAGTGTGTGTGTGTGTGTGTGTGTGTGTGCGCGTTTGTGTTTCAGTGTGTGTGGCTAAACCCTACGCTATGGGGACACAATTTTTTTTGTCCCCATTTTTTGGTCCCCATGAGGAAACAAGCTTATAAATCATACAGAATGAACTTTTTTGAAAATGTAAAAGAGCAGAAAGTGTTGTGTGATTGTGAGGTTTTGGGGTAGAGAATATGAGATACATTGTGCACAAGAGTTTAGTAGTGCACTAGAGTTTAGTAGTGCACAAGAGTTTAGTAGTGCACTAGAGTTTAGTGGTGCACTAGAGTTTAGTAGTGCACAAGAGTTTAGTAGTGCACTAGAGTTTAGTAGTGCACAAGAGTTTAGTGGTGCACTAGAGTTTAGTAGTGCACAAGAGTTTAGTAGTGCACTAGAGTTTAGTAGTGCACAAGAGTTTAGTAGTGCACTAGAGTTAGTGCACTAGATTTTTAGTAGTGCACTAGAGTTTAGTAGTGCACTAGAGTTTAGTAGTGCACAAGAGTTTAGTAGTGCACTAGAGTTTAGTAGTGCACTAGAGTGCATAGTGGCACCTAGAGTTTAGTATGCACAAGAGTTTAGTGGTGGCAGTTTAGTGGTGCACAGAGTTAGTGGTGCACTAGAGTTTAGTGGTGCACTAGATTTTAGTGGTTAGAGTTTTGCACAAGTTTTTTAGTGGTGTGCACTAGATTTTAGTACACTAAGAGTAGTGCACTAGAGTTTAGTGGTGCACTAGATTTTAGTGGTGCACAAGAGTTTAGTGGTGCACTAGAGTTTAGTAGTGCACTAGAGTTTAGTAGTGCACAAGTGTGCACAAGAGTTTAGTAGTGCACAAGTTTAGTGGTGCACTAGAGTTTAGACGATTTTAGTGGTGCACAGAGTTTAGTGAGTTGTGCACTAGAGTTAGTAGTGCACTAGAGTTTAGTGCACAGAGTTTAGTAGATTTAGTTGCACGTTTAGTAGTGCACTAGTTTAGTAGTGCACTAGAGAGTTTAGTGCACAAGAGTTTAGTAGTGTGCACAGAGTTTAGTAGTGCACTAGAGTGCAGTAGTGCACAAGAGTGCACCAGAGTTGCACAAGTAGTGCACTAGAGTTTAGTAGTGCACTAGAGTTTAGTAGTGGCACAAGGTTAGTGTGCAGTTTAGTGCACAGTTTAGTAGTTTTAGTGGTGCCAGAGTGCACAAGAGTTTAGCGGTGCACTAGAGTTTAGTAAGTTTAGTAGTGCACTAGAGTTTAGTAGTGCACAAGAGTTTAGTAGTGCACAAGAGTTTACAAGAGTTTAGGTGGTGAGTTTAAGTAGTGCACTAGAGTTTAGTAGTGCACAAGAGTTTAGTAGTGCACAAGAGTTTAGTAGTGCACAAGAGTTTTATATGCACAGAGTTTAAGTTTAGTAGTGCACAAGAGTTTAGTAGTGCACAAGAGTTTAGTAGTGCACAAGAGTTTAGTGGTGCACTAGAGTTTAGTAGTGCACTAGAGTTTAGTAGTGCACAAGTTAGTGCACCAAGAGTTTAGCACTAGCACAAGCACAAGAGTTTTTAGTGCACAAGAGTTTAGCGTGCACAGAGAGTTTAAGGCGGTTAGTTTAGTAGTGCACAAGAGTTTAGTAGTGCACAAGAGTTTAGTAGTGCACTAGAGTTTAGTAGTGCACAAGAGTTTAGTGGTGCACAAGAGTTTAGCGGTGCACAAGAGTTTAGCAGTGCACTAGAGTTTAGCAGTGCACTAGAGTTTAGTAGTGCACTAGAGTTTAGTAGTGCACAAGAGTTTAGTAGTGCACAAGAGTTTAGTGGTGCACAAGAGTTTAGTGGTGCACTAGAGTTTAGTAGTGCACTAGAGTTTAGTAGTGCACTAGAGTTTAGTAGTGCACAAGAGTTTAGTGGTGCACTAGAGTTTAGTAGTGCACTAGAGTTTAGTAGTGCACAAGAGTTTAGTGGTGCACAAGAGTTTAGTATGCACTAGAGTTTAGTAGTGCACTAGAGTTTAGTAGTGCACAAGAGTTTAGTGGTGCACTAGAGTTTAGTAGTGCACAAGAGTTTAGTAGTGCACTAGAGTTTAGTGGTGCACTAGAGTTAGGTTTGCACTAGTGCACTAGTAGAGTTTAGTAGTGCACAAGAGTTTAGTAGTGCACAAAGTTTATATGCACTAGAGTCACTAGATTTAGTAGCACAAGAGTTCACTTTTCATCACTAGTTTAGTAGTGCACTAGAGTTTAGTAGTGCACAAAGTAGTAGTGGTGCACTTAGTTTAGTAGTCGAGTTTATGGACAAGAGTCACAAGAGTTTTCACTATAGTGTGCACAAGAGTTTCTTGTGAGTTTAGTCAGTGTTACTCCCTCGTCACTCACTGAGCTGCTGTGGTGCACTGTCAATTCAGTGTTCCCTGCACGATGTGACACCTTATTTCTCTTCCAGCATTCACTTTCATTCAACTACACTATCACACTTAACTAAAGTAGATGAAGCAGCATTCCAGCGATAGACGTGACACATCTTACTGTGTGATTCCAGCACACTTCATTCATGCGTTTCAATATTACTGCATTATTTTAAGTGATGAAGCAGAATAAAGAACTGCTCCAGCTGACTGACAGACCACTGATCAACAGAAAGTGAAGTTACTTTACCCTCCAACAACAACTAACACTGAATCTCTCTCGTCTGCTGTGTGGCCGGGTCGACAGTGTTCTGCTCCAGAGATCCATTAGAATCCATTAGAATCTCTGTCTCAGCACATTGATGCCAGACGAATGAACCGATCACCATAAAAATGTCAGAGAGAAAAACACAGGCCTTGTGTTATTTGCATGCGTTTGGAGCACAGGGCAGGATTTATGGAAAGGTCAGCTGCTGAAGGTGAAGGTTTACGAACTGTGAAGGGACGATTGGTGCTGTTATCACCACCGCGACAAAGACTGAGAGAGTGAGTGAGTGAGCGAGCGAGAGAGAGAAAGAATGATGCTCACAAGCTCTCACATACCTGAGAGAACAGAATTTCATTACACAAGATGTAAAAACATCCCTCCTAACAACATCTACAATACCTGTTTGTCTGTCTGTCTGTCTAGCTCTTTTCACACAGAGATCCTGGAAAATACAGGGAAAATGTGTCCAGGAAATTGTCCCGGGATCGTTAGATTTTGTCCATTCACACTTCCAGTGAATTTCTGGAATCTTGAGTTCACGCACATCCCGTGAAGATCCCGTGAAGACACACAACGTAATACACTGCTGCAATTGTTCATCCTTTATTCAGTACCGAATACGCCAAAATAATCTCTCTTTTTGGGTTATTATTCTGTGGCATATATTGTTACCTTTTGAAAATGACAAAAACATCCGCTTCAAAACAAATGTTTTCATTTATATTTTCATTGGTAAATGCAGAACAACGAAGAGATTAAGCTAAATATAAAACGTCATATGAAAACAAAGAAAAGCTAATTGTTCAGGCTTGGACGGTGTAAATTTACACAGCCTTAATGAAACATACAACGGAACACTCCGATATTAAAATCAGCCAGTATGTTTGCAACATAACTGCAAATCAAGATGCACAGGATATAAATTATTCAGTAATATGATGTACAAAAATGTGAGTTCAAAAATAAGTTTATTGTTTTTTCTAAAACAAGTTTAAGAAAAGGTTTTTTTTGCATTTAGATTTTGTATTTCGGAATAAGCTCACGCTAATCCAATGAAAAACCTGTTAATAGGGCCTAAAGCATATTGCACATAATGCTTTAAAAACATAATTAAGCATCAAACTCTCAACCTGAATCATCAAACTCTCAACCTGAAGCATCAAACTCTCAACCTGAAGCATCAAACTCTCAACCTGAATCATCAAACTCTCAACCTGAAGCATCAAACTCTCAACCTGAAGCATCAAACTCTCAACCTGAATCAAACTCTCAACCTGAATCATCAAACTCTCAACCTGAATGAATCATCAACTCTCAACCTCATCAACTCTCAACCTGAAACCTCAAACTCTCAACCTGAATCAACCTGAAGCATCAAACTCTCAACCTGAATCATCAAACTCTCAACCTGAATCATCAAACTCTCAACCTGAACATCAACTCTCAACCTAAGCATCAAACCTCAACTCTAATCATCAACCTCTCAACCTGAATCAACATCAACCTCAACTGAGCATCAAACCTCAACCTGAATCAACCTGAAGCATTCAAACTCTCTGAAACTCTCACCTGAATCTCTCAAATCTCAACCATCAACTCTCACCTGAAGCATCAAACTCTCAACCTGAATCAACCTGAAGCATCAAACTCTCAACTCTCAACCTGAAGCATCAAACTCTTCAACCTAAATCATCAAACTCTCAACCTGAATCATCAAACTCTCAACCTGAAGCATCAAACTCTCAACCTGAAGGCATCAACTCTCAACTGAAGCATCAGAAGCATCAAACTCTCACCTGAAGCATCAAACTCTCACCTGAATCATCAAACTCTCAACCAAATCATCAACTCTCAACCTATCATCAACTCTCAACCTCAAAACTCTCTCAACTCAACCTGAATCATCAAACTCAACTCATCAAACTCTCAACCTGAAGCATCAAACTCTCAACCTAAATCATCAAACTCTCAACCTAAATCATCAAACTCTCAACCTGAATCATCAAACTCTCAACCTGAAGCATCAAACTCTCAACCTGAAGCATCAAACTCTTTTTTTTCTTCCGCAGAATGTGTACGCATATAAACTCATCGAACCTCAACCCAATGTGCTAAACAGAGACGTGTCTCTACTTCACGATAGCAACGTTTACAGGAGGTTGCTTCAGAGACAATGATCAGATAAAATACAACCACACAATAACAACAAATGAAGCGAAAACAGAGGGAAAATGTAAACAGAGAGGAGGAGGAGAGAGAGAGAGAGAGAGAGAGAGAGAGAGAGACAGAATGTGAAGAACATTAGTGAAGGACTGACGTTACAGTCTCTGACAGGGTCCACAGATGGCAGCGAAACGGCCAGTAAACACACACACACACACACACACACTTATGTTGGGTTTTCCATGCGTTTACGGAAGCAGGGATGACGACGGGAGAAGAGCTGGATTTCTGGAGGCCCTGCTGCAGTCATCAGCATCAGTGAGTTCAGACTGACACCTGCTGGAGAGATACAGCACTTCACACCCCGTCACACCCCGTCTGACTGTTCTGAGCTCACATTTGACAAAATCTTCATTATATACACACACACACAACGCGCGCGCGCGTTTGACTGTCATTCACTAGATGCTGTTGACTGGTTAACTGATGTCAGCATTACATCATACTGTGCTGCTGGATCAGCTGATCTGATGTGTGATATTGGTATTAAACTGACAAAACTCAGAAAAAAATGACATTTATTTCTAAAACAAATATTTAAGAGCGCACAAAGAGGCATTAGTCAAAGACATGAGCGTACTCAACACACACACACAAACGCACACAGAGACGGTCATACAGTGACATCTGCTGGTGGTTATGATGCTGACAGTTACAGTACAAAATCAACTAAACAAACATATATCAATGTTTTTAAAGTGGAGTTTACCAACACTATTTTATCTCAAGTACATTTAAAAAATCTGCATTTGATCAGAGTGTTTCTACTTTAGAAAAACTACTACACTACATTACAAGGCATGTGTCATTCTTTTTACTCCAGTACATTTCAAGTAGAAATTGTGCTTTTTCCTTTTACGTAACACTTCAGTACAAGCTCAAATCTAGTACTTTAACTTCTTCTTATTTAAAAGTGTGAAAGTACTAGATCTTCAATGTACTCAAATTCTGAAGTAAAGGTAAAAACAAAACCATGTAAAAATGTATTTATGAAATGTAGAGGAGTAAAAGTATGACGTATGCTTTATACTTAAGTGAAGTATTTTTCTCCAATTAAAACTCTCGGACACAGTGCTTGTGACATGTGATTTATGACATGGACTCTCTGGTCCTTAAGCACACTAACTTGTATATTCTTAGTTGTGTTAACGCAACAAACATGTTTGTTCCCCTTTTATTTTTCTGTGTAAATTCTTACAATATACAATATTGGATTGTATTTAGATATATTGAATTATTATTATTATTACAAGAGGAAGATAAATATGATATTTATATGCAGCAAAGTATAGAAAATAAAAAGATAAGGATAAAAGTTTCAAGTGTTGAGTTTTAGAGTGACATTTATATAATGAAATGTAACTTCTGAATAATAAAAAAACGTCTGCCCCAGATAAACCGTTTCATATAAAGAAATCAGGAACGCGTCTACAGGAAACAACACCCATTAAAAACCAAAGAAAAAGACTTGAAATAAATACTGAGCGCACCGCTTTCAACATGTATGATGTCATCTGGGTCATATATGATTGAACAGCCTGCTTCTGATGTCATGTATCTGATAACACAAACTCACATTAACATCAGGACTTCAAGAAATCATCCAAATGAACATATTCATGCCTTAAAACACCAGCTGTTATACCAAAACAAACATCTCTCTGTGACTGTAATGAATAATGGACAGATCACTGCTTTAATGTGTGTGTGTGTGTGTGTGTGGTGTTTACAGACAAATTCATTTTCATTCAACAATCTCTGAAGCTGTCAGTGGATGTTTGTCTGATGTGTCCTCACTTCAGTAACGGTAAATACAGTTGTGAGGATTAAATCTCATTCTGTTCACGTTCACTTCCATCAATCACAGCAGTCGGCCAGATGTAGATGACGGTCACATCTGCAAATGTCTCAACATTTCTACACCTACAGTGTGTGTCACCTCTGAAAACTACAAACCCCACGCAGCCAATGATATGTGCTAAATAATCTACCAAAAACAATGGACAAAATATCTTAGAAAATCAAAAAAACAAAACAATATTTGTGCCTTCAACAGTAAGCTGCTGTGTGCAGTTACAGAATGTGCCAGCAGAGGGCGACATGACCCTGTTCACTACCACACATACACCAGTTTGTCTCTTTCTATCTGTCTGTATGTCTGTTCTCTCTGTCTCACTCTCTATGTCTGTCTGTCTCTGTCTGTCGGAATGAGTCTCTCTCTCTCTGTCTGTCTGTCTGTATGTCTGTCTGTTCTCTCTGTCTCACTCTCTCTGTCTGTCTCTGTCTGTCAGAATGAGTCTCTCTCTCTCTCTGTCTGCAGCTCTTCACACACAAACAATAAACCTCATCAACTCCAGTCCAGCAGTGTGTTGTGTGTGTGTGTGTTGTGTGTGTGTGTGTTGTGTGTGTTTGTGTGTGTGTAAGTGTAAGTGTTAATAGACTCACTCTCGGCTGTCACCAGCTGGTCATGCATCTGGATACCTGAAGCAAAGACACTCAACACTCTCTGAGCCGGACCTACAGACAGACAGACAGACTGCAGTAATCTTTTCTTCATTCCTCATGCACATACATTGGCATTACTTACACACCTTCAGTTAGTGCATCTGTAATTGATTCAAGTACAATCATCTTCAACTCTGCAGAGTTTTTTACAAACTCTGTTTAGTCCAGGTGCAAAAAGAACAACTACAACACTGGACCAATGGTATATAACATCACAGACCAGACAGAGAGAGAGAGAGAGAGAGAGAGAGAGAGAGAGAGGGAGAGGAGAAAGGGAGTGAGAGAGAGAGAGAGAGAGAGAGAGACTAGAGAAGCAGACGAGAGATTTACGAGCGGTCGAGCTCGAGAGCTCGCGATGAAGAGACATCTATCCGACGACCTCTTCGCGCTCTCTCGCTTCTCCTCGCGCGCTGCTGCGCGCTCTCTCTCGCTCTCTCGTCGTTCTCTCGAGCTCAGCTCGAGAGAGCATAAATATCTTTCACTTTTCTACATAAATGAAACTCTCCGTTCTGACACAGCAGGGTAAACTAACTAATGTAGTACATTACAGTATGTGAGGAATTATTGACGACGGGCCACTCAATTATTGGAAAGTTAATGCACACCCGAGGTGGTAATGCAGTCGATTCTTCCGCTTATACCACGGTTACCGCACCACAGGACATTTTTCAAATGTTTAATTTCAATTTTGTCATGTTCTCGTCTTAAAATGCTGTTGTGATGGCAGGACTACTTTCTTGCGCGCATCTCATTTCCGTTAGAGCCAACGGCTTGAGTGCACCTGCGTGTTTGCAGTAATGTGACAAAAAAGCCAGTGATAATAATATTATTTACTCCTCGTATTGTTTCTACCATCAGCAGTAAAAAAAATTTGAAAGACGAACTTTTGAATATCAAAATCTATTTGTTATCAGTTATAACCAGCATGAAGAGGAAATGAACCAGTAGGCTATCAGTGTTGATTACTGCATTTCAGTACATGTACTTCTGTATTGTTTTTGAAATGCTTTGTTTATTGAAACGAAACTTTGCACACGTTTCCATTAACAGTAAAGTTTGAGATGATAAACGTCAGATCAAGAGCAGGGTGCTGTGTGAGGTGATGGCCTGTAGGCGACACTATAACCTGTTGTTTAAACTTGGTGAAGTGATGTGGAACTGTGAGGCCGATTCACACTTCACGTCATTTCCGTGCGTATATTCGTTATTTTAAATGTAGACGCGTGGCATGCGCATGCAAAGAGGGGGTGATGCGCATGCGGTGCACACATTTTTTCTAGGCGCGTCTGCACTGCATCGAGATGGAAATAATTTAACTTTTCAGTATGAGACGTGTCTTACCGTTGATTGAAGTGTGGTCATGAATCTGCCTCCAGCCAGAGCAACAAAAGCATAAAACTCCTCAGAAATTCCCTGAAACACAAGAAGAAAACCACAGACATGTGTCACAATGTGCTGAAGTGATTGTGATGTGAAATAAATCTGAAGCTACATCTGTTGATCCGGTTTCAAACCATCAGAATCAAATACAGGTGTAAATAGAATCCAAACTGCTTTGTGATCAGATCATTCACACTTAATTCTGATTGTTGTGCTCGGGGAGGAAAATCTAATTCTGTCAAGAGCAGAAGAGCCCCTTTAACTGCACTAAGTGTGTGTGTGGTGTGCATGTGTGTGTGTGCTTGTGTGGGTAAACCAACGGTATGGGGACAAAATGACATGTTTTGGTCCCCGTGAGGAAACAAGCTTATAAATCATACAAAATGAACTTTTTTGAAAATGTAAAAGAGCAGAAAGTGTTGTGTGATTGTGAGGGTTAGGGGGTAGGAATATGAGATACAGTTTTTAAAGTATAAAAACCATTGCGTCCATAAAACATGGAAACCGAACATGTGTGTGTGTGTGTGTACATATGTATGTGTGTTCTTCTTCTTTATGTTGTCGTGTCTTTTATGTGGAATCCTGTATTATGTTAATGATGTCATGTCCTGTTATAGTCGTATAGTCCTGTATATATGTTCTTTTGTAGTTTTGTCATTGTTGCTGTGTCCAGCTGTTCATTGTTCACATTGATTAACATGAGCGCGGTGCTTTAAGTGCGTGTTTGATGGTGTGTGGATGTCCATGCCAATGTGTTTCAGTTTGATCTGATGTGTGTTTGTTTCATAACAGCAGGAGGAGTGATGACGCGGCTCTCAGATGCTTATAAGAACGCTTCAGATAAGCTTACATTTATTCACACAATCAACTTATCAAACAAACAAGCAAATCATGCTGAACAGCCCAAGCTTTGCTGGCACAATCTCCTTTTTGTTGAGCAGAAACAGATATGCATGTCTGATTCTGCAGTGAATGAAGAGTCCACTCAAGTAAATATTCATTGTGTTGTCATGATGTTGAAGTATTCTTGAAGGTGAAAATGTTGTTGTTGGTTTTCAATGAAGTCACTGATGATAATATCAGATGTAAACCGAGCTCTTGTGATGATTCATGAGTTCTGAAGTGATGGTGGAGTCTCCTGAGGTTTGTGCTTTATTTAGCTTCACTGTTAATGATGATTCTGTGTCTGTTTACTCCTCACATCAAAGTTTTGTGTGGATCTCATCAGGCCTTTTATTAGCATGGCCAGTAAAGAGTTTAGCACCGCCCCCTTCGGAAAACTCATTAATTCATGCGCATAATTAGTGATTTACAGCAAAACAGCAGCGCAAATAAACTTTGAAGATCAACACCCTAAACACACACAGACACACATCAGTCACAATACACAACTCATGTGAGACATGAAAAACATTTTAGATTATTGTGCTAAAGCTAGGACACCTATGTTAATAAAACACTGAAATCAATTGGATAAACCCTGTAGAATGTATTTTTTTTTTTGATAGACGGGAAAAAGATTTAATGCAACAGTTTCACATCAGTGACATGTAAGCTTCATTCTTTCAGGGGCAAAACAAACAATTGACTATTGACGTGTCTACAATTTAATTGTTTAGGGCTTTCAAATGATTCATCGCGATTAATCGCATCCCGAATAAAAGTTTGTGTTAACATAATATATATCTGTGTACTGTGCATATTCATTTAGTATTTATAAACACAACACAAACCATACACATACTTGTCTACACATTCTCCCAAGGCAAACAGGTCCTAGGTGACGGGTCAGACTAAGAGCGGTTCAAAAAACCCTTATGATGCCTATAAATTTGAGGACCGTGACGTCGCCCGGCATGGCGAAGCCGGGGCCCCACCCTGGAGCCAGCCCGGGGGTTGGGGCTCGTATGCGAGCGCCTGGTGGTCGGGCCTTCCCCCATGGGGTCCGGCCGGGCTCAAGGAGGGACCGTAAGGGGCCGGTGCTTAGTGGATCGGGGGGCAGTCGAAGGCGGGGGCCTCAACAACCCGATCCCTGGACGCGGAATCTAGCTCTAGGGACATGGAACGTCACCTCTCTGGCGGGGAAGGAGCCTGAGATTGTGCGTGAGGTTCAGAGATTCCGACTAGAGATAGTTGGGATCACCTCTACGCACAGCTTGGGCTCTGGAACCACACTCCTCGAGAGAGGATGGACTCTTCACCACTCTGGAGTTCCCCATGGTGAGAGGCGGCGGGCTGGTGTGGGTTTGCTTATAGCCCCCCAGCTCAGCCGCCATGTGTTGGAGTTCACCCCGGTGAACGAGAGGGTCGCTTCCCTGCGCCTTCGGGTTGGGGTAGGTCTCTCACTGACGTGTGCGCCTATGGGCCAAAAGGCAGTGTAGAGTACCCGGCCTTCTTGGAGACTCTGGGAGGGGTGCTGGAAAGTGCTCCGGCTGGGGACTCCGTCGTTCTGCTGGGGGACTTCAATGCCCACGTGGGCAGCGACAGTGACACCTGGAGGGGCGTGATTGGGAGGAACGGCCCCCCTGATCTGAACCCGAGTGGTGTTCTGTTATTGGACTTCTGTGCTAGTTACAGCTTGTCCATAACGAACACCATGTTCAAGCATAAGGGTGTCCATCATTGCACATGGCACCAGGACACCCTAGGCCGGAGGTTGATGATCGACTTTGTGGTTGTTTCATCTCTTCATCTTTGGACTGGCAGACCGGGGTGGTTGTCCCTCTTTTTAAGAAGGGGGACCGGAGGGTGTGCTCCAACTATCGGGGATCACACTTCTCAGCCTCCCCGGGAAAGTCTATGCCAGGGTACTGGAGAGAAGAGAACTGTAGAACTGTAGAACCTCGGATTCAGGAGGAACAGTGTGGTTTTTGTCCCGGTCGTGGAACACTGGACCAGCTCTATACCCCTCTCCAGGGTGCTGGAGGGTTCATGGGAGTTTGCACAACCAATACACATGTGTTTTGTGGATTTGGAGAAGGAATTCGACTGTGTCCCTCACGGCATCTTGTGGAGGGTGCTCTGGGAGTATGGGATTCGGGACCCTTTGCTAAGGGCTATCCGGTCCCTTTACGACCGGAGCAGGAGCTTGGTTCGCATTGCCGGCAGTAAGTCAGACTTGTTCCCGGTGCATGTTGGACTCCAGTGTCTAGGGAGAGGGAAGTCTGGGCATCCCTGCTTAGACTGCTGCCCCCGCGACCCGGCCCAGGATGAAGCGGAAGAAAATGGATGGATGGATGGATGGTTATATATATTTTAAAATCCTAAATTAACGCATATGAATTGTTAAATTTTATATTTTTATCAAATATATGCATTCATATATATGTATTATAAACACAAAATAATAATAAATACAAAATGAATATGCACCGTACACCGACATATATTACGTAAACACAAACTTTGATTCTGGATGTGATTAATCACGATTAATAATTTGACAGCCCTTTTATTTTTCTATTTTCCCCCGACAAGAAATATTAACATTTTCAGAAAATTTCCGAATTCATATTTTAGAAAAAATATTACGTAATACTGTCCACATTTTTTTTATTTTAAATGAATTTGGTTAATAGAATTTAACGTTACAGTCCATTGGATAGAATTTACTATACATTTAATATGTTATTCAAATTTTAATTAATGAAAGTAATAAATTATTGAAATAACACACAATATATTGAGCTTTAAGCACACAACAGTACTAATAAGAAACACATTTCCACCATAATGCATGAGATCAAATGAAATAATACTCAATTAATGATGAACCAATTAAGACTTTTCCAGTGTTAAAACTGTTTAATATTTGTGTAAACATTGTAATGGGAATAGAATGTTGGAAAGACGTGATCAGGTACCCAAACTCAAAGATGAGTAACTGCAGAAAAAGCCTCAGGAGACACCAGACTCAGACGGAGGGCCAGATCTCCTCTGACATGTGACAGCTGCAGTCAAAAACTTACTGAGGAAATGTTTTTGATGAGCGAGGAAAGTGAAAGTGACCTATATTTGTCAGTTATGGTTACCCATACCCGAAATGTGACCTCTGCATTTAACCCATCCAGTGAGTAGTGAACACACGTACACCCGGAGCAGTGGGCAGCTATCACTGCAGCGCCCGGGGAGCAAGTAGGGGTAGGTGCCTTGCTCAGGCAACCACCTCAATCATTACCTGCCGGCCCTGAGGATCCAACCGGCAACCTTCTGGTCACGAGTCCGACTCTCTAACCATTAGGCCACGATTGCCCCCATCGCTTACTAGTCGTGATACATTAACAGATGAGTGAAGCTGTTTAATTCCATCTCTCGTGAAGAATCATTTGAGGTCTAAATCTGCCCCTACTGCTAATGAACAACTGAAGAGACAAAGCACAAACTCTACCCTCCTGTGAGTGTGTGTGTGAGGCTGCGTGCGTGTACCATTCGGTCAGCGCTCACTGTGTCTCAAACGAAAGAACCAGCAGAAAACACTGTGTGTTTCAGTATCAGATGTGTGTGTGTGTGTTTCAGTATCAGATGTGTGTGTGTGTGTGTGTGTGTGTTTCATCAGGATGTGTTGTGTTTCAGTATCAGATGTTGTGTGTGTGTTTCAGTATCAGATGTGTGTGTGTGTGTTTCAGTATCAGATGTGTGCGTGTGTGTGTTTCAGTATCAGATGTGTCTGTGTGTGTTTCAGTATCAGATGTGTGTGTGTTTCAGTATCAGATGTGTGTGTGCGTGTTTCAGTTCAGTATTGTGTGTGTGTGTGTGTTTCAGTATCAGATGTGTGTGTGTGTGTTTCAGTATCAGATGTGTGTGTGTGTGTGTTTCAGTATCAGATGTGTGTGTGCGTGTTTCAGTATCAGATGTGTGTGTGTGTGTGTGTTTCAGTATCAGATGTGTGTGTGTGTGTTTCAGTATCAGATGTGTGTGTGTGTGTTTCAGTATCAGATGTGTGTGTGTGTGTTTCAGTATCAGATGTGCGTGTTTCAGAATCAGATGTGTGTGTGTGTGTGTGAGTGTGTGTGTGGTGATGTGTGTGTTTCAGTATCAGATGTGTGTGTGGTGTGTTTCAGTATCAGATGTGTGTGTGTGTGTTTCAGTATCAGATGTGCGTGTTTCAGTATCAGATGTGTGTGTGTGTGTTTTTATCATATCAGTATCAGATTGTTGGTTTTCGTTCAGATGTGTGTGTGTGTGTGAGTGTGTGTGTGTGTTTCAGTATCAGATGTGTGTGTGTTTCAGTATCAGATGTGTGTGTGTGTGTGTTTAGGTATCAGATGTGTGTGTGTGTGTTTCAGTATCAGATGTGCGTGTTTCAGTATCAGATTGGTGTGTGTGTGAGTGTGTGTGTGTGTTTCAGTATCAGATGTGTGTGTTTCATTCTCAGATGTGTGTGTGCGTGCGTGTGTGTGTGTGTGTGTGAGTGCGTTTCAGTACGTCATCACGTGTCAGAACTCTCTCTCTCACACACACACACACACACACAAACACACACACACACACATGTAATTTACTTCTGTCTTTCTGTCTGTCTCATGTCAGTTGAGTCGGGCTGTCTTAGCTTCTAGTGATGAATGGAGTAAAATAAGAAGAAGGGCATGGTAACTGAATTAATTTGGCAATATCTTGCTGTGTTTAAGTGGGACAGATGGCAGGGGAGAACAGAGCAATAGTCATAACTCTAGCAGAGAGAGACAGGGAGAGAGAGAGCGAGAGAGACAGAGACAGAGAGAAAGAGAGAGAGACAGAGAGAAAGAGAGTAGATCCGAGATGACATAGAGATAGAGACAGATTGAGAAAGATAGGATAGATATAGATAGAGAGTTAGAGAGTGAGATAGGATAGACAGAGAGAGATATACGAGGGTAGAAAGAGAGAAGATATATATATATATATATAGAGATAGAGAGATGATAGAGAGATAGCGAGATTGAGGAGATAGACATAGGTGATAAATATATCTGCTATAAATATCTATTTATATATATATCTATACTGATATATATCATATATTAGCTATCATAGAGTCTCTATCATCTCTCTCATCTCTCTCTTTCTTTTGGACTTTCGATTTCTGCTCTCTTTATATACGCATATATATCTTCTATCTCTATCAACTCTCTATCGTCTCTCTCTCTAATTTCTCCTCTCTCTAGAGCTCTCCTTTCCTACTCTATCCCTCTCTATCATCTCTCTCTCTATCGATACTATCTCTTCATCTCTCCTCTCGTCGTCTCTTTATATGTCACTATAGCCCCTCTATCTCGTAACTCCCCTGCTTTTATCACCCTCTCTCTCTCCTCTCTCTCTCTCTCCTACTCTACTTCTCTCTCTTCTCCTACTCTCTCTCTCTCTCTCTCTCTCTCTCTCATATCTCCTATTCTTTCTTTCTCGCTAACTGCTCATCTCTTCTTCTCTACTCTCTCTCTCTCTCTCTCTCTCTCTCTCTCTCTCTCTCTCTCTCGTCTCTCTCTCTACTCTCTCTCGCCTCTCTCTCTCGATCGAGCGACTATTTTTTGCATTTTATTTCAAACTCTTCTTTACTTCCTTCCCTAGTTTTCTACCATCCAACACAACTCTATTTCCAACCAGGCAAAAAATAAATAAATAAATGAGCATGGTTTAACTCAAAACAGTCCCAAAGCACAGAACATTCTCCACAACAGAACACAAAACATTTTTAAAACACCAAATGTTTATGAACTCTTCTACATTATTTGTGGTATTGTAAAAATCAAAATCAATCTTCAATCTAGCTTTCACCATTCTAACAAAAACAGTGTTTATATCGAAATCTAACGACTCTTCGATCTTATTTCTTCTGCTGAGGTAAATAGCCATTTTCGCTTGACCAAATACAAAATTAAACAATTGACATTTCTCTCTCCATTTCTGACTGTAACTAAAACCAAGAATAAACAAATGCTTAGAAAAATTCTCTCCAAACATTATGAACATTTGTTGTAACAAGTGAAAAAAAGAGCACAATCTGCTACAATCCAAAAACAGTGATAAACTGTTTCCCTCTGCAAACAAAAAGGGCAATCTTCACTTACATTAGGATTAATAACGGAAATAAAAGCATTGACAGCCACACTACCGTGTAGGATTCTCCACTGTAGGTCCCCTACCCTTTTGGTCAACGGTGGTTTGTATATCGCTCTCCATACAGGTCTGACCTCATTGTCAAGCCCTAGATGAGCTCTCCAAGGGGTGTCAGCCCGACCACTTAATTTGCTTTTATTTACAATTTTTACAAACATTTTATACATAGTTTTTCCTCCCATGTCATCAAACTCATTTGTATGAGTATCTCTGGACTCTAACAGTTGACCAGTACAATCTTTAAAATCAGGAATTAAATTCAATACTGGAAAAGAGTCATCAACAACATGTTGACAGTGTCCATTACAGTAGTCTTTCAGCAATGTTAATTCAGTCTTTGTAAGTTCACACTTCCAAGTGTTGAGCAATTGATTTATGAACCTTATCGATCTAACTCCCACATGAGAGGCTAGACTTGCAGAGTTGCTCAGATCAGGTCCACACAGATCCACCACATGTCTTATTGTTACAATCCCAGCCGCACAGAACAACTGCATCACGAAAGGTCCTGTTATGTGTTCTACGTTGAAACGAGTGCCATTTACCACTGGTTCTTTCAACAGCCATGACAGAGACTCACAACTTGCCACTCTCTTTTTATGGAACATCCCCCACACAGTGAACAGTCCATGGTAAAACTTTGGGAGGTTACTCAGTTTTTTAGCACTCAGGTCCATTAAAAACAAAGGCTCAGCAAGACCCAAATTCCCGCCTCGGATCAAAATGGTTCTGGCTAAGGGTCTCCAGACAAGGTCTGCGGGCCCAACAAGGAGCCTCTGGATAAACTGGAGTCGCGGCGCCCCCTGCTGGCGAGATGAATGAGTCCCTGCCCTCCTTCTTCTTTTGGCAAAAACAGTATGCTCTGTGGGACCCAGTGCAGGCGGTCCCAGAAAAAGTCCACCAACACTGCCTGTATCTTGGCCAGCAGTTGTGCTGGGGGGTCTACACATAATAGTCGGTGCCACAGCATAGATGACACTAGGTTGTTAATCACCAGTGTACGACCCCTAAAAGACATGTGTGGCAAAATCCATTTCCATTTTTTGAGACGTCCTTCAACTTTTTCTAGAACATTGTCCCAATTTTTGCACACAAAAGTATCATTTCCAAGATAAACACCAAGGTATTTAAAACCACCTTTGTTCCAAAATAAGCCGGCAGGTAAAACAAGTTTTCTACATACTCATCACTGATTGTTACAGCTTCACTTTTCCCCCAGTTGATTTTAGCAGAGGACAATACACCAAAAGCATTAATGTTTTCTACAAGGGTGTCAATATCTTCTTGTTTTTTTACAATGACAACAACATCATCGGCATATGCAGATAACTTAAAAAACTGTTTCACATCCAGGAAGGTTTACACCAATAAGAGATTTTCTTAATTTGTGCAGAAGAGGCTCTATGGCCAAGGAGTACAGCATGCCAGATAATGAACATCCTTGTCTGACCCCCCTATGAACTTTAAAAGGAGCACTCAAACCACCGTTGATCTTTAAAATACTCTCAATGTCACTATACAAGACTCGGATCATGTTTATAGGCCAGAGCTGAACCCAAAAGCATCTAACGTGTGCCACAAATACTGATGTTCAACTCTGTCAAAGGCTTTTTCTTGGTCAATTGAAATCAGGCAAAATTTTACCCCAATGAATTAGAGAGGTCCAAAACATCTCGAATTAAAATAATATTATCAGATATCAACCTATTGGGTATACAATATGTCTGGTCAACATGAATAATATCCTCCATAACTTTTTTCAGTCTCATTGCCAACACCTTTGATAAAAGTTTATAGTCAGTACAGAGCAGAGCCACCGGCCGCCAGTTCTTGATCTCTTGTAAATCCCCTTTTTTGGGGAGAAGATTGAGGACAGCTCTCCTGCAGCTCAATGGTAATTGTACTTTACTTAAACTGTCTCTGAGAACAAGCAACAAGTCTTTTCCAATCACAGGCCAGAAAGCTTTATAAAAGTCCACAGGGAGGCCATCAATGCCTGGAGCTTTACCGCTTTCGAGACTCTGCAGCGCAGAAAGTAGTTCATCAGCAGAGATTGGTGCATCCAGCTCTGCATTAGCCTCCTCGGGAACCTGAGGTAAGCCCTCGTAGAAGGACTGCGCCACCTCTGGTCTCTCATGGAACTCGTTCTCAAAAAGTTTCTCATAAAAAGCAACTGCAGATTTACGAATATCCAAAGATTCTTGCAGCAGTTTTCCGGTGCTGGACCGCAGAGAGTGCATAAGTCTCCTTTGTCCATTTTTCCGTTCAAGGCCGAAAAAAAAGTGAGAGGGAGCATCCATTTTTGCAATGTTTTGATAACGTGAGCGAACCAGAGCACCTTGGGCAGAAAAACCCAACAGATTTGATAGAGCTGATTTTTTTCTTTTGAGAACTTTAAAATGTTCTCCTTCTCTTGTTGAGTCTGCCAAATCTTGCAGCTTCACTATTTCACTCTCCAAAGCTTTCATAGATCTAGCCATGTCCCTTGTGACATTGAGAGTATACTGTAGGCACAGCTGTTTTATATTGACCTTCCCTATGTCCCACCACTGTTGTAAAGAAGTGTATTCAGACTTTTCCTTTGTGTAACCACTCCAAAAATACCTAAAAGCATCTTTGAAAGCATTATCAGAAAGCAAGGATACATTAAAATGCCAATAGGCACTTTTACATTTCACATCTTTGACAAAGATATCAACTCGCACAAGACAATGGTCCGAAATACCAACTGGGTGTATAGAACAACCTTTAAGTACATTACTCTGATGATTAAAGCAGTAAAATCTATCGAGCCTAGCCAAAGACAAAGAATTATCTTTAACATGTGTCCAAGTGTATTGACGCTGAGTAGTATGAAAAACCCTCCAAACATCACATAAATCATTCGTCTGAATTAATTTAACAAGACAATTCTTACTGGCTCCATGTGGTTCTTGGTGGTTTCTATCTAGAGTTGCATTCTCAGTGCAGTTAAAATCACCACCTAGGAACAAGTAACCATCATCACTACAGTTACTTATAACATTATTTAGATTGTTTAAAAATGCCACCCTTTCTGTGCCTACAGTTGGAGCATATACATTGATAAAAGTCATTTTTACATTTTCAAATACAGCTTGTATTTTTAACAAGCGACCTTCAATGATTTCTTCAGTGACACAAGTAATAGGTAAAAAATCTCTAGAAAACAGGATACCAACTCCACCACTATTACTACTCTTATGACTGAGAACAACTTCCCCATCCCAATCTTTCTTCCATGCAGTTTCATTTTCAACTGTGCTATGTGTTTCTTGTAAAAAAATGACATTTAATTTCTTAACTTTTAACAAACTGATAAGAGAAACTCGCTTTGCATCCTCTCTGGCACCATTGATGTTTAAGGAGCCCAGCTTTATGTCACACATAGCAAATGTTAATTTGCATTTTAACAAAACAGAGAGGTTAACACTAAAAAACAAAAACAAAAACAAAAGACACTTAACCATCATTAGCTATTTGTGCTCTAACTTTTATCATACATTTTTTTAGACGAAAAATTTATTGGTCTGTAAAAGTTAAGTCAGGCTGTTCTGTTTTTTTCATGAAAAATTTAACTGAATCAAGGAACAGCTTTAAATCTGGGAAAAAATCATCAACTTTAATGGATCTCAAGCCTTTAGTCCTTTGTAAAAAGGACTGAATTTTGGTGAAAGAGTAGGCGCTCTCCACATCCATCTGTGTGTCTCCACTAAAATCACTTTCAGACTCCTGCGTGTTCATCAACCCATCATCTGACTGAGAAGAACAGATCATAGGATAAAACTGTTTCAGTGTTTGATTTATTTTCTGGGTTTTTCCTCTTGGTTGCTAATTTGGCAATTTCATCATCCAACAAAACATCTTTCTCATTAAACAGCACTGACTCAGCTATTCTAGTCGCGGTTTGACCAACATTTGACTCGTCATTTGAAGCATCTTGTGCTTTTTGTTCACTCACTGCATTTTCTATCAGCTCATTCTCCTGATCGCTATCATCTCGTTTTTCTTCCTGCACCGTTCTCTGCGGTTCGCCAGGTAAAGCGGCTTCGCTTTCGGCTCGAACGGGCGGCGGGTCCGCTGCGTTAACAGCCCGCGTCTCACCTGTTCTCTCTGGGCACGAGCGAATCACATGCCCTACACCCAAAACATTTCATTGTCTCTGATGTTACATGCACAGTGTAGTCAAAGTCATCAACTTTAAATTTAAACACCAAGTTCAATTCTTCGTCGCTCTTTTTGAGAATCATGTGTACATGTCTCCTAAAAGACACAACGTGTTTAAGATGAGGAGATTTACAACTGATAGGAATCATCTTTATTGGCGACAGCATTTTTCCGTGTCTCCCTAGTTCTTTTTCCAAAGCTCATTTTTTCATGAACGGGGGTACATTCGAAATAATTATTTTTTTAGCAGGATTTACTAAAGACAAAACTGTTGTGTATGTGTCTTGAATCACTACTCCGCTCTCAAGTAACTGGTTTACTTTGTTCATACTGTCTAAAAAAATCACAACGGCACTATTCATCCTAGAAGCCGACTTAACACTATCGTATCCGACAACCTCACCCACCGCTAAACACACTCTTCAACCGAACACCCGTTAGCGGAGAAATTTTGATAGCGTGTCGGCGCGTGAGTTTGTGCAAACTGTGTTCACCTGCTGCAGCCATGCTGACAGCCGCGCCGCCACTTCCACCAAACAAACAAAGATAAACCCCAACAAACACTATTTCTCCAAACAACTCCTCAAAATATCGACAGAGGAAAAAGAGAGTTGGAAAAACTCACATTCAGCACGCTCTCAGCAACCACTCCAACCGCACACACTCTCAACAACGCGCTCATCGATACCGGTCCACACAAACCCGACACTCCCAGCATGCACCATATAGATCTCTCTCGCTCTCTCTCTCTTTCTCGTTTTCTCTCTCTCTCTTCCTCTTGCTCTCGTCCTCTCTCCTCTTTCTCTCTGCTCTCTCTCTTTCTTCTCCTCTCTCTCTCTCCCGCTCCTCTCTCATTCCTACTCTTTCCTCCTCGCGCATCTCCTCTCCTCTGCTCTCTCTCTCTCTCTCTCTCTCTCTCGTCTCGTCTCTCGCTCTCCGTGATATCTAGAAGCTAGAGCCATATAACCACCCACAATAGTAGAGTGAGAGCGACAGCGCGCGCCATATCGATCTATAACAGCGTTCTCCATAGCGCTCGCTGCTATCGAGCTTCCTACTCTATTAGATAGCTTTAGCTACAGCTCGCTAGCTACATATTTATCGTGCTCTCTTTCTCTCCCTCTGCTCTCCTCTCCCTCTTGCTCGAGCTCTCTCTCTCTCTCTCTCTCTCCGCGCTCTCTCGTGCTCTCGCTCTCTCTCGTCTCTCTCTCTCGCTCCCATTTTCTCCCTCGCTCTGCGCCCAT
>VCII01000066.1:600000-985000 GCA_006030095.1 Triplophysa siluroides
TTCTGATCCCACAAATCTCTGATGTTACATGCTTGTTCTATAAACACCATGCACTGTGCTGTGTTTTACCTCTGTGTTTTCTTATTTGCTCCTGTAAAGCTGCTTTGGAACAATGCACATTGTGAAAAGCGCTATATAAATAAACTTGAATTGAATATGTTACATAACTGCTGTTGCTCCCATACATACAGTAGAAGCCTGCCATGTGGACGCATAATGGCAGTCCTTTACTATTGTCAAAGCATTCCTGTCATACGGAATGCTCTGTACTGTCAAACAACATACTGAAAATGCATGTGACTGTGCAAACAGAAATATGTTTTCACTTTTGGTAACCCTACAGTGAAGTTGTGTTTTTTCTTTCTAAAGCTTAGTACAGCGCATTTTGGGACAAGATCAATATGATACAGAAGCTCTAGATACAAAGATGGATATCACTTCATTTGGTCCTGAGGCTGATGAATGGAAACTCTTTATTCTGGCCATGACTCCTCAAATCGCTTTGCACATACAGTACCAGCAGTCTTGTGATGCATCGCTGTATTTAGTGATTACAGTTTGAAATAAATTGGTCTATTCTCTCAGCATACACAGTCCCCGGGGAGGGAAATCCAGTCTTAACGGAAAGATTCTGAAGGCCCTACAAAAATCCATTTGTCACCAGAGCTTGTGATTGCTTACTTTGTCCTACTTTGCCATTTTTTGACAGTGCTATAATGATGCTCGGTATAAATAGGATGGTTAACGGTTCAGTGCCTAAGAAAAAAGGGGGAAGGGGGCAAGCTTATTTTACATGTGATAATCTCACAAGAAACTAGAAAGTTAATTAAAAACTATAATTGGCAGTGGTTCCTGCTAATAGTTACCAAGGCGCGCCTTCTTTATTGGGAAATTATGAAAACATTATCATGCCTACTGGCACAACATACATATGGGGAATCTGTTTGCCAGTTGCCATTCATCCAAGACAGTCACCAGCCATAAATACACTCACAGCTTTTTAGTCTGGTTTACACGTCAAGCATTAACAATCGTAACAAGCCTTAATCAAAATAAACCATTATACATCATAGCCCACAATGCATGCCATAAACTAATTAATACATGGCTAATTTACAAATTATTTAAAACTAGCTTACCTTTTAAATACAACGTTAACTCAATAAAACATGGAGTAAGAGAAATGAAAGATTAACGTTACCTGGTGAGTGTGTCAGAATTGGATTCGTTTCATACTGGAGCTGCTTTTTTGGCCCTTCAGGCCCCTCCGGAGGTAATATAGTCTCCGAGGACATGAGCCAGACTTTTGTTTAGATACCAAACACACCAAAAAAACTGCTCCCCTTCACGATCAAGAGTTGCAACTACAAGAAGACAAACGATTGATGTGTGAACACTTATAATGCGTCAGAGGTAAACAAACAAGAGCGGCAAATGTGTTGCTCGCGGGTGACGTCATCTCGCGAAATGCCGTTAACTGAGGGGAAAGTTTTGCTTTCTTTATTTCGCTCTATCAAGTCAAAACTACCCCAAAAAACTAACACGGCAATAATAAAAGCGTACAAATCAAGTTTTTAGTGATTATCGTCCGTTTACAAAGTTAAGGGATGAGTTCGGTAACGTTACCTTTCAAACATTTCATCTCCCAAAGACGTTCTTCGCATCCATTCTCCAGGCAAAACGACGACCCGTTAGAAAAAAGTTTCCTTTATTGTCTTCAGGAATCAAAGCCGCGTAAAACTTGTCTAACTCTTCCCAACAACTGTTGGAAATGTCCTGTCAGTCCGGGAATTATGAAGTTGGTCGCGAGCGTCCCACGTGTGCCTGATCTACTGCAGCGCGAGAAAGTTACAGCTGAAACATTTTTCATCACATCCGGATTCCGCGGCCGCGCGCGTTCCCGCCAGATGAACACAAGCAGCAGTATTCAGAGAGCAGCTGTGCGCGCGAGCATGTGTGTCTTATTTTGGTGACAAATTTGTGCCTGAAAGTGAGCAGATGCAGACAAAACCTCGCCTTTTGCGCCCTCATTTGTAAACCCTTAGTTTTTTCTTGTATAAAGTGCAGAAAGTTTTCTGCTAGGGCAGGCAAAGAAGACTTTTTTTCCAAGTTGAATTTTCCAAAATGAGTTTTATTTTAAAAACGTATTTTATATATTGTTTTTTATATATATGCATGTTGTATATAAGTAGTATGCAATGGTATATGTAATAATTGGAATATCTGTATTTTTAAATGCATTTATCATGTCACAAGCTAAATCGGGATAAAAGTGATGAAATACAAAAAAATATCTTAAATATAGCTTGCAAATTTTTATCTCTTTAAACATCTATTCTACAGTAGGCGCTTTGGGTTGGTATGTAGGTAAGATAACAAAATATTCTCTCTCCAAAGTATTATGGGCAGCAGCTGATGCTACTTTAATGGTGGAAATAAAAAGAATGAATTCTATCTGAAAATCTACTAATTGTGTTTTCTATGTAAATTGGTTCGTTCGAGGTTTATTAAAACAGCATAAAGCCTATTAGACTCTATAAAACTTTTACATTCTCATCTGTCTGCACACACACACACACAAATAGCCCTAAACTGATTCAGTCCATTCTTTTGGTGGCCTTGCTGCTGGATAAAGCCTATGAGCATGGAAATGATTGATGTGGAATATGCCCTCCTCATTGACTGGGTGAACTCCATTTTCTGCTCCTAATACAGAAATCACTCCAGGTCTGTGGCATAATGATTTACGATGAATCTGTGTCAATGTTGAACTCACAAACCCCACCTAATCCATCTTGCAGAGACCCTCCTCGCTGCCGAGAAATGCTGCATTCTCCATTTATAAGTGTTGAATCTATTACCCCACTGATTGGTAATAACTTTCGGCCTTTTGCGCCCCTTAGACGGTAATTACTGAGATACTGATGCTCTTCGAGACCCCACGCTAAAGGTAAATTCCCTATCAGCCGGGCTAAGCTGACCCCCTTGCTTTCAAAGTTACCAGTGTGAAACTTAAAGTTACCGATGTGAACACAAAGCACGGCGTTAGTAGAATGTAAGGCCAAAAAAACACTCATTCACATTTGAATATTTTATTGCGTTGCGTTCACACGGGAGAGCGTCTCGTTGCTTTCCTGTGTATTCCGCGCTGACACGGCTGACAAACATTTATCTTGTGTTAAATCATGCGCTTCTGAGGCGAATAAGGAACTGAAGTCACAGGGAGTGTGTCGAACCGTCGTGTCACTGTTGTGTCAGCAAAGCATCCGTCAGAGTCACATTTCAGAGAGGGGGAAACGTCTCTATTGACTTCATCTGTTTGTGGCAGCATGCCTGATTGCTGAAACCCTGCCAAATCGCACCGGGTAATCCCGCTCGACGGAGGCCCTCCGAACGCCCGGGTTCACAGTGCATCCATGCAACAAAACAGCCTGTCACCACAACAACACGGCGCTGACAAAAAGCCACCTACCGTGATGTAGTAAATATCTGCGCTATTGCAGCAGGCCTGGATGCTTACATGGCAACAGCCTAACGGAGAAAACGAAACAATACTCAGACTAGAAACTTGACAATTTGTTAAGGAAGTTAGGCCGACACGGTGCCCACCTGAAGCTGTTCTCTAAGTAGCTCCAACACTGCAAAGTAATTACCATATGAATACACAGAACAGTCATACACACACATCGATTTCCGCCTACCCGAGTAAGAAAAGTGTTTTGTGCCGGCTTGATGTAAGATACGCACTCTGAAGTTGGCGTTTTCTTCAACTCATAGATTGGCTTTGGAGAGAAAACTGTGCCACTCAATTATACCTGTTATTCATCGAGAAGAACAAATTGCTCGGAGCGGCCGGGCACCTGTAGCTCACAAAAAGATGCGGGAGGCCCCTCGCGGAGCACCGCGCCTCGGTTCTCTGTGTTCATACCATTTGGTTTTTGTTATGGAATTAAAGTTTCACACCAAATGGGTAGAAGGAACTGTTGTGGAATAGGAAACCTGTAATTAGCACTAATGAGCTTATTCTCCGGCTCTGTGATTGGAATAAAAATGGCAGACTTACCGATTCTTTTCCCATCTCGGCTTTAATGGCCAGCGAAAGAAAGGTGTCACTTTGAACCGCAGCGCGGCCACAATGCACATCAGTAACTGATCAAATCTTCAAAGAAAACTCACAGAAGTCTCTGCTGAATGAAAAGAACTTAATAAGTCCCGCTTTGAAGCAGAGAAAAAGCCCCCCTGTTCCTCCGGCAGACCGTGAAAACTGGACGAACCTTGACGACCTGAATGATTAATGGCGTTCGGGTTATTTTTAACATTTTTTGGTGGGCTTTTTTGTTTAGGTCACCCTCTGACCGACATGCCGAAGGCACTTGATGTCTGTTATATCAGCAGGGAGATGTTGTTTTAGTGGCAGAGGGTCGCGGGGCATTATCAAGGGTGGCACGGATAAATAAACTCATTAAAACAACAGGGCCGGTGATTAACGATGTGTAATTGCTTTGATAGAAACAAAAACAAACACCATTTATAGAGCGGAGGTAAAAAAAACAGGGAACGTTGAAGGGGGATGCTAACGCACATCTGGAGCGACCGTGCAAACCCTGAAATATGCAGGTATAATCAGGAGCGAATGTCAGCTCAAACACGTCTCAGGTTCATAAATATGTATCTCTTAAATAAAAGGAATGTTATTTGCTCTGGGTCTGGCAGTTGTTAGGAAACTAATAACATATTTGAAAGTAAAGGCCATCGGCCTCTGTGTCTGCTCAGAATAGTGTAGCTAACAGGTTGTGAATATAGGAGGTGGAGATCAAGGTACTGGCCCACATACGTCCAGTCTGACCCTGTTGACATTGCGCTAAAAGCCCAAAATACACGTCAAATTATCCAGTCTGTCATAATACGGCAGGCGTGGGTGTTCATGTAAAAGAAGAAGTGTAGTCGAAGGCGCAGAAGATCTAACCTACTTTCTAAAAGGCCTTAACCATGTCCAGGAACCACACCAAAAACAACACGAGAGGACGTGGCAGCTAAAATGCATTTATATTTATACTTTATAACCTGACCAAACAGAAAAAAAGAAATGCTGAAGCCAAACGTCTACTTTATGGGTTGTTTTAAACAAAAAAGTCTCTTGATTGAACTTAATTTACCGATCCACACGTTCCAAATTAGTTTTCTTAGCAAAAAATAACATGTACACTCAAATGTTTTATGTAGAGAGAAGCTACAAGAACTAGAGGAGTGAGTCCGACCAATTTTAGACATGTCAAAACAATGTGATTGAATAGTTAAGGACTTGCAGGCAGTTGCATGATAAATATGCTCAAACTTTTTTAAACATAATGTCGCAGGTGGAAAAAGGAAACACTGCACAGTCTTTTTCAATAAATAGCTTTCTGATTAAAGCAACATTAAAATTCATTTAACTTAACTTAACATAAAGAAAAGCTTGAATCTTCTATATAATTTTACCACCGAAGTATAGAAAGTATTTAAATACTTACATAACAGAATGTTATAAGTGTCTCTGTTTTCTCATCTTGGTAAAATTATAAACAACATTTTATTTCTCTGTTATATCTAGAGTATGAAAAGCTGGGAATAGAAATCCTGAGCCCATTTTTAACTACATTGCCTGAAGTCCCAACTCAAATGCATTATTAAACATTCAAATAAAATTACAATTTGGCACTACATTTATGTGTTTACTTTAAGTAAATTACTTCATGACAAAAGTCGACCCTAAACCCAGGATATAAACAAACATTCAAGACTGTGAGGGTCCTAAAATCAATCTGTCATTCGGGGTCATATTTGGGTGAAGTCATCCCCCTCTTTCTCGTTGGTCTTCGTCGGCCAGCCTTAAACACAAAAGTGATGAAGAGAATGACTAATGCAAATCCCCCCAACAGCGCCTCGTGTGGCAATGCCTAACATGCAGCACGTACAGTTGTGCTTTGTTATATATAGGGTTAGGAACACATTTCAGAACATACTGACAAATGAAATCAAGCTTGCTTTGCTAGAAACAAAAGTAGAGAATAGCCTGATTCAAAAGTCCTCCACAAATGTGTTGAGATTAAAATCCATCTGCACGTCAGCATCATAATGTATTAGATACTTATTTATCTGTGTTATCTGTATGTGATATTTATAATCTCGGTTGTTTATTGCGACTCACAGATACGGATTTAATATAAACATTTCTAAGTAACAGGGGTCACGCGCAGGCGGGGGGCAGGTGGCATTTATTCCAAGCATACGTGATGGCTCATATTCACACTGTCCTGCAGTAAGCCACCTCACGCAGAGCACACATACCCCCGAGTCCTGTTAGATCAGCCCCGGGGTAACCAAGGATCAGTCGGTACACACACACGCATACACTCCGCAAAGAAGCTTCTGTGCATTACTGAAATAGAGCGAGAGAACACTAGCGTTTTACCCACTCTGATTAATGTAATGCTCTTCCTAAGTCCAAGATTAGGCTCTGGCATAGGTCGTAATTAAATATTGAAAATGTAAAAGCGCAGGAATATTCAATTCTTCTCTTTCAAGAAATCAGAGTTTTAATTTACCGCATGCCGCGGCGGCCTCGGTCACCTGCGGAGAGAGAATCCACACAACCTCGCCTGACGCATGGAGCCGGGCTCGGTGTGACCGTGCTTTAAATTGAGCTCCCTTTCCAATTTATGGAATGGGAGTCAAATATTTATCCAGTTGATGAAGCAAACGCAGCGTGCCGCACTGTCAATAATTAAAATCCGGCCCAGACAAAGGTGCACACCTGATATCATTTCAAACAGTTTGTGTTCGTACAGTCAGGCCTCTGTTGATGTCTGTGGCCACCTACAAGAAATATAAAACAGATTCAAGTGCATTTACAGTATGGTCAACACAGCTTGTTGGGCGATTGACATGGGCTTTGGAGCGAGTCTGCTATTTAAATTCATTTCCCACAGACTTGTGTCTGAAGGACATTATTTTGAAAATTATTCGGTTCGTTTTTGTCTATTTTTTTATTTATTATCTAAAATTTCTGAACTTTATTTATTTATTTTCTTAACCTGGAACTTTTCGAGCCACAACGTCAACCGATACACACACACAAAACCAATGTGTGTGTGTGTACATGTGTGGACTTGGTTTTTATATGTTAGTGGGGACCTAAACCTGAAAGCACACCAACTCATGGGGACCAATGTGTGTGTGTGTACAGCTGATAGGTCTTGGTCTCCTTCACACAAAATCACAGTCAGAGGCTTGTGTCTACCCCTCAACCCCCCATGAGAACAAAAAGAGAAATCAATGAGACACTACAGTGCCTCTCTCTCTCTCTCTCTCACTCTCTCCTATCTCTCTCTGTGTAGTTTCAGAAACTTTAAGAGGAACATGTGAGTGAATGTCAAAAAAATATGTCACATTAAATGTAAGAAAGAAAGATTTTGAATAAAGAAAGGATTATTTTATCATTGTCATTTAAAATGTGTAAAATTACGGTTCTTTTAAAAGAATATATGAAACAAATGCTTTGTTCTTTGAGCTAATAATTTGAGCTAATAATAAATTATGATAAATATTAAAAAATATAAAACAATTCATAATGTTCTAATGAAACTGGGGGAGGTGTGCTTGATTGTCTTAACAATAAAGAAAAAAAAGCTTCACGTTCTTCAGGCAAATACCGTTTATTAATCTCTTTTGTTCTTGGGGTAAAATATGACCCAGAGAGATAATTGACATGTTTTTGTGTGTACTGTTTAACCAATAAATCAAAGCACGTCTGACGGTATCTCTTAAAGCAAACACTTAAACATCAGGCTTCATGTCTTCTAAACTTCTTTTTTGTTCTGTGCAGTTAAACGATCTTCTAAATGTCAGGCGTAAGCCAGGGACTCGCCGCATCATGACATTGCGTGAGAGATGCGTGTTAAAATGAGGATTTCACAAATCACAGATCAAAGTTGTCTAATTATGTAAATCATGAATTCTCCAAATGTCAGCATTAAGAAAGAGGATTAGGATTTGCCATGGTAAATGATAAATAACCTTGAGTAGACGAATCAACAAAAATGAGGCTAATATAACACATTCGGTCTCTATCCTTTGAGTGAGATGGGTGAGTTAAGATGAATTTAATTCAAGTTTATTTGTGGGAATGGGAAATATTTCATTGTGAAACCTGGAAATCCTATCTAAGAAATCAATGCTCTACCACCAAAGAGACACACATGACAAAACAACTGAGATGTTATCAGATTCTGTGTGTGTATTTGGCATTTATCTCCCGGTCATGGTGACAACAGAATGTAAATTTGGTGAAGCATGCTAGGCAGACGGCAACATCAGCCAAGAATCTGACCCATTTTTTTTCTTAAAAAAGACAGATCCGCCTGCTGCAGACGCTGAGCGGGGCTTTAAGGGATCTTCTAGTGCGCCCATCGATTTCTTATATTGATGTCCAGCCAACAACAAATAAAACACAATCAAATAACAGAGATGAGTGCTTACCTGTGACACTAAGGGCTCCGTCAGATTTATGAGGGCATTGGAGACTAACCCTTACAGTCAAATCATATGCCTTTCTGAAATGTGCTGATAGGGGAGGATATTCAACTAAAATATTTACTTGAGCTCATGGAACAGATATTAATAATAATTATATATCTATATATATCGTTTTATATTCTCTCTCTCTCTCCTGAGATCTACTATAGCATCATGAATACACTTGCACCTGCAGGTCTATGGTGTTGCCCACCTCCACACAAAACACACCGGAATAAACTTGATACAGAACAAAACATTTCATATTACACCCTATTTGCATATGATTAGCAGAACGGGGACCATCACCCCCTATGGGTTCCTCGCTTATAAATATATTTAAATATATAAATATCATGAATACATTAATTGATATTGGCCCCATATCCTCACCAAACGCAGGAGGTTTCCCGGCCATTGTGTGACTGTTCCTCTAGGGCACAAAATGAGAGAATCTTGGACAGACGGACACATTCACGATCGTTTGATCTGAAGTCATATGATTTTGATCACTGCATAATTTTCGTGTAGGTTAATAGTTTTGGTGACTTTACTAAAATGTAGAATTTCGATGGGTATGTATTTCCAACATTGAACAAGGTGGCTTATTCGCATACATTGGTACGATCTTATTCACTCTTTTAGTTCCGTGTGAGATTCGCACTGTACTTGGATTCATATGAATCCGGCACCTTGTGAAATACTCACAAATTCCTGTGAGATCAGGTTGGCATTTCCAAACATTTGACTACTGTGACACAATAGCACACAATAGCAATATTGTTGCCGTGTTTTTCTACTTCACGCTCTGCATGAATCTGACTTTCAACACAGTTCTTTTTCTGTTTTTATGGTTCACAGGACAGAGCGATTACATCAGCGTCTACAGTACAAGCCTGGAGTCTTGAGGATGGCTCCAGGCAAACACCTGGCCGTGGCACAGCATGTGTGTGTGTGTGTGTAAGATACACGGCTTCTGTGGTTGACTCCAACACAACCTCAGACAAGCCTTCTGATCACACTCTCTATTAATATCACAGCCCTTCAGTGATAAGACGAGAGGGCACAACCCATAATACCACGGTTTTAGTGCTGCTGGGCGGTGTCTCACTGTTTAAATGGAACCAGTGTGTGTTTCTGACAAATGAGACTTTTAGTCCTTTGTGTTTTAGATTTAACCGGCTGATGTACAATATACTGCAGATGTACAGTGAAATTAAGATGAAATTTACATTTGTTTATTCTAATGCAGAAACTGCATTTTCTGTAAAGCTGCTTTGAAATTATATGAATTGTGAAAATCACTTTATAAATAACTGCGAATTCAATTTCCTAATGTATGGTTGTTATTATTATACATTATACAGTATGTTGACTTTAAAATCTGCACAAAAATTCAAATTCTGATTATTTCAGATATTTAGAGTTTGGTGGCTTTATAAGTAAGAGTGAGCAAATAATGACAAAATATACATGTTTGGGTGAACTGTCCCTTTAAGAACAGCTCAATACAAACACTGGGTTATAAGTGACAAGGCAGTTGACCCCTACCTGACCTTGCTAACTCAGCCTGTCATGTGACTCAGATTCAGCCAATCCTCTGCTTTCTCTCAGCGCTACATGTTGCTAGCGTGTCGCCGCCGTGCTCCACTTAGCCAATTAACAGTAAAATAAAGCCAAACAGATTTCAGCTGATAAATCTTTAATGGTACGAGGGATTTTACACAAATGCACACTTGACAGTGGTAATTTAAAATAAATACCGGGCTTGATTAAAAATTCCCCAGGCTGATGAAAGATAAATGTTTAAATAATTTATCAGATTTAATTGACACGGCTGTGATGTTGTAAACAGAAATGTTTTGATGTGCTTAATGTATTTTGACACCATGAGTTCTTGGGCTTGATCCAAAAAGAAAGAAAAAAATAGTGAAAAAGTGGCTCAGCTGGGGAAGTGGTGAAGGGAAAAGTGTGCATGTGTGTGAAAGCATGTGTAGATGATGTCTGATTCATGAGCGAGGTGTGGATTGGGTAAATGCACTTAAGGTGATCTGTATTTAAATTTGACAGAGGTTGAGTCTACGCTGTGTTGCCATCGGGTATTTTATAATGATAATTTTCAGAAATAAAGATAGGACAAAGGACAAAAGTACAGTCGAGAGGAGAGGACTGGAGAAAGAGATGAGACAAGTTTAAATGAAAAGGAGTCCGTCACAAGCTTGCGTTTTGAACCTGACCCTCGAAAAGCAACATGAAAACAAGCATTTAAATACAGAAAAAACAGTGATTCTTAAACTCTGCACATCTACGCACCATCACATGTCAAACCACACACATGTTCAGATAAAGGCCTCTGGCATGATAGACCTCAAGCAGGACGGAAGGTGAACGCTTCCTGAGACGCTGATTTGAAACCCATGAGTGGCATGTTAACCAGCTCCTGTCCGAGATAAGACTCATCGGAATGCCGCCGGCCCACACGGTTGCCGGTTGAACAGTTGCGAGTGTCCGCCAAGCAAACATCTCATCTATAAACAAACAGTCTCACTCCCCGCCATAAATGAATACATCAAATTTTGATGGAACGGCCATGTTTCAGATCCACAGCTCACAGCGAGCCACGCCATGATACGATGTACACCGGCATACATGAATAGCAAACACGGGAGCTTGTGTTTGCCAGACGCTGTTGACTGAATTTTAAAAGATGTTTTTGCGATTCGACACTGGCGCGACAGGGATGAGCTATGGCACGACAAGGCCTCTCGTAGTGGTCGGAGTGTTTCGGCACTGTAAGTCAATTGGAATGAAAGCACCTGCCAAATGCAATTTTTTTACTTTTTTAAAGTTGTACAATTAATCTAGTGCAGTCTTTACAGAAACCACTGTTTTGTGTTGCTTTGTGCTGACGTTACAACGCAAGATAGCTTATTGTGCCCGGGATGCGTCGGGCCGCACATCAAAGACGAACGCCTTTAAATGAAGTCGCCCAAGTGGCGGAGTGCTTTAATAACTTGCAATCAATAAACATGCAGTCGGGCGAGAGGTAATCAGGAAACACAGCCAAATAAGCTGACAATAATTCAAAGCCGGTGCTCGGAGGCAACAGCGAAATCTTAACAAGCAGTTTATTACCGGTAGCTGTTACCGACATTAGTCAAAACCAAGAAAGATAAAATAGAATGAGGAATGGGATGCAGGAAAAGCACCCACAGGCGGCGTGTTCCTGGCGTGTTTTTGATAACGGCACGCCTCCTCTTTGATATGATAACAAATAGAAATTGTTTAAAAACATCAAATGAGAAGTCACAGCTCACGCTTTCACCTGACCGAGGCGGTGTTGACTGTAAAAACCCAAGTGCAAGTTAGTTCTCAAATATCAGCCAATCAAAAGTTTACTGCAATGTCATTTTGTCACAATGAAATGTGGGTGAGCAAAATACCTTACTTACATGATGCAAATATAAAAGAATCTCACCTGATGCATGGGCAAAATAAAAATGACGAAACTCGGATGGTGTTCAAGAGACTGACTGATCTGAGCTGGTTGTGCATGCATGGCATTCTGCATCTGTACCATACAGATAGTTTAACAACAGAGGAAGGGTCCGCTTGAAATCCAGCCTGCTCTTGTTCAGGGGTTTGTTGTTTCAGTCTTGGGCTAAACTGAATCAGGTATTAAAGAGTTGTGTGGTGTGCGTGCGTGTGTGTGTGTGCGAGCGTTGTGATCAAAGACGCAGTGGTTTTGTGTTCACGTGAAGGGCTCCTTACCTTTCTACCTGTACTTTCTCTCTCTCTATTCCTGGTCAGCATCATCATTTCTCTCCAATGCATGTCGTCCGCAGCCTGATGATATTCACACCAATCTGCAGTTTTTTCATCAACATGCTTTTGATCTCTTATTTGCATGTAACTGCCTGTGGGGCAAGAACGTTTTTTGGATGAGATTTTTTTTCATTCTCAATAGCATTTTCTCAGTGTACCAGAGGCATATGGATCATGCACACACACACACACGCATGCGCACACATGCACACACACACACACACACACACACACGCACACGCATACACACAGGTACCATGTTTCCTCTGCTGTATGTAGGTTAAACCTTCAAAGTTAAAACATAAAGGTTATGGAGACTGTTGAACATACACAGACTAAATCTAACTCTTACATTTTAAAACAAAATACATAAAACAAAATAATTATAGTAGTATTAATAATAATTATTGTAGGGGTAGATTTTAATCCCAAACTATGCATTGCTCAGCACACATGCTCGCATAGATAGACTCGTTCACACACACATGCAAACAAATTTTGTAACATCTCAAATATAGAAGCCAACTTAAAAACTTTCAAGACATAATCACAATCACATAAATAATGTACTTTTTAAGATTTTATTCATGAAATGGGTCGTATTGCTCGTCTGGAGGTGTGGAGATTGTCTGCAGCACATCTGATGAGCAGATGGGAATTTAACTCAAAACACAGTGTTGCCGTGACTACGTCTAATAGCCCATAATACACAAACTTGACCGGTGGTAATATAAATTCCAGTACAGCTTTTCTTTTGCATGGTTAAAGTCCCCGTGAACAGTAAGTTGCGATCGTTTTTACTTCTGTGTTTTGACGTATTTCCGAGTGAAATGGAATTTCTAATGAGAAAACAGTGGGCGTGGCTTTCGTCTTTCTCTGCGATTTGATTGGATGTATAAAAACAAGCCGCTGCATTTTGAAATGGAACTGGCAGCAGACTGACAGTTGAAGGGGAGGAGTTAACAGATGCTCCGCCCAAGCCGTCTAACATCCGTCATTTAAGATGGAGAGTCATTACAGGAAGAAAACGCATTTTCAGATTTGAACTAAAGATTATGAGGGCACATTGATCAACTATTTACAAAAAATAGGCATTGTCATTATTCATTTCACTGGGACTTTAAAGGTGTCTGGCTCTGGCCAAGAGTTTCTAATATTTAGAAATGATTATTTGTAAAATAACTACATCAACTATAAAATGTACGCATCGACTTTAAAAAAACACAATCTACAAACATTGTGCAGACAAGATATAAGATAATAATCATGTGATTAATTGTGCTCTATTATTTATTTATGCATGGATAATTTAATAAAGTATACATCTGAAATCGTATTAATGTGATGTTTCAGGGCATAGCCGAGCCCAGTGCACGCTTTAAGACACCAAGAAAGGGGGTTAATTTTGCTTCAGAAAAGATATTTGCTTTAATCTCTAAGGAGTCGTGCCATTTAAATCCTCCTGTCATGGAGCGTGAATGCCAGCCATCCCGAGCTGAATCAGAGTGTTCACGCATGTGGATTACAGCACCAAAGCTTTCCTGTAGCTCAGTGGTTAGAGTGAGGTGCTAGCAACACCAAGGTCATGGGTTCCAGCCCAAGGATCGCACATACTCAAATACGAATGTATACTATCATGCAACGTATGTCGGTTTGGATAGAAGCGTATGCCAAATATAAATGCCAACACATTCCTGTCTTTTTAACATTGGTCAGCAGAACTATTGAAAATTGGGCTCCATTGGCATTCATTCACACCTCCGGCTGCCGGACCAAAGAGAAATTCCTCTCCTGAATTGAATCCTCTAATCCATCCTTTTTTTCTCCTCCAGATCTGTGCGCGCACCTTTATGCGCCTCATTATTGCCAATCATTTGAATGCCAGTGCCCACTGTCACCTGCCCCGTAATCTGGTTACTTCATGCACGAATTAGTATGTATATTTAATGCAGGATCTTCTTTTCTTTTTCATCCCTCTCGCCTCCATCTTGATGAACGCACGAGAAGAGCACAGGAGAGGCTGTGTAGGCACGTCTGCCAGCATCACCCTAATAAATGACAGCTGATTTATGCATCTGTATTCTTTTATTTATAAAAAATAGCAAGCCGGTCCGATATCTGGATATTAATAATACAAGTGGATCCACTTTGATTAGGCCGGCGCGGCGAGCTGTGCATATTCAGCATTACAATTAAATCTTCTGATGTGAAATAGGAATGACACACTAATGAAGCGAGCCAGCGAGCCTGAACCAAGACTGTCCAACATCATTATGGGATATCTTAGATGAAGAGTAATTACGCGGGGAACACTGAAATGTCATTAAAAATCTTCAGTAAGTGATTTAACCCGCCATTCCTTACTAATGCCAGCCTGTTTTTTCTCTCCTCTTTCTTATTTTTCCTTCCTCTCCAGAAAGTTCATCTTCAGAAGTTGTGGAGGAGGAAAAAAACAGCGTGGACTTATAGAGTGATACAATCGAGTGTCCTAATTTAATTTTAATTCGCTGTGGCGGTGCTCTGTACTGGTGGTATATGTAATTGAAATCATTCTTTAATAAATTCTGATGAATTGGCAATTAGGTCGAGGGCTGATTCCAGGGGTCCGTCTGAAACTGATAGTGCTGCTCCGTTATATAACTCAGACCCTTTTAAAATATCAAATCTTAGATTTTGATTACAGATGTGTCTATTACAAGGTCATTTATGAGATTATTAAGACTGATTTGACTCCTTTTTACTGGGGAATCATATATAAAAAATTGATGAATTTATAAATATATATAAATATATGACATTTATTTATATACAGTCATTTTTATTGAATACAAATGATAGAATAAGGAGTATATAATAGTAAATAGAATTATAAAGGTACATTTGATCAATTAAAGACACAATTATTTATATTATATATTTGTCAATTATATATGACCTATTATGCCAAAATTAACCACATTTAAAAACGAGTGATTTTTATGTGCATGTATTATGTTTTATATAGGCTATGTGTTTTAAACATATACATCTAAAAATATGCAATTTAGGAAACTTAAGTAAATAAATTATTATATTATTATAATTAAGGTTTTATATGCTTATGACATATTTTGCTGTTGTCCTTCAGAATTTTAGTTTTTTGCCTTAAATCATTATTAGTCACCCTTTTCATAAGAACAGTGACTATGTTTATATTTAGTTTACATTTTACTATTGATTTACCTAGTCGTGCCAATGCCAAACAAATTTTCTATTTTACACGTCTGTTACCATGCACAACAATTCATGCATTTTAACATGAAATAAGTGGTTTAGTGATCTGTGATATAATGTGTCAGGGGTTTGGTGGCTGTGCTGAAAAGCCAATCAGTAATAGGGCCACACTCAGCTGAGAGCAGGAGACAGGCAACCCTGAGGACAGATGAGGGGGGTCTGAGAGAGAGAGACAGATAGACAGACAGTGAGAAAGAGAGCGAGCTGTCCAACCCAAACGTGCCTTGCAGCTATGCAATTATTTTTTGCAGTGTGTTCCAATATCAAGTCGAGAGCAATGCAAATTATTTAAGACGCACTTTTTTAGGAGCCGCAATTATAATAATGATGATCTCAATTAGCGTTGCCATCGCCTCGGACTATTTAGCAGGCGATGCTGCAGCCGCAGGCGAGTCCCAAACGGAGAGCGCGCGCAGTGTCCGGGCTGAGCGGACAGGGCCGTTTTTGGGCTAAGAATTTGCAAACCCAATTAAGTGCTGTTTTGATATTTTCAAATCTTAGGGTATTAAAAAGATCATACAACATATGGGCACGCAAACTGACTTTTAAAGAGATATACAAGTTATACGATTGAGTTTAATGCAAGTTAAGTTCTAATGGCATTTATATTCAAAAACATTTTTTTCCAATTAAATCAAAACCACATGGGTTTAGGCAACTTTACAGCTAAAAAGAAATGCATGGAAGAAAAAAATATAATAAAAAATGGCAAACTTCACGTTTCTGCCTCATAGACGTGCATTCGCGTAAATGTGATTTTTGTATGTTTTTATATTATTTTCTGTGGTAGGCTACAGATTCAGATGATTAAAACAATAAGAAATGCCACCAGAAGTCTATGGCACCGATGGATGTTATTTGAAACGTGACAAGTATCTCAGTTACCTCACCAACACAATGTATGCTGACCTATTTCAGCTCTCTCGGTTCATGCTTAAAGCCTTCCACCGCTATCCCATTCTTTTATTCATTGCTCTGTAAATAACTCCACTTTATGAAAAGCAGTCAGTGTGACTCACACATACCTCTAACCACAAGCCATTATTATTTCATGGCCTTTGAAAGAGGGGTCTGTAACGCGCCTCGCGCTTTAATGTCTGCGCTCGCTCTGATGTTGTGTGGTACACAGCGGCCTTTGTTGCGTGTCGTACGCCATCCCTCACTTGAATTCACAAACATTTCCATGCGCATGAACGGCGCGGAAGAGCGGGGTCCTGAGGGGAGCCGGGAAACCAAAAACAGCCGCCGTAACTGCAGCAAACTGCCATCGCAGGCGCGGGAACGCGGGGCACTTCTGATTGGTCGAAAGAAAAACTCCAAATTTCTCTCGGTGACCAGTGGAGGACCTGCTAAAATGGATTCTCTGAGGTCCTTTAGAGCCGTCTTTGAGGTAAAGTCGAATCCCTTCGGAGTAGAAGGCCAGCGCTGGGGCGGCCCATCAGTCAAGATAAAACTGTTCTGAATGAAAATGAGCGCTGGGTCACACCGGGGACTCGGGTTCAATGACGGCCTGCCTGAGCTCTGCACGTGACTTTGACAAGTTAAGACTTTGCTTTTACTATTTCATGCCTTTTACAATCTCCTGCAAATTTGTGGTCAACGCTCCTCAATTTCAAAGGCAGAAATGGGGTTAAATCACATCTGTCTGCGTTGACCCCCGAGTAAAAAGTACAGTTTCCCTGGGAAAAGGTTTTTAATATGAACAAAAGTAGGCTATGAAATATGCAAGCAAGATAGTTTCAAATTCTTCCGTGGATTACTTTTATTTGATATAACACAATCTCACAGCAATTCATAACTATTTTATATTTGAGCAAATTGATGGTTTCATTTGTGTAGAAACAAGTTCTCCTTTTTCTCTTCCTTCTTTAACAGGTAATGTCTCTGAAACATTTATATTATTGCCTCTCTTCGACAAATTGCTTTATTGTTTTGCCTAAATGTTGGGTTTTTAGGGGTGGAACTTCATTCTTACTTTTTCATATTTTCTTCTCGCATTTTTGTGCAGTGACTCATTTTTATACAAATTTGCCACCTCATTAAAATGAATAAATATTTGTCATTTCCAGACAAAATGTATTAAATAAGGTAGACCTAAATGTGAGCTGTTGGACCCCATGACCAGGTCAATAAAAGTCACAAGTTTATCCCACACACCCTCATATTTATAAAGAATGGTCGAGCTGCACACTTTACATACCATCTAAGTGAGCATCTGCACTATTTTTGCAGCTCCATTTGGTGACAGAATTTATATTTTAACAAAGCATAACGCGTGTCATTTGGGATCACTCAATAACAAAGATTTTTGATGATGTTACCCATAGCAAGGCATCACAGCTGCTCAGTACGCCCCACGCTATGCATTATTTTTTGCGAATAAATTCCAGCGGTCCCCTGAAAGCCACGCTTTCAACGTACTAGTAAACACATAACACGCTGCAACTCGACTGGGGGCCGTAGACCAAAAGAACGAAAGGAAAACGCATGAGAGATGCGTGATTTCCCCACAGAGGTCAGGCTGCATTCCCAAGCAGTCTTTTTAAGTAAGCTGTGGTGGGCCACGTCCTCCTCAGATCAAAGCCGAGGATGGAGAACACAGGCCGCGTCCATTACGCCCACCTCGGCCCGCACGAGCGCCGCCTTTCCCCTCATCTAAACAACACTCTTGGTGCTGGGAGCGGGAACAAAGACGTGTAACTTAGCCATTAAAGTTTTATTGTTTTTTTCCCCGCTTTTCTTTATCGAAGTGTTTTCGAGTTCCTGCGACGAATTCACGATGCATAAAAGCATAGCGCAGCCCTATTTCCACAGACGGCGGAATAAAAGATATACGTGTACAAAAAAGTAAGAACTCCCTGATGTTGGAGGTAGACAGTTGCTTTTCAAATCCTAGTTTTGGTCCTTTATTTTATTCAGCAGTGAAAAGCCATGGATACAGAAAATAACGCCCGTTACAGTTCTGAATCGTGACCTCTACTCTCGCAGAAATCATTAACATACGGACACAGTACACGGTAATGAAAAGTATCAAAAAACGAGTCTCGATTCGAAGAAAGGAAACCAAACCCAAAGCAAAAACAACAAAAAGGTTTTCACCAATTACATAAACATATTTTTGCTACAGTCCCAATTTACTGTATACATAAGGGATCATATTCCCAGAGAATGATAGTAGTAGAAAGGATACATGACTCAACCGCTAGACGTAATGCTTTAGAACGTATGCACAGAGGTACAAGCAATAAATACACACATTAGGAAAAGCCTTACAGCTACGCAACGCAGATGCAGGAAAAAGCAGGTTTGCTATTCTTAGCAAGCAATGAGAGAACAGTAAAAATTCATGAAATTCAGGAAATAAAAACACTGATCTTTTCAGCTTAGAAAAAAAAACGCCTGGTAAATTCATGGGTCCACCAACATTTTTTCTGATCTTTTTACATAATATGCACAGTTATCAAAATACAGACAAAATTATTCCAGAAAAAATCCAGACAATCCTTCTAAAATCTATTGGAGGAGATTGCCCATCTGGAGGTTTTTCTGGTGTTATGTGCAAGCAACTATTTTAGACATTTTTTTAATGTTTTTACAAAACCCATGCAAACTCTACAGGTAATATGCATTCTGTGGCTGAGAGTTTCTTTTGTCCGTCCCCCTTCCCCACAAAAAACAAAACGAAAAAGAAAACAAAACAGTATAGCTGAGGTATGCACACTGTATAGTCCATCATCCCGTGTGTTTGTATTATATGCGTTTATTAATTCTTATTTCCAGTCCACCAAATGAATTTAGACATGCATTTTTAATAACACAATATTCCCTTACAGGTATTTTTACATATTCATTCTACAAATGTTTGAGGACAAACTATTTCAATGCAAACCTTCCATTATCTGCCTTTGGGAATGTACACTGGCTGTTGGCGATGTCTCGTATGAATCAAGCGGGAAATGCGTCGACGTTTGTGGCATATTCTTTTTTGTTCAGAAAGAGTTGTGAAGAGGTAGAACCTTTAAAAAAGCCTTTTTTGGATAAGTAGGAGAACCCTTTTTTGTATCTTTTTCTGCGTCCTTATATTTGGTGCGATACAATTATCTTCAAGTCGACTTGCTGACTCCAGCATAGGAATGAGCTTTGTTCCTGTGTCCACCTTTTGGAGAGGAGCGTATAACTTATTTGTGTTTGTGTGCGCTAAGCTAGCAGCCAACCTCTTGGTTTGGCACAAAACTGGAACAACTGCACAGTATGTTTCCACGCACATAAGAAAAACGTTGACATAAGTTACAATACAAAGCAGTTACCAGTTTCAGATGGGCGTTCTGTATTAGGATTTTACCAGAAATAAATAAGAGGAAAGAAAGCAGATCGAGAGAGAGAGAGAGAGATGCAAAACGAGGCTTTGTGTCATTTCAACTCCATCTGATACAAGAGGCAGAAATCTGTGTAACTTTGGTTTGACTGAAAAGAGAAAGGACTATTAAAGCAACAACCGCTTTGTCGATGACATCAGCAACGTTCAAATAAAAGCGACCGATTTTTCTAAGTTCACCTCAAATAACTGGTGGCTCCACCGAACACGGTTTAACCACAACCCTTCCCATGATCCAACACTACTGTAGCTGTGTCTATACAGCCACAAAAGTCCACAATGAGTCTGAATCAATGGAGCAAAGCAAACATGAGCTAGTCAAGGACTTCTCCTCATTTGCTTTGACAATAGAACCGAGCCACATCGTTTCCTATCGACTTGAAATTATGACCTTTTTGGCTTCACTAGATATCTTTAAAAGTTTGGTTAGGATATTTTCGGTTTCGGCTCTGAAGAAGTTACGGATATAAGACATGACACATCGGACAGTCACAATGAACAGTACATTTCACAAGTAAAACAATGACAAGGTGAGTTGCGCAAATAATAACAACATAGTAGTACAAAAAAGTACAAATAAACTCAGGATTTTTTTCTTCTGCATTTCCATCGATACGCACATGTTTATTTTGGTCATGATCCCTTTATAGCTGCTCTCTTGCTCTACCACATGACGGTTACGGGGTTGACCGGCGTCATGAGGTTGGAGCTCTCCATCGGTCAAAACCAAATTACATCCAAATCACTTTGATCTTTGCGCAGGGCTAAAGGAGACGATCCCAGAGGTTATTCGAAGGTAGTTAGCGGAAAGAAAGCATCTCTTTGTACTAGTCACAGAGGCCTGACCAAAGAGTCTCGGGGCTTCTGTCTAAGCTATTGGCCGTTAGTGTTGGCTTTGGTTTCTAGCTGTTGCCTGTGACTCTTTGCAGGTAGACAAAGCTTTTGAACAAGTAGGTTAAGAGACTAAAAGACTCACAAATTGTTTTCTTTTTTTTTGCCTTCTCAGAACGGTGCTGGCACAAACAGTTAAGATCGCAACTAAGCTTTCAGCAGTAACAGAGCTAGTGAGACCGGAGACCTACTTCTTTTGAACTTTTTTGGACGGCTGCAACAGTCTTTGTACCATGGTTGTGTTATTGACGTGACTTGACAAATGCCATTTACAGTTGGTGTTGCAGAGATGACTTAAAGTGAACATGGGCTGTGTTGCAGGAGGTAAAGAAAACAACAACGCAAATCAAAACCATGAAAAACAAATACTGCTTTTTTCCTTTTTAGACTTGTGTTGACATACAGGCATTGACGCTAATAATACTACTCATGTGCAAAAAAGAACAGAGCAACAACTTGAATTGAACCAGCAATTGCATCTAACATCGACGACTACTGTGGCTTGGATATTCACAAACTTAAAACGGATTTTTTTGGCAGTATATGTGGCCGTTAGCTTTCTACAGAAAGGACCCCGCTCCCGTACTCGTGTCTTTTGGGTCCGTGAGCCTCGTGTTCGTGGTGTGAGGTGGCCGAGCTGATTCCAATGAAATCTCGTCCTTTGTTGTGTTCCTTTATTTTCTTTTAAAAAGCAGACGTTTCATGTCTGTCCATCTGTGGTCCCTAAAGATCTGCGGTATAGATTTTCTTCGGGCCAGTCTCCAGATGCATGCTAAATAAATACTCCCCCTCTGATTCCAAGTCTTTGCTTTTCTGTGGTTGTGGATTAGTTGAAGGGCGGGGCCTGAAAGGGGTGGAGCCCCAGCGGAGGGATGGGGCAAAATAGTCACTCCAGGTCCTCCGATAGGTTGCCCTCCTCAAGCTCCCTGTCCTCATCCAGCTCAGGACTGTGATTGGCTGTAGTCACCAATGACATCGGACAGTCGTCGTCGTCCATGTTTAGTGGCTCCTCCTTGACGTGAATTGGAGGCCTGAAACGATGCAAGAAATTGGAAACATTGAGAGCGAGGTCTATTAAAAAAAATTACGTAAAGTCTATGTACACAGCTATGAGTTTTTAATAATGATCAGATTTGGGGATTTTATGTAGGGCTGTCAAATGATTATTCACGATGAATCGCATCCAGAATAAAAGTTTGTGTACTGTGCATATCAATTTTATATATATAAACAAGTACACGCATATATTAAAGAAAAATATAAAAATGAATAAACATTTATATATCACTTAAATGATATATATATAAATACATGTATGTGCCTGTGTATGTGTTTATAAATACACAATTAATATGCTCAGTACACAGAGATATATTATGTAAACATTATTCAGGATGCGATTAATCGCAATTAATCGTTTAACAGCCCAAACTGCAACATTATAAACACGGCTGTTAACTTTCAGAATTTGTAGAAAGAACATGAAACATTTCAATTCAATTTATTTATATAGCGCTTTTCACAATGTGCATTGCATGTATGTTGATTGTATCATTTTCAGTTTTTAAATATATGTTGATATCATAGGAAATGAGATATCGTATTACTTACATAGCAAGTTATTTTGATATCGAATATTTCGTCAATATCGCTCAGCCCTATTAGAATCAAATATTTTAGAGAGCCATAAAATAATACAAAAAACTACACACATTCAGCATGATACTGCTAGCTTCTTTTTTCCCATAAAGTTTTCAAAGTCACAGAAACGATTGAACTTCGATTAGCGATGCAAAGCCACTGACCGTAAAATACATTCACCGCTAAAAAACTTTACTGATGGCACCGGCTATTTAAAGAGGAAAAAATAACTGGCTGCAGCCCCATTATAAATAATGGAGAATTTCTCATCCTCTTGCCCCTGAAGCAAAGGGGGGTTCTTGGGTGGGGGGGCCGGGGTGGATCTTGCGCTTTTTTTATCTTGTTAATAGAAAGTGCAGCCCTTCGTTAATATGCAGAGGCCGTGGTGGCACTTTTCAAGTGGAAGACAACCTGCAGCTAGACTCCACCATTAATCAACTTCAACATGCCAGTTCCCTCGGACACCATGATCCATGTTTTTAACTCCAAATGGATGAATATCTTTACCCACTGTCAATAAACGTACGGAGGGGGGAGAATCACGTGAAAAAGCACGCTGCTCGAAAATGCCGAAGAGCGGAAGTGAGGTTACTAACAAGAATAATAACTCTGTCATTCACAAAACAAGGCTTAACATGATCTCGGCCCTTGGCAGGGGGAGAGGTTTGTGCTACCGTGATAAATCTGACAAAACCTAATTATTTCTGACACGTCGGACGCATCAGAAAATCCCGCTGGACTGGAGAGAGAGAGAGCGAGAGCGAGAGACCTCCTTATCAACCAGTCTCTGTATTAGCCATGTCTGGCTGCTCTCTCCTGGGCTGCACTCATCAATGACACAGGCAACTTTGAATATGAAAAGAATTTTAAAAGGTACAGATTACTTTAATATTTATAGCAAAATAGATTAATATTCAGATGTGGAGACGGACGGGTTGTTTCTGTACTTGGCGACGTGTGGTGAGAGAGGAGGAATTGGGTTGGCCCCGGCGCGGAGGAGGTAAACTACACCGGACCACCACAATGATACATTGAACACCCCCAGGAAACCAATTTTTTGTAGAAAATCCTTATTAAAGCAATTAATTCAAGCGTGGTTGTCAAACAGTGTGGTTGTGGACGTCCCATCATGCTTCGCTCTCTATACTTTCTATTCGCAATTCTCTCTTTTATAACGTTGAAATGTCATTTCATCTTCATTACAGCCATAACAATAAAACTACTGTTAGTACACAAGTATTTATTCATCGTGATGTTTTATAAGGCTATTTCAGACATCGTTGACCGCCACCGCTCACCTAACGTTCCGTCAGCCGCGCTTATCGTACAATAACAAACAGAACTACGCTTAAGGGTATTACGCAGAGACAAATGATCCCGGTCAGTCCACCGTTCCACCGGCCATTAAGCTCGACACAGGCCTTTACTCCTAATGCCAAGAAGCATGGCTTACAGCGCTCATTTGCATTAATTATAAACCAGACGCATGCTTGTGTGGTCGAGGAGGAAGAGAGAAATGATTAGTCCTCGCTCGTCCCGTCTTCACTGTATGAAGATGTCAGGATGACTCATTTAGTGTTTAATGAAAGGCTGGCATGAGAATCTGGTGCCTGTGCCAGTCTGGGTGGCGGAGTGCCCGAGTCAAGACGTTACATTCGCTGGAAGGTTTCGCTGATGATCGTGATGAGACGATTGCTGTACACTACAATTTTGGGTAATTTGTCTTCTTTTTTATGGGTTTTCTTTTGGACGAAGGATTTGGTTTCATGATAAATCAAAAATATCATGTTAGTGAACATTTATATGTTTATAATATATAAGCAGTGTTGGGTGAAACTAGTTACTAAGTAATTAGTTACTTTAATTTAATTACTTTTCCCATGAAAAGGTAAAGTTAGGGATTTTTTCGGTAATGAAATAAAGTTACTTCTGATGTAATTGAACTAAAGTCTAACTTTAAATATATGCTTTAATGTATCCATCTCACATTTGTATACTTTGGTCAGTTAATAAGAATCATTTATGTAGTTATTTATTATTTATTTGAATAAATTAAATAAGCAGTTTCATGTCTATCCTTGAATCAATTCTTATCAAGGTTGATATAGGATATAGGATATAGAAAGTAATCAGTTATAAGTAGATAAATCGTTTTTGGAGTGAGTAATTTGTACAGTAATCTAATAACACTATTGAATATGTCATTAGTAACTAGTAATTCATTACTTTTTCAGAGTAACTTACCCAGCACTGTATATAAAATATATCTACATTTCTTGGGTTTTGCATGCTAGCAAGAATCAAATGCGCACACACACACACACGCACGAGCGCGCGCACGCACATAAACTGAAAGCATTAACCTTAACATGTTCAGAAAAAAGGTTAGTCTGATCGTTCCACACGTTTTTCTCCGGAGACCAAATGCGGATGTGTTGTTCTCTTTGGCCTCTTCATGATTAAATGAAAAGCCACTCACAAAACACATTTCTTCCATTTTGAGCATGTAGAGGCCATGTAAAAGAGATTCAGCTTCTTCTGAGCATTTATGTCCTAACGCTTCAACCACAAAAGAGAGACAACGAGAAAATATGACCGGGAGACATGCAGTCCGAGTAAAAGAGAGAGAGGCTAAAAAAACACATGGGGTCCGGTATTAAAAGTTAACCTTCTCTCCTCCTCACCCCCCACACACCTCCCCCTCAAAGTGGAGGATCCCCTTGAACGTATGCTGTGTTTTTAAGCTAATTGGGTCTTTGGGTTAGTATTAGCAATTCTGTGCCATCTTTGGCTCCGTCTGGGATAAGAAGATGCGGGACACCGCGCGCAGGTAACGTGTGTGTCCGTTGCTCTTAACTGGGATCTTTGGTTTGGTAAACACAACATGAGTGACATCAGTGATTAGGCCGAGCACATGTTCTATATCTCGATTCCTCCGGCCCACGCCGCATTAATCTTTCATCAGCCCGAGCTCTCTCTCTTTTCTCTCTGTGAGCCATTAAAAAAGATGGAAAGGCAAAGATTTTAAAGTAATTAATGATATAGTTAGCTGCTAAATATTAATAGGAACGGTCTTGCATAAAATATAACGTCTAAACCTCTATGACGCAGACGGTGGGGTAATTACAAGAGAATCTATAATTATGGCAGCTTTACCTATTTATAGGTAAGAGCTGTAATCCAAGAACCAAATGTACACTTAACCTCAGGGCGAGATAGATTTGTTTTTTGAGCCGCTGAGCTGGCGTACACACAGTAGTTTATACGTGAAGAGAGTTATGGATACTCACACCACTGATAACAATACTGAACTACATTTTTTTTATATTAAAAATCAATACTGGCCCTGTTTGCTTTAACAAAACTCACTAGTCTTGGAAAAAAATATCAATAATAATATAACACTGCCTAATATTTTACACTTCATTAAAAAAAATCTAATCCCAAATTGAACATTATTTCTTGCTGAATATTCTGTCATTTTGAAATATGTCAATGCTGTCCATGGTGTTTCATGTCTTTGAAGAGATAAAAAATCTGTCCTCATTTCTTGGACCCTCATGTCAATCAAAAACTGAATAGGATTTTTGTTTTTGCGAAACACAAAAGAAGATATTTTGAGAAATGTCTTAGTGATTTTGTGTCCATACTATGGAAGTAAAGAGGGCGAATGTTAACTGGTTATAAACATTCTTCAAAATATCTTCTTTTGTGTTCTGCAGAAAAAAGATTTTCAAATCATACAAATTTTGGAATGACATGACGGTGAGTAAAAACTCTTTTTTGGGAACAATCCCTTTCATTTAAACGTCACCTAATGTTAAATTTTCAAGTAGGCGAGGTCGTGTGTGAACTCACAGGTGGGAATGTGGGGAGTAACCGGGGCTGCTGTGTCCGTTGGTGTCGAGGTGATCTAGCGAGCCGTTGAAATCCTCGTGCATGGTGCCATGTAATAGGCTGGTTGGACTTCCACTCATGAGTCCTGGAGGGCTGGACCCCATCAGACCTGACGCGCTGCTGTTCATCAATCCCGGATTACCCAACAGAGGCAAAGATGTCTCCGCCAACGCAGCCTAAGATGTGAGAATAGAATAGTTTCAGCTGAAAATTCACTTCCTTACACCTCATTCAAAACCGATTTCCTTTTCTTAAATTAAGTAACTTCTAAATTATTGCTGAAGAATCAATCTGTGCCACATTTCTCCACGCGCCGCGCAGATAAAAACAGACGAGAAGTGCACGAGGTGGCAGAAAAAACCCTCTGGAAAAGTTTCCAACCCTCTTTTCGCCTCCCGTGAACAGCGAGGTAAAAAAAACCTCAATCATCCAAATGATAATGAACCCCTCCGAAAACTTCACCTCAAAACACTTGAAGGAAAAAAAGACTCTTGACTCTTTTTTTGCCTTTCGCACATTAAAGTTATATACAGTAATTAAATTTTAAAGTTTTTGCCACGAGCACCTCGCTGGCCGACACGGCGAAGCCAAATCATTTATGACAGTTTGGATAAATATTAATGATCGTGCCCTCGCGTTTGTGCGTGCTGCTTTCAATCTGAGGCCGGGCTGGCAGAGAATGTACCCGACTCCACCACACGGTGTCCTTCTAGCCTGTGCCAACCTGCCTCTCTCACACAGACTCACAGCCGGCCGTTTACCTGTAAGCTGGCGTTCAGAGCCGCCCCGTAACCAAGACTGGATGGGAGATTTTTCACCAGCGTCGGGCTCCTGAACACAAAAACCCAAATTATGAACAACGTTTACATCAATTCAGATATAGATAAGACTCCCTGTGTGTGAGCGTACCCAGTGATCTTCTGAGATCTACGCTTCTGATACTCCATTTCATCCACGGTCCACACGGCACCCTTGACATTCTCCACCCGTACGAAACACTTGTGCAGACTGAGATTGTGTCGCACAGCGTTCTGCGAAACACACAAACACACACATGCAATTTAACACCCACCACATTTACTTTCTTATAATGTTTTATAGACCAAAATTCATTTGTGCATATTCGAAATAAAAATGTTGTTTTCATATTTTTTCTTTCCAAGCTTGTAAAACAACTTTTCTTAAGAAAAAATAACAAACTACTACCACCCACCACTACATCCAGTTAAACGCATGCAAAATCTGAACCATTTTAGCCTTTTGCAAAAAAAAAACACTTCACAGATAAATACAAAATCACGAGAATGTTTTTCATACATTTTAATGCAACAAAAACAACGAATTCCTTTAGAAACTAGTTAAATTTGAGCTCAACTTATACAACCTCAAGTCATGAGTTTTTTGTCACGTAGCTTAAAGTCTGCAATTACTAAAACAACAAAACTATAAATGTGATCTATGAAAAGTGACCCATAAACATTCATAATGGAGAAGCACATAAAAATATAGAAACACCAGCACGTGACTAGTCCTCGTACATCGGCGTGAAAGAATCTAATTAAAAACATGTAGCAAAGAAGCCAAATAATAACCTTTGCTCATATTACATTTTTTCATGTTTTATTTGAGGGGCGTCTGTGTTTTTTGTGCTGCGAGAAAAGGAGAGAGAGGGGAATATAAAACCCCCTCATAAGCAGATCTCGCATCTGACCTGAAAATCCCAGGATTTGATTGATCTTAATGCCCATGGCTCCGAATATGATAATTTTAATATTAATGAGCAAATGAGCACTTTTATTATGCATGCTATATAGTTATAACTAATAAGCTGGCGGGTTGAGATCTCGATCCCCGAGCTGAGCTGATGAGACCAAGTGCAGATATTAAATCACCTTTCATTCCGTTTTTAAAATTCTCTCTGTTAATCAAATGACAAGCCCATCGCCGGCCGACCCTCACAAAAGAAGAAGCGGGGAGCCTCCGAATGGAAATTCCTGCTCCGCTTTTGTACAAGGAGGGACCCAAATTTCCCGAAAGCCTGCCTCTTTGTTCCACTCGGGACCAGATTAAAATATTTCCGTGATAAGAGACGGTTTTAGAGAGAGGGAAAGCGGCTGGTAGAAATAAGAGAATGTACGCCAGGTTTTGTGGCCATAAAACTACAAGCAACTCTCCAGTTGTGGCCCAGCGTGCATCTGTGCGGAGAGCTATTGCACACCCTTGTGGAGCTGTAATCGTACGCCGGCAAATCCATATTAATTCACTTTCCTAAATCTAGTGCTGGGGAATGTTCGGCATGCTGGTGAGAGCCGGAGAAACCTCGCCGCTTTCCAGACGTCTGGAGTTAAAAAAGAACAGGAAATAAATGGAGTGCATCTCCGGCCACCTTATCGACACGCGCCCTTCTCTCTGAGAATAGGAGATGGTTTTTATTGTGTCCTCTCTTTCTTTTCATTCTCCTCTGACAATGTATTTGTTGGGACAGAGATACAAATGAGACCTTTTGTCCGGGGAAATAAAGTGTGTTTGGCGGATGACAGGAGCATTAGTGCTTTCGAGCCGCTCGGGTCTTCACCCCACGGCACATCCGTCTTCTTTTCTCCGTTTTTGTCTCGCCGGCGCGTGAGCTATGGTGTGTACCAAGACCCGTCCGCCATCGAAGATGGGGACGCGTGTAGCGCCAGTCCACAAGGCAAACAGCCATCTTTCAAACTAATTAACCAATAATGTGCAGGGTGGGGCGGAGAGAAGAAAGGGAGAGCGCTTGAAAAGCAGCTATACGCCACGTCTAACAAAAGGTGCTGATGATTGAGTGGCCGGTGGGTTATTAGCGCGTCAGAGCGAACACCTCCCCGTCAAGACTCGCCTATTAATTGCACCAAATTAGAAAACGATATCACGGGCTGAATTATTCCTTCACTTGTCAAAGCCAGAGAGGGAGAAAGTGAGAAAAGAGAGAACTCGCCCACTTTTGCAGGATTTAGAGAAGGGAGAGGGATGCTAATCGGCATAGGTTGAGCAAAAACTACAAACTCCGCCTACAAGTGCAGCTTTCAGGACATTATTTAGTAAACAAAAACATGACGGGTGTAAATGACAGATGTTACCAAAATATTTATTAACCAACAAAAGTGGGCGTGCTTGTAGTTGGAGTGGTTTATAGTCTACCCAGCACACAGGCGAAAGAAAAACGTTACCTTCCAAGTGGCAGCGTTGCGTCTGAAGTATGCGAAGGTGCGCGTGAACCAGCTGTAGATTTCGTTGAGCGTTAGCTGCATATCCCCTGACTCCAAGATGGCCTGCGATGAGACGGCACACGTTAGACACTCAAGCGCAATTAATTAGGATCTAATCAGGCTAAAGCTCGTTTCTTTCCCACTCACCTGCCTGATGAGGGTTGCATAAGTAAATGGAGGCCTGACGTCGGCGTTCTTGTAGAACTCGTAGTTCGGGGCTATCTCTGCGAAGAACAAATAAAGAAAGGAAGCAAATAAATAACTAAACCGCAGTGTCGCCACCTGGGATAATTGCTAAACGCCTCTCCGCCAGGAATTCGCTCAGGACTTTATCAAATTAAAACGTGAGGGGAGGGGGGGCTCCAAATCAGCATTTTACATGTCCGACTAAATGCATTTTTAATTCATCTCTCTCCGGAGAAATCTTAAACATTAACACGCGCATGAAATTAGAGCCCGTGTCGATATTTTGTATGGGTTTGAATAATTCATGCCCCCCCGTCCGTCTGCGAAGAGTTGCGGATAAGCAGTAAATACAAACATCAAACAGAACATATTTTCACACGCAGATGGCTTTTGAAATGTGATAAATATTGTATCGTTTTCCATTTGACTGTAATTAAAAACCACACAGTATTGTTGCGAGCAAAATGAAACAAGACAGCTGTTCATACCTGAAGATAAGGCCATGGAGTATTTGTCGGTGTGACGTCTGCGCATGGCGCCCATGCTGGGGATGTTGGCGGGACTGAGGACGGAGGGCACCTGGGGCATCTGGGACATAGGCGTGATGGGAGCGGTGGGTGTGGTGGGCGTCTGAGGTAAGTTGGGGGGCGAGACAGACGGAAGGTTCTTTGACATGGTGACGCTGGAGACGAGATTCAGCTGTAGAGAGAGAGCGCGAGCGAGAGAGTTTGAGAAGGCTGGGTCTTACAGCTGTGTTTCCCCTAATAAGCAAAAGAGGAAGCAGCAAATCTTGACTAATTACGGGATGAAATTGTATCGTAAGAATTGTAATTAGAGCACGCTGTTAAAGATTATCTAATGATCAGCCTGCGAGTTATCTCAGCCCATCTCCATCCCATAAGAGCTCCCCGGGCGCGAGCGCTTGTGTACAAAACACAGATAGTCACCTGGCGTTCTGCCACAACCCTGCGCCTCCCAATCACATCGATCTCCGCATTTCTCTTTCTGATCTCACCATCTCATCTGAGAAGCTTCAGCCGACTGGCAAATTCCACCCTGACCTTTCGCTCTCGCTGCTAATTCTCTCGAATGGTAATGACATCGTTACATATTCCCACCAAATTGCCTTAATTGCGAATTGGCAGGCGGCATTCCGGCGCTGTCGGAATTGAAAGCGAGCGTGGAGTCGGCCGGGCACCAACAATCGTCGGCGGCACGTGTTGATAAATACAATGAAATGTCAAGCTGTCTATTCTCTGGTGACTGCGCGCTACTCTATAGACAATTATAGCTCCACTTAACGATAATGAGATAATGCCAACATGGAGAGTGGCACGTGCTATTCCACTCAACGGCTTCAGAGGATATCAATGACTCCTCTAGGGATCTTCTACGCTGCCTAAACGCCTGAAATGAACACCCTGAGAGACAATTAATGACACGCATCAGAGGAACGACTTGGCGATGGGGTAACCGTTCATGTTTTTTCATCAACAGTCTTAAAGCAAACAGGAAATCCGGTTAGTGCATGTTCCTGGTCATATTGCGCATGATCGAGAAGTGCACATTACTGGAAATACACCTTTGCTCCAAATTGGCTTTGCTTTGAAACTTCACACTTTTCGGTTGCACTTTATTTTACAGCACGCGTACCTACGAAAGTACTGGGTATTTAAAGTAACTACATGGGATAAGGTTAGGTTCAGGTTTAGTACCTAGTTATTACCCAGTTATAATATTTACTATAATAAGTAGACGGTATGTAGATGGGAAACAGGACTGTAAAATTAAGTGCTACCCACTTTTCCGATGGACCATGTTTGTATTTTTTTATTGCGTAAATGGATTACGAATTTTTTCCTATTTAATTATTTCCTAAAAAATGTCTTTTTCCGCAGAACGCTTTGTTCGCAGTGTATACTTCACGTGCATATAATTGACTGGAGGTCGGGTCATGGCACCAGATTTGAAGTGTCTAATGCTTTTCTCTTTTGCGGCCAAACCGGCACATCAGCCGGTAATTACACACCACTCGTCCGACACCGGCAACAACAAAAGCTTTTGATACACTGTCAAAGAGCGCACAAAAAGCCACTCCATTATAAACCCTATCAAGAGCGCGTAAGCGAGAGGGAGCGAACGCCTTGCGTGTATATTTAAAATGTTAAGACAAGATTTTCCATTCCCATCCTCACCTGGTTACGACAACAAGCGTAACATGTTTGCCGGCATACAATCCGGTGTTTGCAAAATGGAATTTATTAAAGCTTAACGGCGCGGGAATGAATGAGACGCGGGGATCAGCCCTTTACCTCTGCGGCTCATCTGAATATATATTCAAGGTTGGCTAAGAGGAAGAGAAGGGTTCGGGGGGGACATCTTATTATTCAGGAATAGCAGCGTTGGTAACTTTGATTTCAGCCATCCATAGCAATGGCCAAAAGGTAACATTTAATGAAGTGCTATTCAGAGTTTAAATGGGGTCGTATAACAGTGTAGTAGCACCTCGTGTTTGGCTACTGATAGCCGTTGAGGCTTTCGTAATAAATTCACATTATTAATATTGATTAAATGTGTGGACGGTTGTCCCTGGGTCCCGCGCACATGGGCCGTGAAAGTGCCGCCATGTTATCCACCGGCTCTCCTCTTTTGTGGAGGATGCAGGCGTTTCTCTTTTGTGCAGTACCTGCGATAATGCTGAAGTAGCGGCACAGGCACCGAGACATGACAAACCGGAGAACTTAAAGTCGCCATTAATTGCTCATCATCAAACGCAATTAGCAGTTCTTTCATGTTCCGTTTGTGTAATGTAATACTTCATTAATATGATTCTCTGGTATGTCTGGATTACGCTCGGAATGCTCTTTATTAGAAGCGCTTTAACCCTGCTCCTGGAGTTCTGAAGATGGAAAGTGAATCAAAAAATCGACAGAGGTGAGCAGTCGATTCCTGATGGATTTACAGGATAATCGTTTTATACGTTTTATACGGTGGGAGGCGATGAGAAAAATGATGCCGGGGAAATTAGCTACCTGCAAGGCGGCCGCAACACGCGCACAATGTTTTCCCTCAGAAATCCCCAATGCTTAATAAATAATTTCAATAAATAATATTTATTGCAGACTAGTCTCTTTTGTAAAAGAAGAAAATTCAATATTTTCTCCGCGGTAATTTTGACAGATGGGCCTTTCTTCATCTTTCCTCAAACACACACATCTATATCTCCGACTGTTTACAGATTGCGGGTTATCTCTCCGCACATCATCATCTCACCCATCCCATCTATCATCTCAAACTGTTTGTTTTCTGACTGACACGTCTTTCCCCCCACTTCAAGTGTGCCTGGGGTCATGGTGCTAAACTGTTTTTTACTGGCCAACAGGTTGTTTGCGGTGATAAAGCCATCAGATGATAATGGTCCGGCGTTTTTGGCTGAGATCGGCTGCTATGATTTAATACTCTCCTTTCTGATAGGGTCCCATGAAACCAGACATTACAAATCCCATTCTCCTCTCATCCCCTATATCTCTTTGTCTCTCTCTCTCTCTCTTTATCTTTCTCATGTGCTGTTAACAGAGGCGTTTAGAGAGCTCATTTGGCCTGTTTACTGTACACGTTGCAATATGCACTCACCGGTTTTGGTGATGGTTTGGGCTCTGAGGGTCTCATGTGTAAGTGTGCCATCATGGCCTGTAGACGCTCGCGCTCTTTAGAAAGCTGTTAAGAGACAAAGGGAGACACAAAGAAAACAGCAGTTTTAGAAATGAACCACTTTCAACAGTAATAGGTCTTGTTGTCGAGACGTCTGCATGTAATAAATCCTCCATCTGGGTGAATATATAAAAAATAAACAATAATAAATGGCTCTGAAGTGTTCACAGGTCTGTTTTAATGTTTGGTTGTTGGCATCAAAAGTCATGCAACCAATGTGCGTCAGATAGGTAAAGGATTTATAATAATTCATAATGTTGCTTATTTAGCAATAATGACATCAATACGTTTTTACAGCATTGGGTTAGTATATAAATATTCCATTCCATTCCATTTTCTACCGCTTGTCCGAACTACCTCGGGTCACGGGAAGCCTGCGCCTATCTCAGGAGTCATCGGGCATCAAGGCAGTATATAAATATAACTATCATTTTTCATCATCATTTATTTACATTAGCTCAAAATAAATTCATGTTGACGTATTGTATAAAGCTTGTAATACATGAGAAGATTAAGCAAGTTTAATAAATGAACGAGAAGTATTGTTCGTTCGATTACAGTATGTTAGCGTTAAATGCCATATTGACCTTTTTTCCTAAGACGGTAATTGTAAGCTGTATTGCCATTTGATGTTCAATGTGAAGTCTTGAAGCAAAAAAGCAATACTCCTGACTTACAAGAGAAAGAGAGAGAGCGAGGAGATAAGACAGAACATTGCTCATGGTGAGCTGATGGAGAGCTGAAGGTGCTGCTCGGAGGTCAGAGACAACAAATAGCACTTCATCTCTTTGTCAATAGCAGAATTTAGGTCAGCAAAGCTCTGACAGTAACAAGCTACTCAGGCCATAAATTAGAGGGTCCTGCTCGTCGATTCAAAGTCCTGTGGACACTGTTAGGACCGGACTGAATCTAGCAGCTGCCGAGAGGTGAAGGGGTCCTGCAAACAGTGCCAGTTGGACCCGCCTCCCTGCCTCCTGGCGGGTCCTCCGAGGTCCAGTTAGTGCCCCGGCGATCCGCCATCATCAATCTAACTCACGCAGAGTGACAGGGACCGGACCGCCTTGAACTGAGCCGCCGTCCGAGATCTGAACTGGGCCTCATTACCAGGACGAAGGGGAGGAAGAAGGAAAACGGGGAAAAAAACCCAGAAGGACGGAAAACAGCAGCGCTGGTGTAATTGGTCACAGTGTAAGGCTTTGTGGTATCAGCGAACAAGAGAGCGAGTCGAGGGAGAAATCGTGATGCATTTTCCTTTATTTTACATATAAACAAGAATTATTCATTCCTTCTCATTCGACAGCCTAACAAATAAATAGGAAAGGTGTCGCCGAGCGTAAAAACCTTTAAAGGTTGAGGAGAACGCTTGGCTTGCATTCAGATGGGCATCACAGAGGCTTAGGGGCCACGGTCAGAATCCGCACTACAAAGGCGAGATGCGTCTGGGATTGTTTCTAAACTGAGGAATCTACATAAAAAGCCGGCACGCAATCCAACTGCAACCGATTTATTTGAAATTAAAGTTTAACCCCGTGCGCTTCAAGGTTGACCCATGATGCACCGCGGAGGTGCGGGGGGAGTGATGGCCGCAGCGCTGAGTAATATCAACCCTCAATCACTCCTCTCATTATCTTGCCAGCGTGACACCTTAATAAGGTCATGCACCAGCTCCTGAAAATAGTGCGTCTCCTTCAGGTGCACAGTGTTTTTAATTAACACGGACCGGCCCGGTTGCGCGCATATTAATTGGACGGGATAGAAAATAAGCACAAACCATGATTGAATTATAAAGGCCTGTGATGGTTTTCGCCTTTGTTGGGATGGGTTTGCTTCAGTTGTGCGTTTGTCTATTTCACGTGCTGCTTTTGGTGGCGGTGAGATCATTAAAGCTACAATCTGTGACTTTTTGGATTCAAAACGACCAGAAATCAGTGTTGAAAACTGTCTAGTCATCTTTTAATAATGATTTGTAAGGCCAGCTGTCGGGTACGATTGCGCAAAAAACGTCATTTGACTTCAACCCGGGCATAAAGAAGTTACCTGTAACTTTACGCTTTAAACAGAGATGGCGATATAATTGACAGATTGCATTAGAGACATTTCCAAAGCTGTCATCAATAGCTCATCTCTATATCGCCATCTCTGTTTAAAACATAAAATGTTATTTAACATACTTCTAATCTGACAGCTCCACTTAAAAATCATTATTCGTTAGACATTTCACGGACCGGCTCAATGACAGATTTTTGAACAAAATTGACGGATTACAACACATTACCTGTATCTCTAGCTGCTGTACCACTTGCATCTGTACTCGGCACTGGGCGGTGCTCCTGTCGTCCAAAGCGTGTTCGTTGTTAAGGTGCCTGTAGGCAAAAAGCAAAAACAGATCAGCCAATAAAACCCAACAGCATCACATCCCTGTTTCTTTATCATAAAGATTCACGCATTAATGTCTCACGCACAAATTAAGAGCGTAACTAAAATGACCGTTGATGAATATGATTTTGGGATTACATGACGTCCAGCCCATTAGCTTTTAACAAACCACATCCCATCGGACCGGCTGGCTGAAAGCCGGTCTTTACCATCACAATAGCGAGACGTGTCATGTAGACTAGCAGAGAGACGATGGCGTACAAAAGGCCTCGCGCGGCGGTTTTGTCTCCGCCATTTATCGAGAAATAAATACAATAAATGCAATTTAACTCGAGTAACATTTAAAAAGCGCCTCCTACGAAGAGTGCATTATTCCCGCCGACATATTAAATGCATCTACTCATCCTTTCATTAGGATATTATAAAAAAAACACTTCAGACTGCTGGAGCAGTCAATGGCGGTTCTCCTTGATTGGATTTCGTCTGGAGGACACAAAAGAAGCCCGCCATTAAAATAGACCTTTATTCCCGGCGAACGCGCAGAGGCGAAAAGGTTTTTAAAAGTGTTGTGATGTTCGGTAATGAGCCTCTATCTAAATTATCATTGGTGACAAACCCACAAAGCACTCTTTCAGAACACATGCTTGTAAAATGCCAAAGCTGCCACTCTCTTTCCTGTAATTATAGGTTAGCTTGCAGACCCCTTCCATGATCATTTACAGTACAGCCTGCAGTGCATTAGCGCCAGCGCACACACATGCGCCGAGCTCCACTTTTAACACTACTAAGCATTTTCTCTTTTCATTCTCTATTCAAAGCCCCGGCTATTGTTTATGTGCAATATGCAAAATAACAACGTATTCATAATCCTCCTCGAACACGCCAATCAAAGCGAAGGACATCTGAAAGCACAATGGACCCCGCTACCTTTCAATTACGCCCGTGCCCGTTTAAAATTATTTCATTCCGCCGCGCCCCCTTTCTGCTATTGTAACCGTTTCAGGTCTAATGCTCCGATATTCTCCGTTATAAATCAAGAGTGAGATAGCATTGAGAAAAGCGCCGGCGAGGATGACTGGAGAGTCCTTCGGCCCCGTGCCTAATTGCTGTTTCAGAATGCGCGCGCGAAGGGGCATTTCATTAATCATGTAATCAGGTCCCTCGCAGGGAACTAATGCTGCAAATACCCTTTTCATTTCAATGCTCATAATGCTATCGGATGCGTTTGATGTATGGTGGATGTCATAAATTACAGCTGCTTGCAAACCCACGGACGGGTGCTCGCGCTAGCCGGACAGGTAGGAGGAGGTGCCCGAATCTTACTACCTTGTCGTGAGGTTCATCGTGCTAGTTAGAGATGCTGATTACATACATATTATAGTTGGGCTATGAAATATTCAGACGGTAGGTGTTTGGCTACGCGATGGTAAAAGCGCGGGGGTTGGATGCAGTCACCGATATCTCTTAATGAGTTAGAGGCGGCGGGTTTAGATCAAACAGAGAGGTGAGAAGAGAATGAGAGGAGGCCACCCGCTCACGGTTAGCGTTGAGCAAACATCTCTAGAGCTGCCCGTAATTTATGGGTCATCTTATAAGCATATTGATTTTTGTTTTGAAACGGGGAATGAGGGCTCTGATGGGACTGAGAAACTGACTGACGGGGACGTAATGCAGTGATGGCCTGAGAAGCGCTGGTGCTTTGGTTAACCCTTAGACTCAATCTCAAGTTGGCACCTTTAAAACCTCTTCACACCAAGGACGATGATTTTGACAAAGTTAAAGGGACAGCATAACAACAAATGTAAATTCTTATATAATTACTCATGCCATTCCAAACCCCCGTATGACTTTCTTTCTTCTGCGTCACACAAAAGATGATATTTTGAACAACGGTGGTAAGCGAACAACACTTGAACCCATTGACTTCCATTGTATGGACGCAAAACCACATTTCTCAAAATATCTTCTTTTGTGTTCCGCAGAAAAAAAAGAATCACATACAGGTTTTAAAAAGCACGAGGGTGAACAATTTTCAGTTGAGGTGAACTATCCCTTTAATTCGGATTTAATTCACAACGAGCGCAGTTCCAGTTAGTCATTGGCAGGTTGTTTTTCTCGTTATGATGCAAGACACACTATTTATTTCCTTGTAAACCTCCTGCTACGAAAAAAAGTTTACTACGATACACAAGCGTATATTGTGGCCACATCAGAAAGTCGCTACTATAAATGGCGAGCGTCTGCCATGACAGAATGCCAATCTTCATTACAGGACTGTAGCGATGTTTCTGTTTTCCCTGCACTCTTTCCTTTGGCATCTCAAACACGTGAGCGCAAATCAATAAGAGAACTCCGGCAGCAATCTGCAGCTTAAACAATGACAAAATTGCCAGCGTGGCAGAACAGTGCCAGACTGCTCTGAATTCATTAGCCCTTCTTTTAGTTCCACGTAACCCCCCAAATAAGCCCTGAATCAGACCCCGCAAGATGCGCGTTGTTGCATAAATAAACGCATCTCGAGGTGAAACACACACAAATGCACATTCACACACACACACACACGTGTAGAGTAGGGTAATATTCCATTTGAACTTCAGAGCTAATATAACGCGCCAGGCACCTCTCGGCTACCCTCTCCAGGAGCGCACGGCATGAAAGAGACGCCGAGCTGCGCTTAAACGCTGATCTTGACAACTTTCTCAGCAACACAACAAAGATTACAAAACTGAGGATGCTTTCTTTCCTCCGAGCTACGGGTTGGGTGAATCCGCCCCCCGCTTCCCATCAAAGGTGCCATTTGAGTCTGACACCTATTTTATGTAAACCATTTTAAGCGTGTGTACCTGGATGATACGCAGCAGCGACTAGCATCTCCAAACGACATAAAAAGCATCTTCCTGACACCGGCAAACGCTCCTCCAAGGCACGGCGCCACCCGTCATCTCGCCGCCTCAGATCACGCTGTCGCTTGTTGGAACGTTTTCATGTACGGGTTACAGTACGGGCGTCTTTGACTCTGCGAGGGAACGCGGGTGTCTCGCCCCGCGCTTTTTGACGGCGGGCGGAGGAGATGCGGCGGGTGATTGTCGTAACGGTGTCCTACTTCACAGGCTGTAAGACTTTGTTAAATTTTTTCTTAAACCGCTTATTCGAACGGCGTAATTCTCATAACCAACCAACCAGCGACGTTTTTAAGGTTATAGAAACTGCTCTATGCAATTAACAAGTATTTGGCAATTTATTAGCGGTGAAGTCTAGATTGCGTCTCAAGCTGTTGTGATGTCTTCCACCCCCCACTTCTCCATCACAAGAGTAACAATGTCCCCCCTCTCAAATGGCGTTTAAATGAATTGACGTGGACATTTACACCCGCCTAACGTGCGGCAGATTATTATTTCGCAGTTAATTATGGACCTAATTAGAATATTCAAATGAACCATTTCTCCGCTCTTCGGCAACGAGGCTCTTTCTTCAGAGTGGCAACGTGATAACCTGCAATCGCCCGTGCCACAAACACCTTCTCCTTTGATGTCCCCCGCTCACATCCCGGCAACAAAGCCGACCAATTACAAATGAGCTAATTAACTAAATTGTTGATGGAGCATGAAGGGATCATTTCACTCGGTTAGCCGCGCCATGACAACACTGAATACGTGCTATTGTGAGCGACTACACCGCTTGCCATTAGCTTTTTGACGCTTGTCGCCAACCCGTCATCCGCTCATGTCGCCGTGGAGATGCGAACTCGATCTGCGGTCATTTCTGAGCACCGCCTCTGACAGTTTAGACACCTCCAGAGATTTGCTGTTCGTGCTTTAGCGCATTTACAGCTCAATGTGAGATCGGAAAAAAATGTACGCAAGGAGACGCTCTGCAATTCTGACCTATAAAAAGAATCAAATAAACACAATCTTGACTTACTTCAAAAACTGTCCAAAGTCATCACAGATACTTTCACATCCTGGCCACTTGCATACTCCGTGACCATAGAGGGAGTGTGACGCCCCAGTCTCTTCATGCAGTGAACTTAAAGAGAAGGAACAAGAAAGAATTAAAACCAAAAAACATGATGACAAATCCATTGGAGAGATCAAAATCAACAACAACTTTAAAGTTCTTTTCGCTGAAATGGTTAACCTTTGTGAGAAGCAAAAGGTGGATGAGGACCTGATGCTCAGGAAATCTGTAAAATTCGACATGCTCCCGTTTGACATTACACCACGTTCTGATTATTGATCCTACACAGTTCCTTGGGAGACACGAGCATTTAAAACACACCCGGCCAAGTAAAACTACCCGTCTATATTTTTCCATCCGACTTTCACCTTGCAAAGCCATTACGGCCAACCTGTGTCAACAGTGAAAAGAAAACAGCCCCTGTAGTTTAATTTCCACCCGGAGATTCGTTCGAGGTAAACGTGGCGTTTAAGGACACAATCTGTTGAGGTAAGTTACGACCTCGGCCGCCATTGTAGGTTGTGACGGTGCCGAGGGTCTAATGTGTGGAAGAGAACTTCCAAAAGTGTGTGTATAAAATCTTATTGGCTATTTTACCTTCCTTGTATCGATCCAGTGCATCTGCTCTGACAATGCAACACACCCCGTGCCACGACACCAATGTGAAAATGTAAAGTGTAACCTATTTTTACAACATTTGTCTTCTCTCTCTCCGTTAAGTTATCTCTCTCACAAAAAGCTTTTCAGTAGTTGAAACCAATTACGCAGCACATCCGCCCCCAGTCAGAAGTTGACGGCTGTTGCTACGTGCTAACATACAAACGCTTAATAATAGATGCCAGAGGATGGAGAAATATGCCAGTGTATGTTTTACAGCAGACGTGTGGCGTATAAAAGGGCCGTTGCGCAGATAAACGCTCAGAAAATGCCACACAAGCATTGAGTCTTCTATTTACGTACGTGACGGCAAAGCCATTTCACAAGAAAAGCGAGGTACTAAATACTTAATGTACAGTGAGGTGAGCTGTGTGTTCCTGCGTTTGATCGTGTGTACTAGCGCGCGGTCTCCAGGGACGTTTCGTCTTATTGTGAGTGTTATCCAAATCTTAATAAACTACTGAAGAACAAGCAAACAAAAACACAGCTCTCCCGTTTTCGTTTCGCAAACAAGGATGTCAGTGTTTTTTTAACACGCGTTGCTGACGTCTCGCATGAAAAGAAGTTTAAACGGTTGTTTGGGTTTATGAAAAAACACGTCTGTGTTGAGTGCAAATGAGCACATTTAGCACACTGAGCTTTTATTCAAAGTGACTGCAGTACGTTTACAGTAAAACACGAATAATTTCTCCTTACGGGACTCAAACCAGTACTTCAACGTGATCCCTGTACCATTAGCTTCGATGACAACGCCACACTATACTGTATATACGTACAGTATGATGTACCTCTCTCTCCGGTTGTTGAGGGCTGGGGATTGGCCGTTAGAGATGCTGTGGTGAGTGATGGGCGGAGACGCTTTGGGGTTATTGGTGGAGGTAGTGGAGGAGGAGTTGGTGGTGCTGAGGTCCAGGCCGCTGTGTTTAAGTCCGTTGTCCTCCATGGTGTGACCGCTGGTCACGTCTTTCCAAAGTTGCTGGAGTTCGGCGGGGCTCAATCCAGCTGTAAGAGAGTCAGAAAAACCTTTAGAAACATAATCATCTGTAAACACCAGCAGTTAGGACCGCCCATTATGAGGTCATATTCAGCCCCATATCAAGTGACCCACGAATGAGGGCGGTAAACCTGTGCTGCTCTTCTGCGTTTTAAACTCGAGCATCTGGAGATAAACCGGCGTGAGATCGACTCGGACGCTCATCTCTGTGGGATCCAGTGGTGCAAACCGAGCAGACTTCACCGGGAGGGCAGGAACTCATCTGCACATGATTATGCATTCATAAACAAGCCTTTGTCTGCAGGATCGTATCATGATATAATCCCTTCAACGACAAAATGACTATTCCTCTCCGCGCCGCCGCTGCAATACTCCAATTAAGAGGCATTTTCCAACTATTGTCATCCGGCGGCATTTCGATAAACGGTAGCGCCAGGTGTTTGTTCCAAGAAAAGCAAATGGCAACAGCTCGTCTTCCTCTGAGCTCTCGCTTCGCACTGAGTCAGTAAACAACAACAACAACAGGCAAGGGGGGTGGGGTGAGATAAAGAGCGAGGGAGAGGGAGAGAGAGAGAGAGAGAGAGAGAGAGGAAAACAACAACCTCACGCACACAGGCATGAGAGAGAAAAGAAAAAAACAGAAACGCTGAAAAAGAGGGAAACTGCAGCAGGAAAGAGATGCTCGCAGGGGATGACACGCTCACACACGCGCATGCAAGCTCAGGTTGTTGTCGGCGGTCACGTGAGACGGGTTTACCTGGTGGGAGGTTTTGTCCGGGCAGGGTGGGCTGTCCCGGGCCGGGGGGCAGAGACAGGAGGCCCTGCCGCTGCATGTTGAGCAGGTGCTGCTGCTGCTGCAGTTGCTGCATTTGCAGGAGCTGCTGCTGAAAAACCAGCTGCTGCGCCGCCAACTGCTGCTGCTGCTGTTGTTGCTGCTGTTGCTATAGTGAGAAAAAGACAGAGTGAGCGAGCACACACACAAACACTGGTGGCACACGGGTAAGTGCGTAGGGTGCATGCGGCCCAAGTGCAGCCCACTCTTCCAAATCTGCATCTTGGATGGGATGCCCCCTCCTTTCACCAGTGATAGTTAATTGTTTTGCATTTCTAATTGTCCATTAAAGCTTATGGGGCCACGGGGAGGAGTGAGCGCGGGAGAGATTTACAGCACACCCCCTCCCAACCCTGTTTACCAGTCTTGCATAAGACAGCAAAAACAACAACATTGCAGTGATGGCAGCAGACCACAGAAAAACGCGGCAGTGATGAAATGCAGCTATGCATGATGTAAAAACCACAAATGAAAATAAACTTTATTTTTTTTAGACACAACACAAAACAATGAGGCTTATTTTCTAAATATGAGCAGATCAAAGTTATCTTACATCAATTGTTGCATTTGTTGCTTAAAATTATTGACACAGGCTCAAAACAACTAAAAGAAAATGGAAGTTTATTTCAAATGTATTTATTTGTATTTATTTTGTTTTCCTTGCACTAAAGGAGACAAGTGACCTAAATTTGATTTACAAAGAAATTAATCCTGCTTTTGATTCACGAATGGATGTTTAAACTAAGTATTTGATCTTCTGTCTCGTCTATGGAAATGCACAGTGATGTACTAGTTGCATTTGCATTTATTAGCAGGTCTGGTTAAACCTGACTGAAGTTTGCTTCTGTGGCCAAACTCTCCTGAGGTCCATTAGCAAACTGAGAGCTAGTTTATGCAGAGACCCCTTTAGCTTCAACCCTCTTTAACTTCTCTGCTGTCAGAATACATTACGAACTACTCAGTGACAAGAAAGCAAAGACCCCCCATTACAGGAGCAAAGTTAAACTACAGATTTAACTCGGAATTAGACCGAAACCACAGGAAGACCTTCAGTCGAGGCCGCGAGGAAGACCTCACTCTCTTACTTTAGGGATGAAGGAGCGAGTGGCAAAAAGCAGCAAAACTTGTGATGCGCTCACTGGAAAACAGACTGCATAATGGAGCGAGCGCTGCGGTTCGGCCCCGCCGTCTCGTGAGAAATAAGGGAGCAATTTCTATTCCATATTTGATGGCGGGAGGCTGAAAAAAATCTATTCGCAAATCCAAACAGAAACAAAGCCTCCGGGAGGTCAAGTCTGCTTTTCTGTAGGCCCTGCATAATGGCTCGCTTGAAGAGAGACAATGGTTAAAGGTGCTAGTTGAAAAGACAGCTGGGGGGGACGTTTCTCGTCTGCGATACCTAGCTGATCAATTTAACACCTTCCACGCGTTTTGTTTGGATTGCCCTCCCTCTCCGCAGCGCTTTGCTTTTTGATGCCTGCCTCTCCGTGTCGGCGACGTGGCGTTCTGTCTGTCAGATGGATCCGCGGCCTGACTGTCAGTTTGATTTATGAGCTCGCTGCGGTCGAACTTTTCTGCTAGTCGGACCAAACCCGCTGCGGCGGTTCATTAATGAACGCACCCTGCGCTGTACTCTGAAACGGGCCTTTTAGCGTCAACGCAACGGTGAGGACAAGCACTTGAGACACTTGACAACCGTCTAATTTTAGGCAACATTACAGCAACCTGAACTCAAAAGTTCCCTCGAGAAAAGACAGCAGAGACTGATTTACAAGTAGCCGGTTGTGGCGAACATGAATAAAAGCGTCACTTTTGTCTCACACACGTGTCGTACCTCTTTTGCTTGTTTGTTTGGATGTTGCTGCTGCAAAAGCTGTAGATGAAGTTGCTCCTGCTGTTTCTTATAGAACTCCTGCAGGTGTTGCTGTGGACAGACAAATGAAAACAAAAACATCATTTTTTTTTCCTTCAGGAGCAGCCGTGCCATTAATAGAACCCCGTTGCAAAGTTTCGGAGCTGAACAAACAGTCTCGCAGCCGGGCTCCCGAGGCCACGCTATACGCCTGGATGTGCTTCTGCGTGTCACGTCATAAATAACATCTCTCTCCGGTCGAGACAAAGAGACCGGCACTTCCCCACGTCGTGCATCTCCATATGGACTTTTATGCGGCTGCACATTACCGCCGGAGGAACAATTAATCTTATTGCCTATATATTTTTTCCTCTCTGATGCCTTGACAGGCAGTGAAATTCTGAAATGAATGCGAGGCACTCAGAGGAGAGAATTCATCATTGTGAATTAATGCATTTAGCACACTTGTGCGCTCCTCGGCTGAGTGCTGTCCTCGGGAGCTCATCGCTTGAATACAGGGGCCGAGCGTTCGGCGGGAGACGTCTTGGGTACGTGCCGCTCGACGTCGGTTGTAGAGACCTAATTATAATCAAGTGAGTTAATGGATATGTTTTCAATGATGAAAATTATTAAAGTCCCAGTGACATAAAAAATAACACTGCCTTTTTTTCATGAAATACTGCAGCATATATTTGAAATAGTTAAAATAATCGTTCTCTTTTTAAAATTCTTGTGGCCTCGTAATCTTTAGTTAAAATCCTTCCTGTAATGACTTTCCATCTTAAAAGATGGCTTGGGCGGAGCATCTGTTAACTCCTCCCCTTTAACTGTCAGTCCGCTGCTGGTTCCATTTCAAAATGCAACGGCTATTTTTATACATCCAATCAAATCGCACAGAAAGACGAAAACCCCGCCCACTGTTTTTCCTCATTAGAAAATACATTTCACTCGGAAATGCGTCAAAATACGGAAGTAAAACGATCGCAAACCTTCAGTTCAGGGAGATTTTAAAAGACAAAAATGATGTCTGCTTGGCGGTCTATCAGTAAATGCTGGTGCTCATGCGGGTAACGCAAGTTTGACTCATTTTCTGATCTCGTCGCCCCCTAAAAACAACAATGTTGCCCCCAACTACAACTATTTCTGTGACAAATGACATTCAGACATTTTTAAGAAAATAGACAGACGGCACTAAAACTAAAGCACGGCTGAAATAGTACTTGTGTAGTTATGCTGATAACTTTACAGTCATTTTCAGCTCTTAGTATGCAAGTGAAGTGTACATCTGTGCCCCCTCATTGAAAACAACAAATTACAAGCCTGTCTATATTGGTTTCTGTGTCAAGGGCACATGAGAGCCAGAGAGGATCTACGTGCTGCCGTTACATACGCAAAACATGAGCGAGGACATGAATGCGAGTCTACCTGCTGAAGCATGACGGCCTGTTGTTGTTGAAGGAGCGCTTGGAGCTGCTGTGGGGAAAGAACCTGCTGTTGAAGTATCTGCTGCATCTGCTGCGGTGTGATCACCTGTGGACTCATCATTGCCACAGACACTGGCACCTGCGGAGATACAAGAGACATCCAGAACGTTAGAACATCAACCACACCCGTTATAAAGCAACTCTCGCACGCATGCAATCACGCATGTGTGTATACGCCGCCGCATGTGTACTTTATATATTTTCTGTCACCTGCTCCCGATGGGAAAAGCACGGCGCTTAAAATAGAGGACCTTAATTAGCTGAACCTGTGAACTGCCTCCAGAGACTTTAACACGCAATGCAACTGTAGAAGATGAGCATCTCCGCAGCGGACGGAGGACGCATGGCCTGTCGAAGACCGGCTAGACTGAGTAGCGTGGATTTGGCTTTGAAAACTCTCGGAGAAACTTCTGATTGAAGCTGAGCGGCTGTGAAGTATTCTGTCTTACAGAGGTGAGGGGGAATTACCACTTGCCTCTCGCTGCGCATTGAAGTTTCCAAGTTGGAAGAACGCAGCCAGAGGCACAAGTCTACCACGAGATGTCATTTTTAAAAATTCATGTCATTTTATAAATGATAAGAATCATTAAAATACCAGCTGTCAAACTGGGTGAGAGAACTTATTCTGTTTATCGGCAAAAAAACAAAAAAAATATTTTCGCAGCCCAGTTCTTATAAAACAGCACAGAAACACGCAGATCAATAAGGCAAGTTTTCAGCCCATCAGTCTTCGCTTGCCAGCATGCATGTTAACATGTGCAACGTTTGCATTCGATCATGATTCACGTCTAAGATTAAACAATATTAGGAGTGCAAGTAATGTTTTTCTTTCACTGTGGCTGAAAAGAGACACCGTACCGTTTTTTATGTTTGGACATTTCGACTGACCCCTCTGGGTCGCCATTGTACTTTTTGATGCCTGGTGCATCTTTCATCGCAACAACTTGGGCAGATGCTGTCCGTCACAAAGACAGCCAAGTGTCCAATGTCTGGACAGGTAAACATATCTATTTCTGTGTTTTTATGCTTGAGAAACAGATAACACGCTTGTGTTGCGAGGCGGGCCGCGCATCCATTAGAACGTCGTGTGGGGTGTCGTGTCAGGAACCCGGCGTGACGCACGGGCCTCCTCGCGCCGGCTAATCAAGGCCGCTTGATTGCTTTCCGTACATCTGAGCTCTCAGGGCCTTGACACGTCCTTGTTTTAGTCTCTTGGCTCGGCCCAGCTCAGGTTCCCCTCTTTGATTAGCAGAGACATTTGCATGGTCACTACACATTTTTCATTTTAGAAGTCATTATGCATTAGCGCTCCTGAGCGCCGAGCTTGACTAATCCTGATGAACTGAGTGGCGGAGCTGAAGGTCACACTCCATCCTCACTCATATTCATATTCAAACAAATCCAAGCACCATTCTTCATTAGACGGCCCCAAAACTCGCAGAGGAACTCGACACACAAATACACTTTTCTTTCTCTCTCTCCCCGCGTCTGTCTTTGGGGAAAAAGGTGCGAAGAAACGTAAAAGGGCAGAAAACAACAAAAGGAACAAAGCAACAAAGTCACAAATTAAACAGCTGCATGTAATTATGCAAATGTATGCTTACACCTTCAATGTTATTAAACCTTAAGACACATTTGTGATGTGTAATTACCCTCAGGTTCAGCCAGGGTTCCACGCCGGCCTAAATGACAATACGAAACCCAAAGTATGAAAATACAAGAGAAGATGTTCTCATTACGCCCATTATTTGTCTATTTAAATGAGCTACGGGCTGAATAACCAACCATCACCTTGTTTGCTCCGCAGCGCACCGAATACAATAAACATGTAAATTTCAGAACAATCGACTAGGAGTTTATTTATCGACCACAACGTGACAGACGAAATGTAACGTACTTGAATTTACCAAACCAACAGAAAAGTCATGAAAACCGACTCGGATGTTTAAAAAAAAAGGAGAAACGATAAAGATAAAATCGAAGGTTTGGCCCACACGCTCCCCAGTCGCGCACGCCGCTAATTCCTGCATTTAACGCCGGCGTTTTCTGCATGATATATAAGAGGCTGAGAGATGAAAGCAGATAAGTAATTGCTCTCCTGGTTCTTATTCTTCACTGACAACCCATAAATTTAATTTTACACACACGTTCATTTACATTTTCGAGTATATGACATGATAATTGGCGGAATATAACACCTCCATTGCGCCGGATGCTGCGGGGGGCGATGATTGACAAGCCGGGTGAATTGAAAGGAACAGAGGCTGAATTGCTTCTCCCCGAAATGATTTTGCCAAGAAGGGGCATAATTAATGAGCATTCGCCGAGGGGTCCGGCTGTAAACATTCGCACATAATAGGCCTTCACAGGATGCCGGATGAAAAATATGCCCAGAGATGCAACTCGACGCACGTTGTATGACACAATTCTTATAACATCATTCTTTAAGAATCCTCTCCAGCTTGAGAAGGTTTGGTCTTTAACGCTTTTAATGAGAAAACTGAAAAGATCTGAACACATCTACTCGCAGACTAACATCTCTCTTTTTTCGAAACCAACAAGCTTTCCCTTGTTATAAATTAATATAAACGTCTATGGTGCTTTGATTTCTATTGGAAAAGAAATGAAAATACAAGCTGATCTCTATTGACCTGTTATTTAAAAACCAGTGTCTGATAGAGAGAGTAGAACAAACAGCTTTAAAACGACTATTGATGAGAATACATCGTCGGTCCTCCTGAAAAATAAGCACATGATTACATTCACACTCAACCCGTCTCATCTTAAAAAAGGTCAACTCAACACCAGCCACGTGTTGAACTTAAGTACCGAGCCTCACGTTAACACAAAGGCCATTCATCTCTACACCAACACCAATGGTCTGGTTTCCCATCCATACAAAGACATGGTCCACTATCAGCATCCCATTCCCAACAGAAACAGCTTCGAGGACGGTGTTAAATGACCAGAGCTGATACGAGGGCAAACTTCAAGCCGAAACAATTAGAGAGAAGTGATTAAGTTCTTTATTCCCGAACAATTCATGGACTCTATGGGGGACGTTTCCGGAAGAGATGTCCGGTCGGGCTTCTGAATAGCTGAATAATGTGGCCACTTCAGAGGAGCGCCGGAGGTGTCACTAGCCACTGATACTGTTTAGATAAATAAAATGAGAAATGGGAGGCTGAGCGATGGTAAATACTTCAGCGGCTAGCCGGGAAACGACAGTGTGTAAATTACTTTGGTAAAGCGTGTTTTACTTCGAGTTTTATAGACAAAACAAGTATTCTGTGGGACTCTTACTAATTTATCTCCATCTCCCCCCTGGGATGAAGACCCCCGAAGCTGGACTTCCCAAATGATGTCTGACCCTTTCACATCTGTAAAACCTCCCGTGTTAACTCACTCAGCAATGCATGGCTCTTCATTCAAGGGTTCATGGATTACGAGGGGATCACCAATGTACATGCTAACAGGGCTGTTGACCTACAAACAAACCCACAAAACAACTTCTCCAGCCTTTGTCGTCTCTATAACACACACGCACGCCATTGTTCGGATTAAGGGATCAATGTGGACACTCCTTGCCACCGGAGTTAAGTAGTTAACAGGAAGGTTTTCCCTAATCAAATTTTATTTAATAGTGACTTCAGATGATGATGGAGTGGAAAAGCTGGAAGGCGAGCAGGGATGCAACCGGCCTTCTGCAAAGACGCATCACTGTGAAGATAACCGAGCTTTCATTTCTATCAATGTAGGGGAGGATCAGACGTGCGCTTTCCAAGGAACTATGAGACTACGGGCTAAATTGGAAAGACAAACATGAACAGACCCTGGATGTCTGAAGAGTGGACCCTCAGGAGCTAAAGAGAGCTGATGGGAAGTTTTATTATACGGGAAGCTACATGACGAATGTTTCTACAAGAGTTTGGAAGAGGAATTTGTCCAACTACTGTATATATGCACCATTTATAAAAAAATCTGTCTGTTCTCACCCCCCCTCTCTCTCTCTCTCTCTCTCTCAGTCAATTTTCATTTTCAATTGAAGCGTGCCTTATCAGCATGAGATAAACTGTACATTTATATTGCCAAGAATCTGAACAATGTAAAGTACAAATACTTAATGCACTATAAGATATTTGCACAAGGCTTGGCCATTGCATGGCTCTCTCTCTCTCCACATCAAACCCCCTCCTCTCTCTCTCTCTGGTGAAAGCTTTGCGATGTCGCAGGTAATAGGGAGTCTGTTGGATCGCTCTCCTCGTCAAGTGACACGCAGTAAATTACACAAACTTCAAGCAGCTCTCTGAATTATAGTTCATCACTTGGAAAGACTTCCCACCACCGGGCGACACGTATCAGATCTGCCAGTTAGGATCCAATTAACACTCTGGCCACAGTAATCAGACTGCATGTGTAAGGGCTGCTGGAACCAGTTTATTACTCTCATGCATCTTCTGTCAGAAGGTACATTTGTTGCTTCTACATCAAAGCGCTGCCATGCCACTATTTTTTTTACTCCCTCCATTCCTTCTCTTGCCTGAGGGTTGTGCTTCAGCTTCTTCTGCATCGCATTACGAATCCCCGCAAAAGCGCTTCCTATGCAATTTACCCATGCTGCTCGGAAAAATGTGAAAAAATCGGAGGTATCTTTAATATCTCGGTGGTTTCGCCGAGACAAAACTGGAGAGCGTGGAGAGCAAATGAGAAGTTTTGGTCTCCTGCATCACATTTGTTTCTTCCGTGACAAATACAAGGAATATACACAAAATCCTGAAATCTCAAGTCAATATTACAGAAAATTTCAATAGGAACATTTACATTTTTCATCAAAAACTATCCACATCTTTTTAACTAGCCATAAAATCGACATGAAGTTTTCAGCTCCATACTCCTGTGTTTCAACAATCTTCCCCAAGACATTTTTGAAAGAAAGAAAGTTTTACACTAATAATTGAGCGATATGACAAAGCATCCGAACAAAAACTTTCTCCATAAAACAAATTGGAATAGTTTGGCTGCCCTTTAGAATTCTGTAAATACATTCTTGAAATCAGAACGGCTTTTGCAACTTTATCCATTTCTTTGTCTCCGTTCGCCGTTTTTCCCGGACGACTGTTAATAATAAATGTTAATATTGTGGCTACAAATCTCTTAGAAATTCCACCGGCTTTGCCCACGGTTCCAGTCGGTGGTCTGAGTAGATGAATTTTAAGGAACATGGCGCAGGAGTCTGACGCTCAGATGAGCTGGGCGTCGGTGACCTTTAAATCGGCGACACTGTGAGGATGGCTCAGTGCTCAGGAAGTGATTGGGTTGAGCTATCTCGTCTAGGAGCGCGAGAGCAACGAGCCGATCAGCCGTCCTCCGAATGCGTTTGGAGCCAAACCGGGAGACGCGAGTGGACGATTTCTTCCGAAAAAGTTACATTAGCGGCGCGTGTTGGGTTTGCGGTGAAGAAAAGGTCAATGAATCGGCTGCCTGGCGAATGGAAACTCGGTTTCTGCGCTGTTGTAGTTTGCACGCTGAAGCCGAAACTGCATTGTGAGCTTTCACCTTGTTAACCGTGTGACATCACATTACCCTGCCCACCCTGCCTACAGGTCAGAGGTCGACTCTCCCTGTTTTACGAACCACCGCATTACATCACTACGCCATCAGCTGACACGGCAAGACATCGCCTGCGTTTGTTCTTCACCCACCCTCGCCCGCTTCTCACCGCTGTACGATTGGTATTCAGTGTGTCGCCTACATGTGTAAGCACGGTGCTCCAGCAACTGTTTTCACTCTGTTAAATGTCCATTCCGCCATCGGGATGAGACACCCGGGCGGCACGCGCTGAGCCCGCTGCCAAACAAACAAACTGGCACGTAGCGTACAATAGAAGAATGGCGCTGATCGGGAGGGCGGGAGAAACAATTGCGATTCGCGCGAGCTCTCCGTAATCCCCTCTGCCTTCCGTCCTCTCCGCTTTTATTTGTGTTTTAAATGTCAGTGTATAAAACGCGGAGGCGATATTGCCACTCTGAGGGGAAGGCGCCACGGTGCCAGAGGACTGTTGTGTGCCTTGGGAAATCCTTGTAAGCAGCGTAGTGAAGGCATGAGGATTTACGAGAAGAATAGGTGTTTATTGACTTCTCCTCTGGGCTTACTGGATAATAATAGACCCGTCACATTAAGCAAATGTGGAAAAGCGGCTTTCCAGCACGTCGGAGGCGCGAGATGAGACAGTGGATAGAATTAGTCAGCCGACAGGATTTAGACATTAATACAAGTAATTAAAAATGCGAGCTGCAGCGCTTAGATGCTTGTGCGGTAAATAATTTATACGCCGTGATGTATGGATCGCTTTTCTGGACGGGTGAAGGGGCGGATTTATCAGTGTCGGAGAACGCACGGGCGTTTACTTATTTATGTAAATAAGTCATTTTTCAAAGCGCTTGTTACTTGGCATGTCTAAGCACACACAACATGTTCTGAATTGACGATCAAGGAGTGTTTAAACTGTAAAGGTCGAAAGAAAAGACGGATTAAAACTGAAAGACGAGAAAATGATCTTGTTTTAGCAAGATTACTAGACTATTAAAACAGCACGGAAGTTAATAAAGTAAAGGCTCGACAGCATTGATTAACTACAGCTCGAGGATGCCGCTCAACAAGACCTGATTCATATTGATTCATATAGCTAACATGAGGCAAGGATGGCATAAGCAAATGTAAATATTCAATATTTACAATCCTCTGGTGTTATTAGAGTCAGGAACTCGGTCACGGGCCACCAGTTATCGCAGACCTTCCTCGTGCAATATCACTCGGTTTTCTCCAAAGCGTCGCATGGCAATTTGCAGTCACGCAGTGTGCGGGGAATCCATTCTCTAAGTATACAGGCGGCTGTGAAACTACAACAAATACATGAAACCGTATCCACCCAGAGTTTGTTTTACAACTAATATCTTTGCAGAATGAAAAAATTCTCAAACGCAAAAGTCACCTTCGCTCAAAATAACCTAGTAACCTAGCCGGACCAATCACAGACGCCGAAGTCTTTACGCACGCATAATTAGATACACTGGGGTGCGACTCTTTCAGAAGGTGTCGCCATTGTTATACTCTGCGAAAACATTAACGACGAGGGTTAGCGCCGATTTTCCCTTTCTTTAATTAAATGCGCGGGGTTACTAACGAGGCAAACCAGCGCTAGCTGATAGCGCTTATTAGCAGGGAGGAGGGCACGCTCTCCTCGCACTTAATTTAAACCTAAAAATACGGAGCCTGGCAGATGTCAAGTGCTTACATAATTTGATGCGCGTTTGTATTGTGGGGATGTGAGAGAAGTAGCACGTCGGCGGGTTGGTAAACAGGTCTGGTAATAGGGATGCGACGTGCGCGACGCCGCTGTGACCTTTACCGAACCACTGACAATAGCGATGCGCCGCAGCTGGAATCAATAATGGCAAATTATCTTGGAGGGGTACAAATGACGGCTAGTTAGGATAAGTGACGTTACGGAGGCGTTTCTAAGAGAGCTGGAGGTTAGTAACTGCTTGTTTTTTATTGGTTAATCATGACATTTAATATTTTCAGAGCGTCATCTTCTATGCTAGAGAAAGTATTGAGTCCTGAAGTAGTCTTAAAGAGCAGAGAGAGGCAAGTTTGGTTTAGTCTGGAGAAGGGCAAGGCCCGACAGCTCGAGAATCTTTACAGACAGCTCCAGAATTACATTGCCAAATCAAACAGCACAGCCGGAACAGAGGAAATCTTTTCCGGGGCGCCATGTATTATGGATGGACTTAAGAGATTAGCCAAGAACTGCTCACCTGCAACGGACGCTGTTTATCGTTGTTCTTTGGAGACTTCAAGCCACTGCCTGGATGCTGTAGGAGTAATTGCCTTGCTACTTGTAGGGCCTGCGAACAGACAGAGAAAAAGAGACACAAAATGAGTTTTTTTTTCCTCCGCCCACCGCGACGCACTCAAATATCAAACGCGGCGAAAGGTGACATCAACCCGCCATTACATCCACTACACTATTCATTGTTGTTGATGAGCCATGGAGCGTCTCTTAGATATATATTTTTCATGATAATCCACGAAGCCGTGATGAAAGATAAATACAGTTTGTCTAGCACCTCTGAAGAGCAGGAATAGAAAACACACGCACACAGTGTGAGTGGTATTGACCTGTCTAGTGTGTGCTCAGCTGAAATACCCACTTCTCTGCAAATTACCGGCCCATTTGCATATTCATAATATCAATTTGAAGTAGAGGCAGGCGATGTGAAGTGTTCCTAGAAGCTGTAATTAAAGTTGACAAAATCAACACCAGATTACCTCAGGAGTGAATTAACAAGGAGCCGAGCATTAGCCGGGCCCCTGAGCACAGGGGTGACGGTGGCCCTCCTCTGCCACGTCACTCCAAATACCTTCTTCTCTAATGTCACATAACAAATACAGTTATAGACTACGCAGACTTTTATAGTCTTGCATTTAGGGATGAAGAACTGAACAAACCCATTTATTTTTTTACTTAAGTCCATCCACAACACCCTAGCAACCCCATAGCATCACTCAGACGCCCTGGCAACCCCATAGCATCACTCAGACGCCCTGGCAACCACTCACAGCATCCTAGCATCAAAATATCAAAGGTTTTATTTTATGTACGTGTTAGGCTACAATTTCAATGTGTTGGAAACACAGCGTTCTACATGAATACTGATACATGTGTTCAAATCACCTCTGAAGTTTCATGTAGACCGGAGACAGAAGTGCACGAGACAAGACGAACGCAACAAAATAAATAAAGCAACATAAACAACACAATAACTTCACAGGTGTCTCGTCTGTCTGGGAAAGGAGCGTGAAGGTCGAGAGGTGGGCGAGAAAACCTACTTCAGACAGAGACTGACACTTCTTCCAGTAGAATCAAGGGCTTGCTTTATTTTCTGCCGCTTGCCGGTATCCATGACAACAGCTGCCTTGACAGCGTGTGCATATGGCACGGCTCTGCCAGCTGGTGAGAACAATGTTTGAACTAATGCATCGAGATGCTGAGCAAACAGGAGGAGAGAGAGATGGGGGGAAAGTTGCCACGTCTTAACCCTTTGGGAAGACAGCCACCCCCTGATCAATGATGAAGAGACAGGGGCGAGGAGCTGCCACTGTCTGTCTGTCTGTGTGGTAAGGAGCCAGGCTCTCCGAGCTCACGGTAAACAAACACAACACAGTGGCGCTGGATCCTAACAGCATCGATCCGTCTCCTCAGACGCACACACACACATAAACCAAGACCTAGACCTTGCACTTTAGGAGATACCGGGGTGTAAAGAGCTCAGTCGCCTTCTGATCACCTCCCTGTTCCATCTTTCAATACCTTATACCAAACAAAATGTAAAGAAAAATAAGAAAAGTATGTTCTATGAAAGATGCTTTTCTGATATATTATGGCTTAAATAAAAGGTATTTTTCAAAGCAAGTTTAATGTGTTTGGCATCTTGGGTCAACATAGAGTCAAAATGGATTTAATGCAAACATTTATAATATGCAAAAATAAAGAGTTGAAAATAAGTAAATAAAATGAATAAATAAATAAAAGTACATAAATAAAATCATTAAATAAAATCAATTCAAAATTGTAAACTTATTACAATAATTTATCAATCGAGCTGTTGGGTACGATTTCGCAGGAAATGTCAGTATGACGTCATTGAACTTGAACCCACAAAAAGAAAAGAATGCAAACTGATGCAAATGTCAGGCTAATTATGTATAGACCACTTGAGAAAACGTAAGCAATGCTGATCCAACGCTGGTCTAGAAGAACTTCCTGTTTCAGTTTTTTTTACACAAAATACAACCAACAAGACATATACAAATCAAAATGTTAAACGAATATCTTTACAATCTATACATATATGTAAGATTTAAAAACAAAGTAAATCAAAATGAAACCAGAAGCGCTTCTGGACCAGTGTTTACATCTGGTGAACTGGTCTACAACTACTTCTAATAGCCCGCTAACCCATTAAACCACAATCACCGCAGAACAGGACCAAGCGCTCAAGCGTCACAAAACCCCATCTTCTAAAGTTTATGCAACAGGCTTCAACAAAACAAGTTTCCAAGCTTCATGTGCCTAGTTATTTGCAGATGTAAATGATGTATTTATTGATTAGTTATGGTGCATGCGCTACGTTCAGATGCATGAGGGAGTTATAAGTAGCATCGCCATGCTTTGGATTTCAAGTCATTATCAGAGAAGCAGAGTGGATGAGATTGTAAATTGCGGGAGATTTCACGCCCATCCAAGCGGTGACTGTGATTGTGTGGCTTTAGGGGACAGCTAATGGCTTTAGCACAACAATTAGCAGAAGGAAATGTTTATCTGCGCCCGATCGATACAGATTCACTGTCCTCTCTCATGAATAAAGGGCAAAGTCAAAGAAGTCATTCGATACGTAGTAGAGGTCAAGAGAGTGACGCTTGCTTAAGCTCGTAGCCAGACACGTTTAATGGCTTTTCCAATACGAACCCGGAAGAAAACCAATCAACTATTTGCTTATTAGAGAAACACACGTTGACGCATTTCCAGCAGCGGTTAATGTGTAAAGCTGGATGAAAATTCTGTCATCGTTTACTTGGCTTCATGGTGTTCCAAACCGGTCTGACTTTCTTTCATCTGCTGAACATAAAAGAAGATATTTTGAAGAATGTCGATAACCAAATAACATGAACCCCCATTGACTTCCATTGGATTGGCGCAAAACTACTGAGAGTTCATTCACAGGATTTGAAAGACATGAGGGTGAATAAATGCATTTATATTTTTTGGTGAATGTTTATGTGCCAAAAAAAATCCTTAGTAGTGACAAAAGTTACAGATAATCAACCTCGTGCAAAAATACCCACAATGCAACACAAAGACAATTTAGATGCTTTTCTGCTACAACAAAGCGCAAAACATCCACTGAAGATCCGCCGGGCGACTGAGAGCAGCGGGATCCATCCTCTTCCTCGTGCTTTGGTTAGCTTTTCTATAAATTTTGTTGCTGTGCTGAAGAAATGCAGTCTCTCCTCCATTAATGCACACATTGTATAAACGGCACAAAGCGTGGCATTCTTCAGAGCCAGGATCTCAACAAGAACCCATGCTGGAGCGTAAATAACAAGGCACTCAGGAACATATTTGATTTTGATATCTATCTCTAAGGACCGAGAGAAAAGAAACAAACTTCAATGATGAGAGCTCCAAAGACACAAACACAAGCTTGTAAGAATTCGTATGAAAATGCGATTCTGCCCAATTTGATCAGCCGTAATTGGTTTCTTGTGGAAACACGATACGCGTCACTAATATACACAACGGAGGAAAGAAACGTGAATGTTTATACAAGAATTAATGGCTGATAGACATAAGAAACATATGTCTGTTTTCCCTTCGGCGTACAGTTTGTGTTTAGACATATTACAGATGTTTTTGGGAATACGACACAAAGCACCTTTGTATGATTATCTCCAATGCAACAAGGATGAAATACATTAGCACCTAGCCACAGCTTAACATTACGAGCTCGTTACCAATACATCTGTGCTCAATGCATGAATTACAATCCAATGTGGCGTCCTCAACTGTGACCGAACGTATTAAAAGAAAACACAAACATTACGATCACGGCTCGAGAGCGAATCTACCTCCCGCGGTCTAGCGGAAGCGCATTTGTTTTGGGAACGGAAACGGGGAACGACGTCAATCTTCGCGAATGTTGCAGCTGATATCTATACATTAACAGCGCAACGATTCGTGAACGTTGAACTTTTTAGTTAAGTCGAGACACATTATGTGGCTCTTTCATTTGGATGAACGTTTCTAGATTACAAATAAAAAGCACGTGCACTACACGGTCAGAAGATCTCTGGGTCGAGTGCAAGCGCAACAAGACAAAGACACAGAGAGCGAGAGATAGACGGGGAGAGCACAACCCTTATCAAGTCGACAGGAGTCGGCTGCCACAAAAAACAAAGGACAAACAGTTTAAGCTGAACAAACAAACACAACTGATTGGCCGCTGGTCGGCGAGTCCTGTGCAAAGATAGGGCCCCGCTTTCCACGGCAAAATATTGACACCATATCTGTTATGTAAGTGTGTTTAGGACACAGAGGTCTGATGAGGGTCCAAGACACTCATGAATAGAAAGCGTGGCTTCAGGCAGGGATTTCATAAACAAGATGTGCGCTGAGGACACACCAGCTCGTCTTGACTGACAGCTGAGCGGCGTTAAAGGTCCGTTTGAACACGACGGCGACGGGTCGGTCTATGGAAAGTGTCCCAACCTCTGTTGTGAGGAGGTTGACTGACACGAGAGCAGAACAGCCGCCTTTTATCAAAGGTCATCCGTGGCTGTGATACGTGTTTGCGAGCCAGTCGGCCACGAATCGGTCTTATCTCTGAACGCCGAGACCACTTTCTTTCTATAGAGTTTTTTATTAGCGGCCAATACGCTTTTGGAAAAGTACAATAGCAATAAAACGCAAGATTTCAGTTTTCAAAACAACATTTAGAATAGACTGAGATTCTGTAAAAAACCTAATGAGATCTCTGTTCCTACTGTATTTTAATTCCACATGCACTTTTTTAAGATGCATTTCTACATCTGTGAGTAAAAAAATGCACGTATACGTGGTGTTCGTTTCTTCATTCTTCATTATTTAACTGCAAACAAGAATTGTAAGTGTAAGAACTGTCTGGATATGAAAACGTCCATCCAGCCGCCAGCTGTGCAAGCCGCCGATGACAAAAGACACCACACGTCGTCCAGCATGATCCATGTACACGCGGCATGCGTTTCAACAGCAGACAAATAAAACATGAGAAGGGGTGAGAGAGTTATTGTGGAGTCCGACACGCTGTGTTTTTCCTCCGAACGCGATACGTCTTAGACAAGAGAAAAAGGATGTGGGAATAATGAGCGTTTTCATGTATGACTCAATAAATCAGCGTTGTGTGGAGCTCACGGGTCGGTCCGCCGAGACGTTTCTCAGCTGCAGGGCCGAGCGCGAGCTAACCAGCAGAACAATGGGCTTCTGTAAGCTACTCTCTATCTCTCTTTCCTTTCGCTACGCCTTTCATTCTTTTCTACCTTTTCCCTCTCGATCTCTGGTTCCTTCTTTTTTTTTTGTGTGGCTCGGCGCGTCTCTCGCTCGGCTCTTGTTTATTGATTCTCTAGATTAAGAATCCCGTGGAGAGGGATTGTAACACACGACCATCAAATTATTTTGGGGTGTGCTTATTTGCCTTTCCCTTGCATCTATTTGGCCTGTGTCTGTAGACAATTATGCCTCCCCAGCCCGGTCTCAGGTGCTAATAATGAAGGACAAATAGAATCCTATGTGTAAACTTCCCCTTCTGATGAAAATTTATATTAACTTTCTGCCACTGTAAACACGGAGCCATCGCTCAGCCCTCCCTCGTGGATTCCAGATGAATTCTGTCATTTCTAGCCCCGGAAAGCCGGGCGTTTACGCAGGGGTGGCGGGGACACAAAGATCGACTTCGTTGTGTAACCTCGCACTTATTTTTTCAAGAGACAAAACACCCGTCTGTCCGGCCCATCGGGGGTATGTGCGTGGCCGTGTGTGCGTTTGACTGTGTGTGTAGAAACGCAAGCTCTCATTTTGGGAAACGGTGCCAACAATAACAGGCCAAACAGAGCTGGCTTCCATCGGTCACTGCAACCACAAACATTCATACACTTCCCACCTCCTGCAGACACCGTTATGGATGGTTCTCGCAAATCCTCGCCACAGCTTTGCACTGGGGCACGTATAATAGTTTACAGTACTGCCAGCAACCTGTGGAGGGAATTAGACTGTAGGGGCCCTGTACTCAAAACAACATCTGTATCCCATAGAAATGGAGAAACAAATACGAGAGAGACAGAGAGAGAGAGAGAGACTAACTAAAGGTGCTAAAGAATGCATTTCTATTACTATTGCTTAAGTGTGCTAAACTTCAACTACATACTAAACCTTTACACAACACTTAAGCTACTACACAGCTATCCAACAAATAACACATTTGCTTGATCACGTTCCTCCTAAAATCCTAGTAACCGTCACCTCCAAACCCAATCTCAGTCTACACATCCCACCGCCTCCTGGACTAAAATTCGATCTACCCTTGGTTCTCAGCGGCCGGCTTTAGTAAAGCTCCCCCTTTCAACCGCTGTATATCATCTGGGTTTAGATAAGGCCACTCCACAGGCTTTTATCTTCCTTCACACTGCGTTTCTCAAGCCTGCGGAAAAGAAAGGTGGCGGTATTCACTTACACCGTCAACACGTGCTAGGTCAACGAACGAACGAGGAAGAGAGGAATGGCGAAAAAATAAAGAAGCGTGGGATTCCTAGCGTGCGCTAGAGCCGCTCGGTTTCCGTTTCGAGTGATTATGATCCGTGGCTTTTTCGCAGTTCCACGCCACCGAGCGTCACGCCGCCGGAGGAATGCCTCTTTATAAATGTTGCAGTGAGGGGCGAGCCGCGCTTCATTTACAGCGAGGCTGTAGGAAAAAAGGAGCCGACCGGAGTTTGTCGGAAAAAAAGAAGTCGCTCACTGCGAGGTGTTTGTTGACAAGAACTTATTAAGGAGCTCAATCCACAGTCCACAGCTAGAGTCCCGGCAACAAAAGGAGAGTGTGTGTGCAAGTGTCAACAGCAATACATGCGTAAATAAATAAACTCTACGCATCTCGTGCAGACGCTCTGTGGGGGACTAAGGTGCAGGTGACTGATACAGGTGGTGAACAGTGACAATATGACTGAGGCAGGTGCAGGTGAGCTAATGGTGTCTATTGGCTGCATTTTAGTTCTATAAACAAAAAAGATGCTCATAAAAAAGTAGGAATCGAGTCAGAGAAGGTCACAGGCCTCCATTCATGTAATCCATATTTGTATTGAACAGGCCATGAGTTGAAAAAAGCACTGCTCAATAAAAATAAATCTTAAACAAATCAATAATGTTTTGCGTATAAAAAATGTGACATTTGAGAAATGTTACATAAAAAATAAATTAAAAAATATGTTTTATGATAATAATAATAAATATAAAACAAGAATTATTATTATTATTTTTTTACATTTTTATAATAATTACACTTATAATTAAACCTACAATTAATAAAAAACATTATTTTATTTAAAATGTATTATCATACATACATTTTTTATAATAATTACACTTATAATTAAATCTACAATTAATAAAAAAACATAATTATTTTAAATATATTATTATACATAACGTTTTTATAATAATTACACTTATGATTATATCTACAATTAATAAAAAACATTCTTATTTTATTTTAAATATATTATTATACATTAAAACATAATATAATTCATATAAAATAAATAGCTATATAATAAAACATCTTTATAAACATTGCTTTATATTAAAACAAGCCAAATCTGAAGGATCTATGCCTCCATTTAGATCACTGAACAAATGTGTGTGCACTTTAAATGTCCGCGTGTGATTGTGTGGTCCAAGCTAAGCTCTTACACTATACCAGCGAGGTCGACAAGCCGCTCGGTGACCTTCCATGTAAAGCCCACACCCTTGATTATTGTGCGGCTAACCTCAGACGGCCTGTTGTGGTGCGGTGGTGTGGTTTCTGCCTGCATTCCTTCACCGGAGGAATATGTGCTGAGCTCTGCACGGGGTGGAAGCTGCAATCCAACTTCTCCAAAAACCCCTGCAAGAGCCAGAACCACTCCAGGTGAAGACACACTATTGTTTTGGGTCCTTTTACCGTGCGCCCGTTTGATGGATCTCCCCGGCTCATCTCAATGAGCATCGGGTCGCTCCTCAGATCAGCAGAGTTAATAGCATTACATCTAGCTGGTGGAGGGCCAATGCATCTCAGTCAATCCCGTCCGCTGATGGAGCGCAGGGGCCCCGGGCCCTCCTGGCTGTGTGTGCCAGCGATCTGCGGCGTTTGTCTTGTGAATATTCCAATTACGCTGCGCGCCTGACCTTTTGAGTGAGCCGGGCCGGGGTAGAGTTATCTTCCCTCCCGAAACGCAGCGGCTATCAGTCAAGGTTTCAGCGAGAGAGAGAGAGAGAGAGACAGATATGCTCCAGAAGGGTTTCAGACTGATTACAAAGAGCTATGGATTGCTACAGCAAGAGAGATGTGAGACACGCAGTGATTAAGATGCGCTCAATGCGGGCCGTGCCCAAGCGCGTATAATCGCAGTGATAAACATATGTGTTCACTCAAACACGTCCACTCTGTGTATTCATATGTCATGTATCGGCGCTGTAATCAGCCGGGCTGACTGCCTGACTACTCTCACTCCCGTAAACAAACCTCGAGACGGGCCCGTGCGCCTTTACGGGACGAACAAAGCGTGAACGGAGTCATACTTTCGGAGCTCTATACCTCGCCGCCCTCCAAACAGCTCATCTACATCTCTCATTGAATCAAGAATGGAAATCCTGAAGAAATGCTTCTTTTTCAATTTCATGCTGAGCTAGCTTAACTTGCCGGACGTAATTTCTCCTAACAAGAAAATTCATCACAATGTCGTTCGCTTAATACCACCGTGAGCAAAGCCCCCGCGCTTTCCCACTCTCTGTCTGTCTCTTTTTATGCTTTGATATAAGTCGCTAAAGCATTCTCTCCAACACCCTTCTGACCGTAAATACACAATTACATCGCGTTTTATAAAAAACAGTCCACATCAAAAAGTAACGAGCCACATAAATACATGAAACAAACATGAAAGGTTAAAATAGATCATTAATATTTGCCTAAAAAAAACGCATATTTATATAAATATATATGGGAATATAAATCTTCCCAGCTCTTAGAAACACTCCATAAATGCTGTAAAATCGAACGGCCCGATTTCTACTTGAACTTCTAATCTTCAGATTTCTCTAAAGCAACTGCATCCGAATTGCGACGGAGAGTACCAACGAAAATACCTCGCGGGCAAATTCATGCATCAAATAACTTCTGGTAAATACCTCGAGCAATAACAATCACATTTCAATTGAAACGGAGTCGCATTGGAGGATTTAAGCGTGAAAGAAATATCAGCTTAGCGTCAAATCAAGCATGGAGCCTGGCGCGCAACGTTAATTCATGTTTTGCATACGAAGACGGCGTTGCCTTATCGCTGCGTTGCCTCACGTCATGTGTTAAGGGAGTGGTGCACGCTGTAAGTTCTCGATATAACTCTCGGCTAGTGATGAAGACATTTAGGCCAAAATGACAGCGATGGAGAAAGGGCATATAACGTGCATCCTACATCCAAGCCCCCAGAAATATCACCCACGGAGACGGACTGGCTAAGTGACACGCGCGCGCTTTTCAAAAGCCTCTTGTGTATTTGCGAGCTGAGGACGGGCTTATTTACAGCATTTGTTGGAAAGCCCTGAAGAGCCGCGAGCTGAGAGGGTCTCTTACATATGTATTCGGTGTCTGGGGGCAGTGAGCTATGAGCAGGCCAGACGCCACTCGTATGATCTCTCTCTCTCTCTTTCACATTATGGAATTGAAATATTCAAGTGGGAGAGTGGCAACACCTGACTACATTGTGCATAGTAAACAGTGAGCGATCGAGAGAGAGAGAGAGCTTTGGCAACCGCAGACCTCCAACTCCTTAACCAGATTTACATCATTTGAATATTTGTTCCAGAAAACCTTTACATACAAACATCCCCGGGCATGCGTTTCACGGGCTGATTTGTTACTATTCATGGATAACGCAGAGAGAAACTGTAATACTAGACATGCTTGTTAAATTCACAAGGCTCCAAAGCTGCCTTCTAGAAAATCCTGCCTCTTGGTTGTCAGCTTAAGATCCCGGGCATCTGCATATGTGAGCTTTTTAAGCTCTGTTAAATGGTTTGTGGTGTCACAGGCTGTCAGAGACTGAAAGTATGAAGTTCAGCCACAGCGTGGTTTTACTGCGACTCTAATAAACTCTTCTTTCCAATCACCTGCTTCGACCAAAACCTTCCGCTCGCTGCTCCGCACGACACAAAGGGTCGGCCGATGAACTGCGTTACCCAAAAACACCTGCAGTGCAGTTTGATGAAGTAATCCGGAGCAAAAGTACACGACTTCAAGGCTTGTGCCTTGAGGGCCGTTTATAGATTTCAGCGCCATTAATTTCCTCTGAAAGGGCAGTTAGGAAACATCAAAACTGCGGGAAATGAGAGGACTGAAGTGCTCATTGATTTCCACCGGGCCACTACTGGAGTTTTATTTACACGGAGGTTAAACGTAATTGCCAAACGAAAGCGGCTAGTAAGAGCCGTGGCCTAGTGGTTAATCCGCTCAACTCCTGGAGCCGTGGCGGCCCATCGATTCTTCTTCTCCTTCTACTACTGTGTCAATAGAAAACAGGCCAATAACACAACCAAACGCTAAATAAAAATGCCACTCGAAAATCATGTTCAGTTTTTCTGAATTTACTACTCACAGGTACGTGTTTACGTACAATTATTTTTTTTCATTCTGTGAACTAGTGACGTCTTTAAAATTCCAAATGAAAATATTGTTTGATTTGTATTTGTGACCCTGGATCACAAAACCAGTCTTAAGTAGCACGGGAACATTTTTAGTAAAAGCCAAAAATACATTGTATGAGTCAAAATTATCCATTTTTCTTTTATGCCAAAAATCATTAGGATATTAAGTAAAGATCATGTTCCATGAAGATATTTTGTCAATTTCCTACTCTACATATATAAAAACTTTATTTTTGTGAATGGATGCCCACAGCGCCTCTCTTGCTTCAGTCAAGGTCAGTGTTCATGATTCTACAAAAAGAAAGAGAATATGGCATCCATGATAGAGTTCCAAGGCGAAAACCACTGCTGACCAAAAAGAACACAAAGGCTCGTCTCACATTTGCCAAATAACATCTTGATGATCCCCGAACTTTTGGGCAAATAATCTGTGGACTGATGAGACAAAGGTTGAACTTTTTGGAAGGTGTGCGTCCCGTTACATCTGGCGTAAACTAACCCAGTATTCATTAAAAGAACATCATAGCAACAGTCAAACATGGTGGAGGTAGTGTGATGGTCTTCAGGACCTGGACGACCAGCCATAATTGATGGAACCATGAATTCTGCGCTCTACCAGAAAATCCTAAAAGAGAACGACCGGCCATCGGTTTGAGACCTCAAGCTTAAACCCACTTGGGTTATGAAGCAGGACAATGATCCAAAACACACCAGCAATTCCACCTCTGAATGGCTAAAAAATCTAAATAAAGGTTTTGGAGTGGCCTAGTCAAAGTCCGGACTATCCAATTGAAATGCTGTGGCATGACCTTAAAAACGCTGTTCATGCTCGAAGACCCTCCGATGTGGCTGAATTAAAACAATTCTGCAAAGAAGAGCGGCCAACATTCCTCCACAGCGATGTGACTTTCGCAAACACTTGATTGCAAGTTATTAGGTTTAGGGGGCAATTGCTTGTTCACATGGGGTCAGAAATGTTTGGATTGTTATTTCCCTTAATAAATAAAACCAACATTTAAAAACTGGATTTTGTATTTAATCTGGTTTTCTTTGTATAAAATTAACATTCGTTTGATGATCTGAATCATTTAAGCATGAGAAATATGCAAAAAACTCAGGAAGGGGGCAAACACTTGTTCACACCACTGTATATAAATCTAAGGCTACGTGTGTGTGTGTAGACGTTCACACCTTTGAATGTTTTCACCTGTCTCCACCACCCCAGAGGGAACCAAACCTGCCATAAGGCATAAGCAATGGACAAGAGTGTTTGTTTCCAGCAGATTTCACTCTTGATTCTCTCTATCTACCCGTCCTGTCCCCCTCTCTCTCTCTCTCTCTCTCTCTTTCAAAGCCGCGGCTTGACATTTCGCCGGTCTCTGGAGAGGCTGATGGGAAATGGAGTTACTACAACAGGCACACTGTAAATTTCATGCAGCTACATGGCACGAGGCCTAAACACAGATGACCACCGCTGTATACGAGCTCTGCGTGGCGATAACGCTCACCGTTGTCTGGAGACTCGGAGCGGCTCGCACCGTGAACCCTGTATCTTGCCGTGTCATCGGGAGAAGCGTCGTGCCTGTATATGTCAAAGCTCAACGTGTGCCGACAGCCAAATGTTAAGCGCAAAATTGTATTTATAAACCATGCAGATGCATTTTCTTAAATGATTTTGTTGACCTGTTTTTCTTCCCGTTGTGTCGTGATTTTTCAGACTGGGGTATAAGTGGGCTGCACGCGTGTGTTATTTACACACTGTAGTGTCGGAGTGTCGGCACGGTGTGATAAAGCTAATGAGGTTCTTTGTGCCGGAGTGTAAATGAGACAGTCACCTCGCTTTCGCTATCTGCACGGTGGAGACTCCGGGGGTGATTACTGCTCGAAATTATGCTCAAGGGCAAAGCGCCATTTGCATCAGAGGGGCTTTTATTTGGCTGATGAGCGGCCGCAGCCGTCATCACCCTTCCTGAAATGTTGCGCCCGCAGCTCCCGGTGGACATCGGCGGGGGGAGACGGAAGCGAGACGCGCTGTTTGTGTGGCATCTTTGCGTTACTTTGTTACCGTCCTCTTGTGAATGACAGCCAATGGACCCTCTGAGACCCCCACCGCCCCCCGCCTTTCTCTTCCGAACGCGGTGTGCTAACGTGTTGGTGGGGTGATGATGGGAGGCAGACTCATTGAATATCAATTAACGCCGGTAGTGTTTCTACGCTTTTGTTCATTGCACATTTCTGGATGTATTTGTGGATTTATTTTGGGTTAGTAGAAAGAATGAGAAACGAATATCTCAAGTCATATTTAGATTATTCGCCATCTTCACGCTGGTCTTCCCAAATGGCCCCTTTAGCAGCGAAACTACCTCCAATTTCATTTGCTCTTACGCCCAGTAAACGGGGGGAAATATGGCTGACATTGGCTGTCAGGCTTCTCATCTTAAATTCTCCTCAAGCTAAAACGTCGGGTTAATTGCTGTCATTTTTACGCCGGGCCAGTGACTTACACAAGGCTTCCTGTAACAATCGCTGCGAGCGGGGACACGTAAATGAACGGTGTCCTTTGCATTTGGACATGACATTCATAAATCCATACGCGAGTCTCGCAAATAAGCACAGCCTGTGCTCACTTGATTTGGAAACAATGTAGAGTAAAAAACTGGAAAATGTCCCTACGGCCAATCAAAACCCTGAATGATGTGACACTTAGAAAATCATTTGCATAAAAATAAAAATTCTGTCATTTATTAACCCGAGTGACTTTCTTGGGTTAAAGGTGAATTTTTGCACACCACTGCTGTCCTTAGTCCCCATTCACTTTCATTGAAAAAATAATAAATAAATTGTTCTGCATTTGAAAGTCACATGTGTTTGAAACAGTGAAATTGTGTTATAAATATTATATATGGGTGAGTAAATATTGAAAGAATATTCATTTTTGCGTGAACTATTGCTTTGTATTTAGTCTTTTAAAATGGATTTCAAATGGCGCTGAATTCATACTGAATAGCTGCCGTTCCAAGAACTGAGGACTTCCTTTCCAGACAGGAAGTTCAGAAGCAAACAAAATAAATCTGTCAAATACACCACAGATTATTAAATCACATCGAGTCTCCATTACATCACCTCACATTATCTACAGATCAATAAAAACCTCCCTGTATACACACACCATAATAAATATAACAACATTAAAAGCTCATTTAACAACGACCTAAAATCAATGAAGTTCAAGTCCCCAGGAACCCAGAATTCACGAGGTGGTTTTCTCTTCCTGTCAGAAACATGGAGGATATAAAGTGCCGCTATAGCTAGAAGGTTTTTATTTAAAAAACAATCTCTGTCATTTTAAGAATATCAGAAGGGGAAGAAAAGTCACAACAAGCACTAAGTAGTTGCGCTCAAAAGAATCAAATCACTAAGGCAGTTTAGGGCACTATGTACTTATGGGCACTGATGATAAATGAAGCACAACAAATTGGTTTAAAAACAAAAAATAAAACATTTTGGACCCCTTCATTGCCTTTAACACACACATACACACGGTGGAAAAATAGCTGGTTATTAAGCGGATGTGCAGGAATTGTGTGAGTGTGGCGTGTGTGAGAACCGTGCAGGAAGTGTGTGAAGTTAACAGCACCTGGACTCCTTTTAAAAAGCCTCCAGAGGCCTGTTAGCTGGTCCACTCATTTCAAGGGTCGCGAAACACTGTCACTCGCTCCTCTGTCTCTATGGCACTTATCTCGGCTCTCTTCTGCTTACACAGCCTTTCTCTTTCACTGTAAGTATAGACTATCTACAGACAGATAACACAAAATCTATTACGCAGCTCGACAGAAAAATAATGAGAGGTCAAAAAACAATTATAAATAATTGATGAAATTAAACTTTAAATAGTAAATATAAAAGTAGTACAAAAAATTATGAACAATAATAGCAATAATAATCATTTAAATGTTTTATTGCATACAACAACATATTAATAATTACTATTATCATTATTAATAATCATATTAACAGATTATATTAATTTAAAAATATCTAATATAAACAATAGAAAATTCTATCTCAATATTTACAAAAATACGTTTATTCGAAAATATAAAACAAATACAAAACAAAATAGCATTGAGTCTATACAAACTAATTCTCTAACGCTTCAAATATTTACGAGCAATTAACAATAAGTTTTAAAACAATTCAATTAAAATGCAAAAACAAGAGTATATTCTTACACAAAAACATTCATCTAACACACACACAAATGAAGTGTACGCACATTAAAACAGAAGTCAGTAATGAGAAAGCGGGGGGTTTGACCCCAATCAGACGCGTGCGTGACAGAGAGAGAGAGAGAGAGAGAGAGAGAGAGAGAGAGAGAGAGAGGGAGATACTTATATAATTTTATTTAATTTTTAACTTAATCTGTATTTGTGCATGTTCATATTAAATTTCCCTGTGCTTTGGCAATGTAAAAATTTGTTTTATCATGCCAATAATGCTTCTTTGAATCTTGAGAGAGAGAGAGAGACGGGCGGTGTGATGATGAATGGGGGAGAGGCCGTGAGATGGGGGTGCTGTTGTAATCACCAGCTGGAGAGGGTGGCTGTGGGACGGGGGGGTCTTCTGGGGGCCGACAAAGAGCCACAGGACATAGTTCACCCAACAACACTGATCCAGTCTAACCCACACGCCCACAGGCTGCATTCACCAGTATACGCACATACAGCGTACACACAAAAAACACTTGATATTAACAAACGCATGAAACACACTAGCTAAAAACTAAGAAGACAAAAAAGCGAAATAATAAAAAAAGTTACAAATTAAATGAAATGGGGTTATGATGACATGAAGCTCACTGCAAATAACAAAACGAATACAAAAAATGACAAACAAATATTTACAAAATTCTCAACAAGTAAATTCAGAGTATTTAAGCATTTTGTATGAACATTCACATGGCAACCCTAAGTTTGCAATCGTGAAAAAATTAAGTAAAAAAGCACTCAAATGCTGCCAAAAAAAAAAGAAAAGTAAAGATTCTGTGTTCACAAACACACACTAAAGCGGAATGACACGATCATGAGTGAACACACACCTCCCGACAAACCACACACACACCATCGCCCGTAGTCTGTCCCTGAGCTCGGCGTGACCTCTGATGCCACTCTTCTGCTGAGCTGTCAAAGCCTTCGTTCACCAGATCGACACGCACAACATTTCTCTGTTTTCGTTTTCAAAGTCCTACTAAACACAAACGAACCCACCGCTGACCTACCAGCACCTGTGCACACAAGAAGTGTCACAAAATGTACACCAAATGTATGTCACACATGACTGAGTTCTGAGCTCATGACTGAGCCGGCAGTAGAAGAGAATGCCTGTGCCGTACACGTCAAATGAGATCGCCCTCTAGTGGATGTTCAAAACATAAGCTTCACCATCACATACACGAACAGCAAGCGGGCTCCGTATTTCACACCCCTCGGTCACACTCTTCCCTCACGCAGGCACCGGCATCATCCACCATCAACACCACCTCTCCAAAAGATGTCAAAAACACACAACCATTCAGTGCCACATTCTTTTCACAAAACCACACCACAAGATCCTTGCAAACTTAACCTCACATACACAAGATGCACACCGGAAAAAAATCGCACCAAAACTAAAAAGTCCAAATCCAGTCTAAATACACAACAACAAAAGGGTGTCAGTCACAGAGCTGTCTACGTGAATCTAAACCTTGTGTGAAAGCCAGCGAGCCGCGAGAGAGAGAGAGAGAGAGAGCGTGAGGGGAGAGAGAGAGAGAGCGAGCGAGCGCGGCGGATGACAATGAGCGGGGGGGAGAGAGACGCAACTTACCTGCTGTTGTTGCAGATGCATCAGTTCGAATGCGCTTACTTCACTGCTTGTCTCCCCACTTGATCTTCCATCTCTAATGCCAGCATCTAATTGGCTGGTTAGGCTGCTCATTCCATTTTGACTCATTGAACTGTTGCTTATTGTCTCATTGGCCGACTCCTGCATCATGACTTAATACCTAGAAGTGATTAAGAGGCACCGTTAAGGCTCTTGTTACAAAACCCTTTTTGCCTCCTAAAAAAAGGAGGGGGGTAAAGAAAAAGGAAAAACGGTGCGAGTAAAAAGGCTTTCCATTATCAAGCCCTGCTCCCTTTGCAAATTAAAGCATTTAACGGGGGGGAGGGGGTGGAATTATGCATTCACTGTGTAAATGAACCGATACAAAGAGATGCACAGGGTTCTCTCTGCGATTTACTTTTCTTTTCTCAAAATGTGCCTAATGCATTTTGTTTGTTTGCGAGTGCTTTTCTTTTAGTTGCATTTTCGTTTTAATTGCACATCTAGATATGCGTCTAAAAAAAAAACAATCAAACTGGGTGAATCATTTTCAAAGGAACATGTTTGAAATGTAACATGTATGAAGAGGCGTCTTTGATTTTTCCGCCAGCTTTTCTTTTCCACAGCTAACTGTGTTCAAACGTCCTAAAATATCCCTCATCCTGACAGTGTTCGAGCTTTGCGCCGCCTCTCGACTGAATGAAGTTGCTTAATGACGCACAGCTAATCATGCAAAATTAAAATTTGGTACAGGAGGTGAAGGGAGGGGGGAATTACAAATCACACGGTTCCTTTCGGTGATGAACGATATAATGGTCGTTTCTTTTACTCGGAGCTAAATAAAATTTGCCTGCTAGCTAAATGAGAAAAAGCTTATGTCACATATACAGTAGTCTCTCGCCCTCTCTTTTTCTTTTCTTTTAATCACATTTCAAATATTCATTATTTTCATAAGTTTAGTGCTGTCCGGAGAGCTCGATTAAGATTCGAACACCAAACGTAGTTAGTTATTTTTACACTATCAAATAAATGAAAGACATTAAATTCATTTTCCTGCCATGTATTAGATATGAAAACAGGGGAGCAAAAAAAGTCTTTCACGAATATCACTAATGATTGTGCTAAAAACAGCATAAATTATGCATATTACCTCTTCTCCAGTAATAAATGTTTTATCATTTTCCCTGCATAAATGCTCTGTATGTTCACAGGAGCCCTGCCAAGATCTGTAGAGACCCTCGCGATAAATAAAAGAATCGGTCCGACCCAACAAACGCATTTCAAGGTGTGTTCTGCATAGCTAATACACCCACAAGAGTCTCCTTAACACACACGCGCCTTCCTCCTCATCTGTTCTGTCATTCACATAAGCATCAATCCCCCCTCCATCCCTTTTAGAAAATTGCGACTGTCCGTCTCATCATTTCTCACATTTCACCGCATTCAAATATAAACAATATTAATTACAATAACGTCCGATATAATATCCCTAATCTGTGTAATGTTTAAAGGGGATTCATTTTTAAGTAACGGTTTCATTTGTTTCCGTGACAGTCTGGCCATCCCTCTTTTCACAGATTAAACGCATCAATTTTGTCACCTGCTCCGCACGGACAATTAACAGCCATCGTTGAATGAGAGCGTACAGTAACTCGACAGCCGAGCGACGAGAAGAAACGCCGCTCATCAAACGCCCCCGACACAACAAAGGAGTGTTCTTCTAATCCGCGCCTGCTTTTTACATCTGTAAATCATATTTTACATGACGGTCTTAACCAAAAATTCAGAAAGGTGTCCAAAAGTACACCACCTAACCAGAATGCACTGGGGCGACACCGGCACGGTCAACAGACCCAAATAATCCTGCAAAAATCATCACAGCAAAAGACAGAAAGAGAGGGCGGTTTTAACAGTGTGAGGCCTGCCGGATCTCTCCAAAAGAAACACAAAGCTGCCATAGAGATTAGGCGACTAATAAGTATTCAAATTAGGCATAAATTTTACATGCCCCCGTGTTTAAAATATTCAGAGAAGGGCCGCTTGATTGCCTTTACTCAAATTTTATGAACAATGTAATGGAGTGTTTTTTAATGCCAAAGGAGAAGCATATAACTCGCAGATATAGTAAAAAAAGTGATGCTGGTTTAAGGCATTCGGGGACTGTGTGCTGGACACCAGAAATTAAAATCATTTTTTCTTATGCATGAATTTCTTCAGTAGACAGAAAAAATGAAACACTGTTTCTTCGTATTATGCGGCGGCCGGCGTTTCAAAGTAGAAAAAATGACAATGGACTTTTTTCCTCCCAATTTAAATTCGGGTTTAATGACGCGGAATACTGATGCTGTCATTATAGAAACACACATTATTAACACTGTATCCTCTAAATCCACATGATCCACGAGCGGCGTGTAGGTGTCTAACCGATAACGTAATGCTCATGCAGATGTATGCAAAGCGTATTCAGGAAGATCAGGTGGTTCTTTAACCTAATGACAGCGGTGAGATAAATTAATTAACCATCTGAAGACAGCATCCAAATCTGCCAATTACAATGTCAATTAGAAACACATTCCTGGTTTGCCTTCGTTTCCACACCGTCCATCGGACCTAGAGGTGGGTGGGGAGGGGGGGGTGTATGTGTGTAAATGACACTGAGTGATGCGGGAAGACTAGTGTGCTACTGTACCGCTTGAGAGAGATGGACGGACAGAGAGAGAGAGAGAGAGAGAGAGAGAGAGAAGCAAGAACCCAAAATCTGTCTTTGTTCGTGTTTTGTAGGACCCCTTTTCACATTGACCCATGGGGCTGACCACCCTGTCTTAAAAACAAGCCAACAATATTGACAGATGTGCTGCTCTCCAAAATAAAATAAGATCAAATAAGACGAGGTCTTATTCGATGTGATAAACATGAAGCTTGCAAGCTGTTATAACCCATAACATCAGATGACAGTTTACAGGACATTGTGATTGCACAGATTATACATAAATGAAAAATGACAGCCATCACATTTCTATTTAAAAACATTTATGCCTGAAAATCCTGTTTGTGAAATAAAACACATGATTTGGTGTTGTTAAAGCGTCTTTCTCTTATGCGCGAGTCTGTGTGTGTGTGTGTGTGTGTGTGTGTGTGTGTGTGTTTTAAACGCTGTAACAGTATCGCACTTGCCATTCCTTTCAGTCTGTGTAAATGTTTGCTCTCGAACCGTAGGCTGTGCAAATCTGTCCTTTTCATCAGGTTAAAAATCCCAGACAGGATCCTGACGACGCATTAAGAGGTACGCCTGTGATTTCGGGTGGGTGAGTAAAGAAAGGCGTGTGCGAGGGAGAACTTACAGACCAGATGTTTCTCATACACACACACACGCTCTTCTCATCACGTAAGAATAAAGTTCCTCACGCTCATTTGCAAGGCTGATCTGATTCTGATTCTATCGCCACAATCGCTCGGATGACACAAATCTACGAGCTTCTGCTCGCTCTGTAGGGATATTTCGAACAGAAACCACTAACAAAGTGACTGAAAGGGGGCTCCGCGAGCTGCGACCGTGACAGAAAAATCTCCACTTTCTCCGAGGCGCACCTCATTTTCCCCCCTCCCATAGAAATCAGCTGATAGAACGTTGAGACCTGAAAAAGGGGCTTGATGATTATTTCAGGGAGGCATCGGAAAGGCAAACTCCGTGATCCAAAAAAACCCCGTCATTATCGGCGCAGCGCTCAGGTGCCAGAGATCCTCGCATTGCAAGGAAGAGAAAAAGACGGGAAAAACACGAAAAATTACATTTCACAGTCGGCTAGTTTCACCCTGATTCAGTTACCATTTAAAATAATCACAAATTCTGTGCTCCACTGAAATTAATTCATCATTGCCATACGTTACAATGCCTAGGAAATAAAGCAGTGCGGCGTCTCGGTATTCTCAAACATTTAACAGTCGGGAATACTTCATAAATCAAAACGCCCGATTTCAATCGTTTCAGAAACGGGAGCAGGGGTGCAAAATAATGACGTAAAGTTTGATTCAGGTTTCATTAATTCTGTGCATATCTGTTATACGTGTGCACGGAACAATGATACATTTTAGAAAGAGACATTAAAAATGCCACTGAACATCAACAAAAAAACCACAAAACACCTCTAAAGTTGAGTCTATAAGGGCCACCGTACACATAGTTAATAACTCTCCTGAATGAAATATTACAGATCCCTTCTTCTCAGCATTTCAAAGTGATTCACAATGGACCAGATTACAGGAAGAAAGAAGTAAGGCAAATCATATTTATAGCACCCGTTAAAAAACGAAAAGGCTGTATGAATACATCGCTTTTCAGGATTAATAGTATGCAAAGTAAGAGAATCAAGCGTTGTTATCTGAGGTAAAATGAGAACACGTTCACAAAAACCACAGCTGAATTTCAATTCGTCCTTTCTGCCGGGCGGTCTGTGATTCAATTCCTTTCGACAAAGAATGTTCAGAACTTAATTCTGTGCTATTTACATTAAAAAGAGAGAAAAGGGACGGGCGGAAAAAAGCAAGAATAGGCAGAGAAAAGGCATTAAAAAATCTGTTAATATGAAAATCAAAAAGCAATAAATCTTTGACAAGACGTGAAATAAATCCTGCGCACAAAACTATTTAATTCATAAATGTTAAGCAACACTGCAAACTACACGGATGTCGATTTTGGACAAACGGCACATTCAGGAGGACACCAGTGTGTATCAGCTCTCACTTTCATTCTCCATTTAATTCAAATTTTTACCCAGCAAGCACCTCCCTCCCGGTGACGTTATCTCATCCAGCAGTCGCTCCGTTCGCATTTCGGCTAATTTCTTTAATTAACTCAGCCCACCTAATCACTAGTAATTGACCTATAAAAGTAGGAGGCCCAATTGTCTGCTCCAATCATCTTCGGCAAGAGGCAAGGTCTCTCTCTCCCCGTCTTCTTTAGTCTCCCTCTCACGCTGCCATACCCCAATTTATCCATCTCCTTAGACTGTTTACCTGAACGCATAATTTCATTTCGTCGCTGCATTGTTCCGCCGCAATTATCCTTTGTGACACTGGCTGCTGTTTTTGGCTCGGGGAGGGGGGCAGTTGCGTGGCGAGATTAAAAGCTTGGGGGTGGAGGGGGCAAGCGTACTTGCCCCTGCCCAGCACGGAGAGGTGCTTACGAGTTCTATCGAGGTGACGGCCGCGTTAACGACCGGGACGGCCCGGCGCGGTGCAGCCACACAGACGCGGCGCCTCGGAGACATAGCTCATGGTGACGTTTCCAGTTATCTGAGGCTGATTAGGGTCATTATGTCCCCGGCTCTGATTTATGTTGTCATTGTTTCGACTCAGTCCTGCATCGATAGATCTTAATGAATTGGTAAATAAGGGTGAAGATTACACTTGACAACACCCTAACATTTCTCATTCATACCAGACATGATTTATGTAACCATTTAGGGCGGTAACAGGCGAGATTGGTCGAGAGAAAAATAATCTTTCCAGAGGAAAATTACCCAAGTCTGAAACCTCGACAAAATAGATAATGGGCAGTCTTTAAGGGAGACTTAGTCACAGACCAAGTGCTTGGACTGAAGGGTTCTCAGAAGTGCATTCAAAGAGGAAAGCTGCTCTAGTAGGACTTTCAAATTGATTTTTCTTAAAAATCCAGCCGCACACACGCCATCATCTGCATGTCCAAACCAGAGGCCATGAAATCAATAGATTAAAAATTAACCTCTTGCCAACAAAGAAGAACTTTGATATGCAAATATCAACTCGAGAAGGTAGATTGCACACTGGTACAATGCATGAAGAAAAACAAAATTACAAATCAATCGCTCCTTCAAGACTTCACACCTCCACAGAAGAAATTCATTTGCATTTTTTAATAGTCTGCTATTTCAATTATTTAATTTTCAGGCGTGCAGCCGGTCGACTCATTTTGCATTAAAACAGCAGATAAAAAGGCTGATCATCAATGAGCAGACGCAGGGCAGGAGATCCCGAAGGGTTGCGGAGAACAGAGAGAGGAAACGGAGAGAGTGACGCCGACTCGTCTCGTACCGCATCCCCCTTCAAGCGCATGCAAATAAGGCCGCGATGCTTAAATGCATCATTTATAGGGATAATAGCGGCATCATCATTACGGGACTCAAATTAAATTACATCACAATTAGCATAACAAAGTGATTGGTTAAACTTTCAAAACAAATACCCGCCTGGGCTAATGAGCGGTGTTAATTGGTAATAGGTAAACACAAGTTTTAGTTAAACAATTTGAACAGTCTTTATTTGAATTGCTTTATTTTGACAGGGTGTCAAAAAGATATTAAAAAACAGGATATCACCGAGGGGATTTGCAGAATGAAACAAAATAGGTAGCATTTAATTTTATTGCACTAAATAAGCTATTATGCTCAGACTCTGGAGAACAATGCAGATGATCCATCCTGTGAATGGAACTGGTCCAGTTCTCCATATGCACTAATCATGCAGCTCATTATACATCAGGGTATTAAATTATAAAGAAGACCATGTCTACATTCCAACACAAATCAGTATAAAAACTTAATATGCCCATGCTAGCCCAATAGCAGTCTTCGCTCGCCCTTATGAATATTTAAGTAAACAAATTATCTGCCCGCCTTTGATAGGAATAATTAGTACTGGAGGGCTAATCATTTTACTGACCCCACCTCCAAAATGGGACCGGCTCTGTGAAGTTTTAAATGACTGTAAAAACCTAAAATACAAATCTTAAAAAACACACACATTTATGTCTAATAGCTGTTTTACAACTATTCTCTTATTAAAAAACAATAAAACCTATTTACGTTATTTAATTGCCAGCGTACATCTAAAAAACATTATTTTCAGCTCTTGATTTTAACAAGTTCCCATAACAAGCACATTGTGAAAGTCCACAACACAAAATTCCTCAACACGGAGGACACTTGAAATAAAATTATCCACAAAGTCAAAGCGCACTGTTCTCCAGCACAAGAACGCACGCTCGCGCGCGCTTAACCGCGCGCACGCACACACCCGCGCAAAACCACATTCATTATCGTCATTGCCATTATCACCAGCAATTAACCCGCGGATGAAAGCCGCGCACAAACGCAACCGGAGCCTTGAGCAATGGCAGAAAAAAGTGAAAGAACAAGAGACGAGCGGACGGATGGAAGAAAAGAGGAAAGCAGAGAAGGACGGATGGATAAATAAAGAGTTGGCTTTATTACCTGCAGGTGAGCGGCGTGGGGCGGCGGGCTGGAGAGGGTGTCTCGCGGAGAGTTGCCGGCAGCGGAGAGCGTCACGGGAAAGTATGCGCGTTTATCGGTGTCATCACTCCAACTGTGTTTATACAGACTCGCATCATAAACAAGCGCCTCTTTGGCCCCGTCCCTCACGCGTCGCTCATGCATACTTAAACCAGCAGTGCACCCATTAAAAAAAACGACCCCTATCTCCTGACAATTATTCCTTCATCTCCACTTGTCACCGAGCAATTACGACAGCGCGCAGACAGGGCCCAATAGGAGACGCGGGGCTTTGGAGAGCCGAGCGACCGGCCGAGGAAGAGGGGAGGTGGAGGAAAAAAGTGCCAAAATGGAAATGTATCGCTCTGACCTGGACCTTTTCTGTCTTTCTGTGACCAACTGGAAATAATAAGATCGATATAGTGTCTTCGAAACGTATCCGAATTATTTTAAAATCAACCTCTTAAGGTGCGCAGCTGTTATTGCTTCGCGTGTTTTCGGGACATTCTGGTCTCAAAATGGTCTTGAGAAAACGCGTCCCTCTCCTCTACTTTCTTTTCTCTTTTTTCTCCTTGTGAAAGTAAGTCTTTCGTCCTTGGTGAGTGAGTTGCTAAGTGTGTGTGTGTGACTGCGCGCTCTACGCTGTGTGCTCCCTCACAGCCTGCGCGTACAGCGGGACTCGGATCGCGCTCGGTCGGGCGCCCCTCGCAGTTCTCATTTGAGCGCGCAGCCGCGACACGCGCACACACGCTTTCTCGCATTCTCCTCTCTTTCGCATGCGCCTGCATTTCGGCTCCGACAAAGGGGGATTTAACACACACACACGCAGTTCGGAGGACGTCCTGACTCCTTAAAACACCCCCGGAAAGGTAAGTGCATGCCTGCTTTTTAATTCTAGCCCTGCCCTTGTTTGAATGGGATTAGCCAAGGACAGCTCCTCGGCGCGCGCGATTTCTCAAAGAAACGTCTCCATACACTCACAAAAATTAGCAGGCTTTTTCCCAAACTGAACCTGTCTGCCATGCAGAACACAGGGAGAAAGTAACCTACCTTTTAAAGAACAACAGACAATCCCACTCCCTGAAGGCAGACTCATTTGAAGGTATTCTTAGAAGCCTTGGAGCATTAACTTGCATCAAAAATGAGGAATAAGATGCCACAGGAAGGCAACAGCATCAGAGCGAGAAAAAAAATAGAAGGGGGGGCAAGAGGTGGGGGGTACGATGGGAAAAAAACTAGCTGACGTTCACTGTCAAAGCCATCATCAAAGAAATATTTACAGCAGTATTTACACGAACGGCATCTCTGCCCGACCACGTCCCACACCCGTGGCATTTTACGCCTGTAATTAAAACAAATCAGCCAGACCTCTGATTGTTTTGGCACCCGAGGACTAATCGTACACAAAAATCAGGGGTTTGATTGTCGGGTGGGTGGGGAATAAAGGGGGCACTTTTTTCTTTCTTGCAAGTAGTAGTTTACAGACACATCTTGTGAAATAAATAGATATTTTTTTTCTATAACAATGCAAACTAATAACAAGTAAAGCACTAGTTTGCAGGTATACTCTAAAAACATTTTTTTCATGAGAAGCAAAACAACAATGAAAGCTTTTTCACAATTTCTCCCACATCAGACAAATCTCACACACCATTCCACACAGGCACATTTGTCATTACAGACGTGAATCACATCTCATATTCATTTACTAACCATAATTAAATCCACAAAGCACCGATCTACACGCAAAAAAACCTCTCAAGTCTGCTGCATAATATCTGTTGCAGTGTAAACAGTACATGGCATGGAGCGCTTTCAACTAATGGTGTTTGTAAAACCTTTTGTATTTTTTCCCTCACTTGGTTTCTCTCGCCCCGCATGCCACAGATGTTTTCCTTCGTAGCTCCGGCAGACAGGAATCTACTCGCTGAGACGAAAGCCACGCTCTCCCCCAGGAGACGAGTACAAAGGCCAGTCTGCACGCGGCAGATGCAAAAGCGAGTCCATCTGCTACGGGCTTCCCGTCACCACGCTGAGATTGAAAAGTGAGGCTCGTGTGGATGCGTAGACGCCGCTGGAACGCGAGCGAGGGACCAGCTGCTGGTAAACGGGCGACGGCGGCGTGTGTGAACGCGCACTTTAAACAAATGAAGGAGAATTACAGCAGACTGATTTAAAGCCTTTTTATATGAACCAAATTGAGTGTCAACCCACTTATACAATCAATTAACCTGTTTTACAAGTGTAGACGCTAAAAACGAAGACACTCGTACTCGCCTCACATTAAACAAGAACTTTCATGTTGTGCGCAATCCACCCAAGCCAAGCATGACAGATTTATTTGGTTACAGATCTAGCCTCCAACGCATTGTGAGATCGCTTGAACACAGAGCGCTACGCTGGCATGATACAACAGGCTCCGAGTAGCACATTATCTACCAGCTCCACTGGAACATATTTTCACTGTATGATATCATTAGAAACCGCTGATCGCAAGCCAAGAAACGCAACCCGACGTTTCTGGCCTCAACCCTGAAGACTGGGGCGAAAGCTGAATGAGGAAGTGTAAAAGGTTACCCTGGAAGCTACAGAAGGCCCCCGGGTCGAATAATACGTCACATTTCACCCTAAACGTGGGACGTTTACTTCTCGAGAGAAACATGACGCCTATGAGCACAGTTTCTCACTTAATTCTCTTTTTTCTCATTTCACAGGGCTTTGGATTGCCAAGGTCAATGAGGACAGACAATTCCACCAGCGGCTCTAAAGCACATGCAGAAAAAAAGTGTCAGGCTGTGTGTGTGTGTGTTGGGGGGGTTAAGCAAAGGGAACACCGGTGTGTGTCTAAGCGATGGCAAAATTTCCATGGCAACCCCTCTAACTATTAATTTTCAATTAAAGCACACACAAAATGCCCTGTCCCGGGCCAGCAGAAGGTGTCAAGAGCCGTCTGTGAGCTCCATGCTTTTTAGCAAGATGCTTACATGCTGGTTCAAAGTAACACAATCACACCTGATCTACATCCTGCAAACACACTACTGAGTACTTACAAAACGAAAGACACAATTCATCCCCGAAATAACCCTGTGCATACTGATAGAGTCATTATCAGCCAAAAGTAATAGCGCCCCCTTCTGTCAACTCCAAAGCCTTTCCAAAAAATGATCATCACTGAGAATGTTGGTGTAAAAAGTGTAAATAAAACATCTAATTTGTTGTCATTAAATTGTACTGTGCATCAAGTAAGGCTCAAAAGTCCAATTGTGAAAATGCTTGTATTTTACATTTTTATAAAAATTGTAATGGTCAGTATTATTTACAATGAATCAAAATTTTTTACAATTTAATTATTTATTATATTTCTTTTATGACCTGCACTTAAAACCTCACGATTCCTGTTATCCCATTAGAGAATGTCCAGAAGAGCATCTTGTGACCTTTTGCAGAAAAATGTTAACATGGTCAACATCACACACGCTTATAAAATGACCATTTTAGAATTTCGTATTCATTCCACATGTTAAATATCAATATTTAGATTTCAATTAGATTTTGAATTCCAGATTAAATATTGACCATTAAAATGGACAATTGGTAACTGCTACCTAGACAACAGCAGATTAAGGCACACCGATGTTACCGAGGACTTCACAAAACTGGAGAGGGATCCACTTCTCCACCTCTGATCCATTCGGCTGATGAGTGAGCCCACGAAATGCACTCGATGGTGATAAACGCCACTAATAAACTCTCAGCCGTACCCCGCATACATACTCCTGTTTGCAAACGCAAGGCTTCCAAAACAAAGACACTCTCGGACAAATCCAGTTCAAAAGTATCCAGTTATCAAGCCTTATTTTGGTATCTGCATCAGTCATTGAAGAACCACTGTTGACCACTAATTAAAATATTTATTTTGACTTAAATTATAAATCATTAAGCTACTATGTGGTTTAATGCAGGGGTTTTCAAACTGGGGTCCGGAGTTTCTAGGAGAAAGGATGAAACAAAAATGATAAAAGTCCACCGTGTTTATCAGTTTTTTGTTGTTGCTTGCTATGTATAGTTTCCAGAATTGTTTATATTTGTATCTTTCTAGTGAGTTTTTCTCACTATTGTTTCTTTTTTCGGACTCAAAGTGAAATTGTTGCAAACTATTTAGGTTAAGGAACAATGGGTCGTTTTTATAATATCTTATTAGATATATATCTAAAAAAATGAAATGTTTCTTTACACACATATGTATTTGGAAAAGGGGGTCCCTCACAAAAGGTTGATCATATTTGGGGGTCCTTGGCATCATAAAGTTTAAACCCCTGGTTTAATGGTCCAAAAGCAGATAACATCACAGTCCAATAATGGTCAATGGTCTTTCATTAAAGAAGTTCTCTATTTTAAGCTAAAAAACAAAGAAGATGACAGATTAATGGCAAACTCTCAAGAACGGCTTCTCTCCATCTTAATGACGTTCTTCATCACAGATCAATATGACCCGAAATGGACCATTAGAGCGCAATGATTATATAACAGGCAACTAAACATTATAATATACTGTACTTAAGCGCCCAGGTATCCATGGCAACCTCCCTTTGCCTTGCATGGTGGAGCCTTAATGATGTCCTATTAAATAGCCTATAATGATAGTGTCCAAACGTATTTGCATATATACTTCCGTAGAGGCAGGGAAGGTGGGGGGGATGCTCAACAATCACAACGGCACTAGATGCGATGAATACTCAAAAAAAAAACACAAACCTCAAAGAGTTCAGAGACACAAAATAAGCTAGGTTTGATGGCACCTCCATTAAAACTCACGGACTAGGAATGAAACGGCGAGTCGGGTCAGAGAATCCCTCACACGTGACTTCCATTCACGACCCTGGCCGGAAGCCCGACAGGACGTCCCAAAGAGAGCGTTTGCTCGACTCAATATCAACAGGCGCAGCGAGCGGCCCTCAGGAAAGGGCCCTGCCTTCAGTTCCTATTGAAAATAAACCAGCGCACGCTCGCAAAGGCCGAAACATCAACACGCGCCACCGGGAGCCGCGGACGACGCTCGCGCTCTCTCCCTCTTTTGCTCGTTTTCTCCGTTTAATGATACCTGCTCCACTCTAGCATCTGTAGGGAGGATTGAAGTATATATTTCGCCGGCGAAATAAAAGCGATCGAAATGACAGAAGTCAGACAGTTCAAGCTGACCGGCCACTTCAAACAGAAAGCCCCGCAGAACGAGACAGACTCTCCAGGTTAAATTGGCTCTTCTGTGTCTACCCTTAAAATGTGGCTCCTTCAAGAGCGCATTTGAATTAGATGAGTTGATGAAATCAAAGACTTGACTGTGTGGGTAAATTTATACAAGCAAGTGCGGCTCGCAGCAGTTTACCTGTTATGCGGCAGATGAAAGGCGTCTGAATGGCAGCCGGCTTTCTTTGTCGCTCGAGAGATATTATAATACTGTACAGGCTGTAATTTGTATTAGCGGCACATTGTTGGGGAAACGCGGCTGATAGGTATTTGATGCGCACGGAGCTGACAAACTTGTAATGAGATTAAAGGCTACGCGACGGGGACTCATCAATGACCACTCGACACGTTTGTCAACATGCCGAAACTCAAAATACAGCGATGCGTTACGCTTGTCTTTCAATTCTTGATTCAGAAGATGAAAAAAGAAGACTGATGGGTATGGACGCTAAACACTTTAAAGAATATGCGAGTTGCACTTGCCTTTAGAAAGGTTGCTGCCGGTTGCCAGGGGGCTGCTTTGTGGTTGCTAAGGTGTTCGGAGAGTTGTCTTGGCATTTCTTGGTGGTTGCTAGGCAGTGTTGGGTGTAACTAGCTACTACGTAATTAGTTATTGTAATTTAATTACTTTTCCTTTGAAAAGTAAAGTAAGGGATTACTCTTATTTTGTCTGTAATTTAATTACAGTTACTTCTGATGTAATTAAACTAAGACTGTGTGTAATAAATGTGTGTGCAATAGTGGACTTGACATCAAAATTCAAAGTCTAACTTTAAAATGCATGCTTTAACGTATGTTTAATGTTAATAAAAATACTTTATGTTGATTATATTATTTATTAATGTATAAGTACATCCCCTTCCATGTAAAGCGCTTTGAGTGCTCAGAAAAGCGCCATATGAATGTAACAAATTATTATTATTATTTGAATGAATTCAAAGAGCCGTTTCATGTCTAACCTTGAATCAATTAACTAATCAAGGTTGATGTAGGATATAGAAAGTAATTAATAATGACGATTAGATAAATCGTTTTTGGAGAGAGTCATTTGTACAGTAATCTAATAACACCATTGAATATGTAACTAGTAATTCATTACTTTTTCAGAGTAACTTTCCCAACACTGTTGCTACGGTTGGTTACATACAAGTCAAAATTGATGAAGTAAAATTTGGATACCAAGCAGAAACTGGGCATCACACAGAGCTTTAGTTTGATTCAAGTCCTCTGCCTACTGAAACTTTTAAACTATTTTATTCTTCAAATCCTTATACATTAGAAAAAGACAAAAAATGAAAAAGAACGAGGGCAAGGAAAGTGAGTAAAAACAAAGTGATAGAGAGCAGAAGGAAAGTTAGACTCTCACATTACACCAAAACCCAAAAGTACACGAGCTTCCTCCAATTCAGCATTTCTGATTCTATTCAATCAGACACCAATTACTCAGAAAAAAAGACCAAATTAATTCAGGAAAACGGCATCCCACCAAAGAATAATAAACTCATTATGAGGAAATTTCAAACTTAACCGTTCTCCACGCCGCAGCTAATTTAAACCTAATTTTTTACTAGCCACTAATTCATCGGGGGGGCTGGGTATAGGAATTACATCTGGAGGTAATTCAATGTGTGGAGGCGAGCCAAATAAAAAATATGAGAGAGACAAAGAGGGGGTGGCGTTGGTTTTGGGGGGGGCGTTCTGGTCTCTGAAAACTGCAGAATGTTTTCACAGTGCTGTCATCATGCGAGGATCAGCGCGGCTGTAGGTGCCGGGGGGATTCGTCAGAACGGACCCTGACGCTCTGAGGCGGGATGGGATCCCTGATGATCGAGAGAGCGGCCTGCTCTGTTTGCTCTAAAGCGTCTCACCTCGGCACTTATATTTAAAACATCTCACGCTGGATCGCATGTCTGAACATCTGTGTCAACACATGACAACATCTAAAAGGGGGAGGGCTTGTTAGCCGCTTCAGACGGCTTGAGAACACCCCAACATGTCAATACTAAAACAACAATTCCCAACCCCGTAAACCGAACGTTAAAACCCGCGAACAAGCAGATGGGACCCTTGAATAGTTCGAGGCCTACAAAAGGAGTGAAAGACCGAGAGCTGGCAGGCCAGGCGGACGCACGCGTCTGCGGCGCGCTCCAGGTGGGAGAAAATGAAAAGTTTGGACTGTAATAATCTACTTTGAAAAGTGAGTAAAAAAGACATTTACATTCGATACAGACTGTGACAGCCGCCCGCCCCCCAACACCTCAATCCCGACAAACCCCCATGTCCTCTTGAACAGAAAATGTGTTTTCCAAATGAAAATAAACTGAGGCCGGCCAGTTTGAGGCAGTTAAAGTCGGGAATATGAGATCAAATAAAGACTCCCGTGGCGACTGAAAAGAAGAAATGAAATCGCTTCTGAGGAGAGATGTACCGGGTAATAAAATCACTCCTTTATATCTTCCTAAACGCCACATGTTCCCGTGGAGTGGTTAAGCGTTGCGCGGCCGGTCAAAGACAGTATGCAAGTGGCAATTTTTACTTCCCCAAGATTTCCCTACCGATATTCTTCTTAAGTCTCGCGCTCTGCAATTTGGCTTAAATGGCGAACTCCTTTAACGTCAAGTTGGAGGAAAACTTTTGGGCGAAATTGCTTTAACAACATTCTGGTGGTTAAAGGCGATCGAGAACTCGGTATTCCATTAGGCCGATATTACCGCGGGTCCCATCGACGACCCGCTTCCATTCTGAACGAAATGGAGGGTTGAATACAAGCGCCTGATTGGACGTTGTAGGCGGTACGGCGCGCAAACAAAAAACATCAACCTCTCCAAATCGCTTCAATTCATCCGCCATCCATAAAGGACTGACGGCGGAATTACGGCGCATAACCAAAAACATGTAATTGACTTGCCTTTGAAAAGGTAGCCACAATAACGTTCAGGCCACGTTTTAGCCGCATCAGACTGATATATTGAAGGGCATTAGGAAAACGGGGGAATACATTATAATTTATAATACAGTGCTTATTAGAGTCCCAATAAAAAGGGTTTAGAGAGTGAAATGATTCACTTATCAGTTTGCTTGCATGGTACTTAAAAGCAGCTCTCTTCTCTCGTTTTAGCCGCAAAAAAGTCGCCCGTAATGACATTGAAAACAGGAGTGGACGGACAAATTTTCCTCCAAATGCAAATGGTTTCTATTAATTCCCGGAACGGCGGGGGAAAAAATGTAATTGTTTATGCAAAAGGAAAAAACACGGTTGAAAATGCAAGCATTTCCTATGAAATGAGCACTGATGCCATTTAAAACGCAGACGAAACGTTGAAACAAACGTATTCAACTGTGGCTTCCATTCAAAGCACAAATTGGTCAGTGCCGTAAAAAGCTTAGACAATTTGTACCAGGAGCCAAAGCGCAGAAATGGGGCTTTTCAACATAAAAACTAAGTGTTTTCAAATAAATCAAATGATCAAAATAAAACGGCAATGAGAGAATTAAAACGGTGCAGTTATTCAGATGGAATGTGACATGTGGGTTTCTAAATAAAAAACCTTTAAAAAACCTTTCTTAGCCACAGATTATTAGTCATCTTTACAGAATGTACACTCCATAAAGTCTCCTGATAAGTTTTGATCTTAAGTTTGCGTGTTAATTTACGTAATGTTTCGCGTTTAAATGCAATAAAAATGTTTACACGTGCTGACGTGTTTTGATGAATTCTCGTGCTGATAGTGCGATTATAGCGAGCACTAATTGATGGATTAACTGATTCATTTGTGTGCTTAGTAAATCTGAAACAACGGCAAACACAAAACACACGCTCTCTCTCTCTCTTAACATGCACATCTGAATCATCAAACTCAATACAACCAACCTGTTTTAATTACACATGCAAACCTCCAAGATCTCTATCATCGTTGCACTTTACGGTTTAACACGTGCAAGACCCTCCGCCGTTCTGCAAAATGGAAAACAGACAAGGAAGGATGTTCCGACGGTTGCCCAACAGCTGGTGCCGTCGGGTCATCCGAACGCACCTTCCCAAACAGACAGCAGACTCGACTTCAAATGCATAGCTGAGCTGTTAGGTAATCCTTCCATTGTCCAAGCTCGATGGACAGCCCCGATCTCCCCCGCCGCCAAGACTACAACACATCCCTCAACGGCAGCGAACGGCAGCGCAGACTCGTGCGTGATATCAGAACTATAACAATGTGCATTTTTCCACTCTTATCACGAAAAGAGGCCGTCAAACAGCAGGAGACAGGCTCTAAACAGGGGTCTTTTGTTTGGCCCAGACAAATCCGGGCTTCCCCTCAGGACATTTAATACAGTGCAGAAGCAGAGAACAGTGACTACAGTAGTGTAGTGTGCACACTACGAGGAAAAGAATGGGTGTGTGTTACGGAGCGGTTGTGTCGAACACCGCACAGTCAATTAAAGACGGATTCAAAAGATTTCCTCCCAAAAACTGTATTGTGTGGACTGATATATGCGCCTGGTTCCTGCAGCAAAAACATTTTTGGGGAAAAAAACAACAACATGTGCATATAATGCGTTACACCACCACACGTGCCAGGGCTCAAGTTGCCATAAAAAAATCAAAGACAAATGTTTCATTAGCAGGTAACTTTTGCGAGCGGCCACTCGGAAAACACACGAATTATAAATGCAAGGCTCCCGCAACGGGGAGTTGAACTTTTAACACCTTTCAAAGCCGCAGAACTGACTGCTCTCTGGCTCTCCGCAGCTGCCGCGCTGCACTAATGCAAGACGGTGTCATGTGAAAACTATTCCTCTACCCAAACCACAGAGCCGGTCATTAATGAAACCCAGGCCGCGCTGTGAGGTCATGAAAAGTCTACGTTTCAACGGCAGCATTTACAGGAACAAAATAATAATTCCCCAAGAATAAAGCAACGAAAATCAGATTCCAGTCCCAAGGACAGGGGAAAATAAATAAATGGCAGAGAACGGTGGGCTCTCACATTTTCCCCCAGCGCTTTGCAAACAACCGTCAACTGCTTCTCAGAAACGGAGCTGTTTTAAAATGAGAGCAGACTAAACAAAGCCATCTCGGCCAAGACAAACGCTCCGCAGCTCTACACACAGTCACATTTCAGGATGTCTCGGCTTAATTGCCAACTATCAAATCTCACAATGGAATCTGTCCATTTGGCAGAAACCCCGGCAGTGGACCTGATAGAGCGTTGTTTAAAAAGTGTCAGCTTCACGCTGCAATGAAAAGAAAATCGGTTCCATGGAATTCAAACTCTTTTTAGTTGTCTATTCATTTTTTTGCCACACCGCAAAATTCAGCGCAGTTCAACATCATTTGCATTTACCGTGTCGTTTTTCCGACGCACCTGCCTGCAATTCATGTGTACCGTATGTACAGTATATGATATGTTAATATATACAGTATTTACTTCATGTTAATCCCCAAAAAGTCACAGAATTTGTCGTTTAAAGCAAACGCACAAAGCGCAACTGAACGTGAAAGCGTGTCACTGGGTTTACTTCGCATTTTTTCAAGTCGCATTCCAAATGCACTTGGATTGAAACTCTCAGAAGTTGAATGGGCCTGATGCCTCTGTTAACCAGGCCGGGTGATCCCGTAGCCGGAGGGACAAGCTCTACGAGGGCTGGATAATCGGTTTGTCACTCCGAGCATCTTGTGGCATTCTGCTTTTCTAAGTCGGACTTTCAAACTCCCAGATCCCAAAACTTCAAACAACCAAAACACCAGCACATTCATAAAACAGAACAGAACCGCTGGGAATTTAAGACGGGGAGAGAGAGCGCGCACACACCCGTGCGCTCATTCGCACACGCTCGCTCGCACACAAAGGTAGCAGGCTCGACAGCAGATGGTAAAATTAACATTTCAACAGTTCTCTTCTTTCATGTAGGTCTCGGCAGAACCGGGATTTTTTCTGGAAAAATGTAAAGGCTAGGGTTTGGAAAGATGCGAGGCTAGCGAAAGCATCTGGAAAAGGGGAAGGAGAACATTGGCTTATTGCTCCTGATGGTCCTGCGCTATGAAAAATTAAATAGGTCTGTTTTGCAGGTTTGGCTGTCCGGAGTGCTCTCCGCTCTGTTATGGAAACATCATCTCGGTCATTTATATGTGCTAGAACACCTGGTGATGAAGGGAAATAAACTTTTTTGGGGGGGGGGCTTCTTTAAATTCTTTTTCACCTTATTTTAATCCCATCCGTTCGTGAAAAAAATAGTGTTTTGCAAATGAGCACGCTCTCCGAACAGCCACGCGCCGCCGAAATTTCCAGAACGTGCCCAATTCATTTCAAATAAATAATCCAAGCGGGCGGGAAAAAACAAAAGATCAAAATAGCGAAGTGTCAGATTCGTTTGAATGGAGCGCTCGAGCAGAGGCCATTAATTTGGACACAGTTATGGCTAAATTACATGTGTTTCACCTCTGTGACATTTTAAATGCAATTAAAAGCTGGTGAAAGAGCGCAGACTTCCTCGTGATGAGGGAAATCGCTGCGGTGATTAACATGCAAACGAGCTCACGCTGGCAGAGTAGATTGAGCTTTGAAAACCCCATTTACTTTTGTGTGATTATCTATTTACCAGTACACAGCCTTCCATCTCGCGCCATTCCCCCTGCGCACATCACTCAATTACACTCCCAGCTTTATTTACAGAGGCGCGACTGTACGGCGCGCTTCTGTCTCCAAATCGCTAAAAGCCAAGTTAGATCCGAGATCTACGCATCGGCCTCCTCGGAGCGCGCGTGCAGCTGGAGCATGTCAAATATCGGCCCTCGCATTTGGCTACGACGATTCTGTAAACGCTTCATTAACAAAACGTCTCCGACCGCAGTTTTACAAGTCGGCCCCTGATAAATTGTAAGTTGGGGGAGATGTTCCAGATGAGGACGAAGGGGTCTTGTGACGGTCTCGCCAGAGGAGCTCTGGATTTAGATTGAAATGAAGTGCGCTGGAAACACTCAGAGCGCTATTATGTTTCGGCGTGTTGATGCAATTATCATGTGAACGCCTGGCAGCATCAGAGGAATCTCATTTAATTAATTTAAACGGATGAACAAGCACGAAATTCCCGTTGTAAAAATGCGCGCGTCGAGATGAATGCAAGAAATCGAAAAAGTGGAAGACTAAGTCATATCGTGATTTAAAATAATGCAGATAAAAACTGACGAATCAGCATTTTATTCTAGTCCAAACCCCTGTTGCTTTAAGGGTCATATTTCACAAAAATATTGTATTTGTCAACATTAGTAAATGCATTAACATAACTAACAATGAATAATATAATTTTTCAGCAATTAATTATCTTTATTAATGTTTGTTCATGGTGCATTAACTGATGTTGTGCAGATACAACATTTGGATTTAAAAAATGTATAAATAAATGCTGAAATTATCACGAATTAAGATTAATAAGTGATGTAGAAGCATTGTTCATTGTAATGCATTAACTAATGTTAACAAATACAACTTTATTGTAAAGTGTTACCCATATTTTATGTCCTATGACTTGGCCATTCTCGCATTTAGGCTATTTCCTGTTTTTTAATCATCTTTACTAGTTAAATGAATAAATAAACTCATTTAAAAAAGCAACAAATATTATTGTGATGAAGATGTTTAAATCATCACTGCTTTAGAAAGACTAGGTATGGACTAAGATACCAAAATAAAGCAAGCAGACGTGAAACCAAAACACACACACCGGATTCATTGAAAGGAGTGAAACTAAGATATCCTCAAGCTCTCTTTAGGCCTTCAGGCTTTAAACATACCACCCACTCCAATGGGCTGGATGATGCACATGAGTCCAGTCGGCATGATCTCACCCTCACCGGTCCGTGGTTTTGAGAAGCCCTCGGCTTTCCTGAAGCTCCTGTCCTCTCATCCAGCATAAAAACAATCCCTGTTGATCAGCCAAGAGGGTTCAAGAGAGCAAAAAATGGAAACAGTGCCATCCAGTGATGTTTCTGGGCATTCCTGTTGGGAGTGAACTACCCTGACCCCAGGCTGGATCTCCAGGAGACCACAGACTGATATTTACTCCCTTTAACGTGTCATGTGCTCTTGGTTACTAAAGACGGAGACGTGGGCAAAATACATCAGAGTGAGACCCCAAGTGTGGAAAACTCAAGCAGGTTGGAAGTAACGGAGTAAAAAGTTTAAGCAGAAGAAAACTTACCCATTTTTATTGATTATATGGCTCTGCGGAGAAAATGAGCAGGTGGTTTTAGTCTTTTGATAAAATGCATATGTAGGAAAACCTTCAAATTGAGGCACAAGATTTTGTGTCGTGTACCATTGGATGTGAGTTTCTATTCTAAACTACTTAATTCAAAGGAAAAAGTGAACATCAGGGCATAGATTTTCATTTCTGAAAAAGTTTAATTTGGTCAGATAGCAGGGATGTATCTTTATTATAACCTTGTGCCTTATGATCTTGCATCACTATGGATCTGAACTTAACTATAAAATAGACATAATTATATGTTTTCTTCTGTTCTCACTGCAAACTGTTTCTAAAAAAGTGTCTTCACAATATTTTTAAGCTCTCAACCCTCCCTTTCAACCATCTGACTCCATCTTTTTAACAATCCAGCCAAGTGATGTCATCAATGATCTTGATCTACTTCAATCGCAAATATGTCAATTACAATATAAAATGAGTTGTGAACACTATTTTATGTTTACTTCGAATAATACGAGATACTGAAATGACGTTAAGTGGCTGATTTGTTTCTAAAAACCTATATGTGTATTGCACATGCAGTACAAACCAATTTGCTTTTAATAAAACGTATATGGAGGCTTATTATATACATGAATGAGGGATTGGTCTGCTAGAAAAACGCCAGAGGAATATTATGTCCAATCCCCCACACATTCACGTCTTAAATCTATTGATCTGTGAAACGCGGCACTCGAGGGAGGAGATTCACCTAATATTATACAGCTAATCATCAGATGAATAACCATTATACCATTTGGTAATTAAACGCCTTGCAACGCATTTAACTCTCTGTACGTCAAACAGGGGCCACCGGAGGTCGAAGTGATTGTCTTTCATTTATAGTTGCCGCTTGAATCGAGGGAGAAAAAAGAAGGAACCCATAATGTGACACAACGCTGAAAACATGTTGATGGTTGTTAGCAGCAATGCTGCTAATCCTGTCTGCTGTCAAGTCAATGAAAGGAAACAATCCGAAGGAAGAAAGGCAGACAAACAGCTCATCCTCATGGAGAAGTGGATAAATCATATATTTAGAAAGCTCATTAGTCGGCATACGTATGGTTTCCTAGACTGGGAGCAAAATGCTTGGCTACCTTTGAGAACAAATACATATACAAAGTGTGTATATGTTGAGCATAAGAGGGGCAATTAGCATACATTTATTGTCTTTGTATACTGTGGTGCGCGCGACACGCGCTAAAAGGCAATTTGCTGTCAACAATGCCATTTTTACCTCTACTTAAAGGTAATAATTACCCCGCGCTAGTGCTGTCTGTTTGTGTTAAGCGTGAAGGGCAATCCAGCGAACATACACATGCATGCGAGTCGAGTAGACAAACACCAAAAGAAAGTAAAAGTTGGCTTATACTGGCCAGTTGTCCCACAGCTTTAATGGGTCCTGCGATTTTGCATCGTTTTAACTAAAGGGAATGAACAACGGGCAGCCTCGCTCATACAAGTGATGTGAGCGAGTCAAAAATAAAACGTATAAAAATATTACTATATATATATATACACATATATAATGTTTTTGTTAAATAGTGGTATACTCAAAGTCAAAGTCTGCTTCATTGTCAATTCTGCCACATGTCCAGTACATACATATAGAGGATTGTAATTGTGTATATATATATATATATATATATATATATATACTGTATATATACACACACACATATAAACATACATACACATGTACAGTATATTTGTCAACTACCCATATACTGTTTATTATTTTTTTGCATATACACACACACGTCTGGTTTATTATCTCCGTGGGGACAGTCCATAGGCGTACTGATTTTTATACTGTACAAACTGTATATTTTATCCCCTAACCCAACCCCAAAATGTTTTGCATTTTTAGATTAAAAAAAATATTGTTCTGTACGATTTATAAGCTTTTTTGACACGAGTCCCCATGAGCTGGTGTGACTACCGGTATATAAAAACAAGGTCACAAACACACACACATTCATGCAATAAAACACAACTATTTAACAAAAAAACAACTTTCAATTCACATACAAACAAAAAGTTAATCCCCGACCCGACATGGACCCTATTTTGTACACATTAGTGCTAGTGCTGTACATACCCAGAACACAGACTTAGAGACACAATGTCCTTGTATTATTCATAATACCCAACGCTTCGCCTGTGACCAGTCAAAGGAAACATCAAGGTACTTGAGGTTTTATTGAACGACGTCTTGTAAACGTGGCATGAGGCAACACTGTGTATTAAAATCCTCTAAAAGGAATTGAGCTGCACTGCAAAGGGCTGAATATCCCAACAATAGCTTGCAGGAGGGCAGTATCACCCAATCCAAACGCCCGCCATGATGAGCTTCTGAGAGATTACAGTAGCACCCCCCCTCGCCATTTACATAATGTAAAAACTCTCTCTTTCACTCTTTCTTTCTTCCCTTCCAACTATTCACTAAATAAATGAGGAAACTATCAAAGCAATGGGACGTTTGATAAAAGACAGACAGAGTGAATTCAGAACGGCCCGCGCTCGCCACAATACAGGCGGCGAGTGGCAGCATTGAGAGGCAGCCGAGTGAAGAACAGCCGGCTGAATATTTCTGACAGAGGACAATGCTTACGCATTAGGGTGATATCTACACCTGCCCTAAGTCCAAGGGAATCACATTCTACCCTTGTTCTTTATCTCATGGGCAGAGAGGTGGTCTTATAGAAATTTGGACAATGTAAATGTACAGTGAACGTGGATGGCTTTTCACAAGGTTACAACAAGACAAGGACCTGCTTTGTTTCCTCTCCAGTGTTAGAAAAAAACGCTGCAAGTGCCGATGAAGACACAACCGGGCCGGGTCAAATCGTTCACTCACGTTAAGGTCCAAGATGGGTCATGAACAAATTCTTTGTGGTCTCGGTTAGAGGTTTCTGCAAACTATCAGAGCTGCCGAGATGGAATAACATTCGCACCCGATTTAACTTCCATAACGTGACATGCGAATCGGTGAGAATATTAAGTACAGGCCTTTTTTTTCCATCAAGAAGAATTTGTTTGGACCATAAAAAGTACGGCATAATTGTATTGGTTAATAATTTTTTCCATCCATGCACGACTGACTACATCAATAGAAAAGCAAAGTGGTTTCAGGGGTGGAGAACTTATTTAAACTTGATCAAATCTTATACAAACGTTTCGTGAGAACAACAGAATTTGCTTTGCAATATGTCGCATTATGTTGAGTGAGAAAGACTATTCAACATGGAGAAAATAAATCCATCTTTGATTATTTGGATTGTTAAAAATGGGCGTTCCATACGTGAACCGAGTTTCCTGGTTGTTTAAAACTCGAGCAAACTTGAAAAATTCGTGGATTAAGGTGCACAATACATGGCATATTTATAAAAAAAAGATTTGTTTTATTAAAATGTTTAAATACAGGTGTGCATCTCACCAAAAAACATTGTGAACGGTACCACCGGACTTGAAGGTCACTGAAAACAACCAAATGAACAGAAGACTTGAATTGTATTAGCGGACAGAAATAACTGAGCTTTGTGGTACACTTCGAGCGCATTTCTAAAAGTCGATCTTCAGAAATGGATTCAAATCGAGTCGTTCGCTTCCTCTCATGCCTCTCAAAAAACATTGAACCTGTGAAATTCCTGAGCCATAACAAACAGCTCCCGTCTCTCATACCTCCAGAAAACATCTCATCTGAGCTGTTCTCCAGGAATCTACGATCCAATCAGAGCCGCGTGCGTTTTCTAGACCGCTCTCGTCCGTTTCAGAGAATTCTCATAAGGCCACCTATTTTATTTACTTTATCTTCAATAAAATGGTTCAGTGAGCATTAGCAACTTTGAGACACGGGTTTCAATCAGTCCTGTGGCAACACTGTCAGTCTGCATCTAACCCGGCGCGTGTATGTGTGTGTGCGTGAGGTGCAGACAGGGTTGACAGAGCGAGGGCAGTCGAAAAACAGATGGGAGACTGAGTGAAAAGCTATGAATGAGAGAGAGGGAGAATTAAGTGGCAAAAATGGGTCTAATAAAAGGAAAGATGTGGCCAACGAATGGAGAGGTTCAAAATATGAAACAAATGAGTGTTAGTGAATGAAGAACACATTCAGCAAGACAAGACTCACATTCAACTTAAAAAACAGAAATGTTCTGCATTTGAAGTCAGACACTTTAGAGCATCTGTGGCTATCTGTCAATTACCACAGAACATAATTTTGACCTGTCCTGTACTTCAAAGAAGGGCTGTCAATCAATTAATCGCGATTAATCGCATCCAGAATAAAAGTTTGTTTTTACATGATATATGTCTGTGTACTGTGCATAATAATTTAGTATTTATCAACACAAAAACATATAAAGTACATGCATGTGTGTATATATATATATATATATATATATATATATATTGAGAAAATATTTAGATGTATTTATTTATAATTACGAATGATTGAAATGATATATAAATGTTATATTTTATATTCTTAAATATATGTGTGCATGTGTTTATAAATACAAATGAATATATGCACAGTACACAGACATATATCATGTAAACACAAACTTTTATTCTGTATGCGATTAATCGCGATTAATCGACTGACAGCCCTTCTTTGAAGTACTGGACAAGTCAAAATTATGTTCTGTGATAATTGTGTGGTAAAGTGTCTGACTTCAAATGCAGAACATTTCTTTTTTTAAGTTGAATGTGAGTCTTGTCTTGCTGAATGTGTTCTTCATTCACTAACACTCATTTGGTTTCATATTTTTCTGCCTCTCCATTCGTTGTTATATTTGGCCGCATCTTTCCTTTTATTAGACCAATTTTTGCCACTTTATTCTCTCTCGCTCTCATTCATAGCTTTTCTCTCGGTCTCCCATCTGTCATTCGACTACCCTCGCTCTATTATTATGTAAACACAAACGTTTATTCTAGATGCGATTAATCGCAAATAATCGCTTGACACCCCTAAAAATTATGAATACGAAATTACTGTCGCTTACAATAGAAGTACAAATGTAATTCAAGGGTTAAAAATAGAGAAAAGGAAAATATTATTTTTCTTATGAAGCACTTGCATGGAAATGTGCTGTCAAGTGTCTGTGTTTTGATCTGTATATCATGCAAATGGTTTTACCGGGTGTGCATGTGACAACTTGGACCAAAAACATAACAACCAAAGCATTGAAAAATATATTGATGTGGACACAGAAAGATGCAAAGGGAATCTGATCTCCATGAGTTTTGTCTAACAAAACTTTCAAGAAAACAGAAGCAGACAAGAGAGTGAGAGAGTAAGAAAGAGGCAGGACAAGAGAGGAGAAGAAAAGATTTAAAAGCCTTCACAGGTGAGCTGGGCTGAGGGACACCCTGTCTGTTTGGTCTCTCTGAGACTAAGGTCATGTTTATGCAGAATCTCATATGGGCTCCCTCTGGCTTCAACAGTCAACATCACTCCACAAGCCTCAGAATCAGGTGGTGTGACCACAGAATTGGCCCAGAGGCGGTGCTTTCATGAAAGCGGGTAACTAAAGTGAAGCGTACACCGTGGAGAGAAACCAGAGACCCCTTTCCAAATACTCCTTGGATTTGGCACACACCAAGACGCTCGCTCACAACTCCTCACGAGGAAAACAACATGCGTGTCAACGTTTAAGCCACATGACCCGAATCGGGCCAGCTCTCGTCCTGACAACAAACAGTTTCACATCTATCAAAGCAGGTAACCGTGACACGATTGATTGTACGGGCTTGCGGTTTATGTTATGGAAGCCAAATCCGAGGCTCTGGTACCTTTGTTTCCGCGAGATCACTTTTCAAACCGCGATCAAATTATTGTGAAGAACAAAGGCGTTGCCTTGTATCTTTTGTAGTGAAGCTTTCTCTGTGAATGAGGCACGAAAAAGCGTTCAAATGGGGAAAGCATTTCAAAACAAGCGATATCAAAAGCTAACATTTCTTCACTCCATCAAAAACAATATTAGCTGTTTACATAAAATCTCAAACACTTGCATTAAAATCCTGGAGTTCTTGCAAGAAAAATGATATTACATAAAACACACATACAAAAAATAAGAGACTAAGCTAACTTAATCTAATTTACATTTAAATGAATCCTTTTTGTGGCCAATTATTCACATAATCTAGGAGTCTTACAACTCCACAGGAGGCCAAAATCCTTCAGACTCAGTTGGTTCAAAGCTTCTAAATAAATTGGCTCCGGGAAACCAATAGCAACTAATCGACGGCTGTTCCTAAAACACGTAATCCAAGTTTATTCTGTCGCCGTTTAAAACCTAACCGGAGTTGATTTGCCAATTGTCCGAACGCAAGTTTCAAACCTGTTTCATTTAGAAATCAGAGTTATGCAATGCATTCGCATTGTCAAATTCCCCAACATTGAGACACGACAAATCTCTCCCCGTTCTCTCCTAATCCATCTACGTCCGTTCCACACTGTGATCCGTTTCATGACAGCCAAGCTCGCCACTGGGACAACATACGCGGGCGGACGATACGACGTGAGACCAATGCATTGAACATGATCACCTGCAACCAAAGCGTCTAATTCCTCCCACCTGGAGCGACGGGGTCAGACGTGTGTCAGGCCACTCTGATGTCATGCCTGAAAGAGTCTCTCGTTTCACAATCATTCCAGTCCTTTGGAAAACATCCAGCTCAGGATTCTGCAATAAGCTACAGAGACGAACGCTATGCAGTCCTGCTTCGCAACATAAACTTACAGGCACGGCGCTATTGAAAGACTGGCGACACGGAGAAGTCTTAGCGAAGGACACTGACTCCAGTGATTAGCATAGCACTCCGGCTGGATCGATAAGCTCATTGACTCGGTCTGTCTCCTGTATCAGGAATGATGGTGGCGAGTTACCTTTGTAACTCTATTCTCTCGCTCTAGTTTTCAAATCAGCTTCTATCCGTTTCGTTCTTTGATGGCGTGAGTAAATAAAGCTATCTGACGTTATCTGAACACGACTAGGAAAAATGAAAGCGTGTGTTTGAGTATTATCTGAATCTAAAAGCTAGGCATGAGAGTGAAGTAAAAGGTTTGGTGGAGGGTAGAAGCATTACTTAAAAACAAAACCTCTCATTATCAAGTTTATAGAAAGATGTGCGAACGGCCTAGACGAGGAGCCACTCGATCTCTAATTTGACGGCGAGGCCTTACAAGCTCCTTCCCAAACCTATCTTAAAAGGAATATGGAAACTTGGTCCGTATCCAAAAAAAACTCTTCCTTCTTTCTAACGCGGAGACAAAACAATGAAGCGAAGACTTTTCGAGAGGACCGTGAAGTGAACCTTTGATGGCTTGGACGTTTCCTTTTAAAAAAGTTTAAAATATTCACCGTGGCTGAGAAATTGGGGGATTGACCAGCCATCTGATCCCAGGAGCGGCTTGGGTTCTAGGGTTAATGGGGGATAAAGATTAGGAGGAATCGTGCTTTTCGTCTTTCGTCCCCAAGTACCTTCTTTCCAATCCCAAATCAGCCACACAATGAGACCTGCCGTTGGAGACGGAGCCCGGTTCCTTTGATATCCCCCGTTCTCTGCGCACCGAGTGTCCAGAGCAAAGCTCCGTGGACGTTGCTCTCCCCTCCAGGGAGTGGAAGGGCTCTCGCTGAGCCATTTTAGATGGAAATGACAGGCGCTCTACTAGAACAAGAAATCAATTTTCAAAGGCGAGGACGAGCAGGGCCCATCCATCCGAAGAGCAACTCCATCCCTTGACTTTAAACTCGGGTGAGATATGCTTAATTTGCTGTAGATTTTATAACGTCTGCGCGCCGGCCATATGAAGTTGGGGGCAATTATGCGGGGGTTTTTTACGCTCTGATCAGAAGACTTCTGTTCCAGAACAGATATGCTTTAAGAGTTCATCTTTGAAGATTTAAGTGGATACTCTTCAAATTAAAAACTAATATTCAAATCTCTTTAAGGTGGAGAGAGGCGCTGGGCTTTCGACTAGTCCTTGAGAGGCAGTGACGTCTGGGGTTTTCAGCTTCTGGCTGAAGTCCAGCCACCCAAACTCTCGGCAAATGCAAACTTTAATCAGCCCTCCACCTCAAAGGCACGAGTAATGGGTTGGAATGCCTTCACTGATAGATGCTTCTTCACCGAAAAAGTCGCTGGAGATTATGCACACGGCTGCTATGGCGTAAACTACTGTATGAGAAACTTTCTTAAGGTTTAAAAAAAACGTAAGCATGAACTTTGAAATGCTTGCCCAAAGCTGAGCTTCAGAATTAATGATAACGCATATCTTAAATCAACCAAAAATTTAGGTCGATGTATAAAGGCTCGTTCACACCAAAAACAAAAACTACAAAGGTAGCTAAAGTGACAACTATTTTACCATCAACAGACAATAACATTGTGCTAAACCTAACACCATGTCTATACTGGTTTAATGGATTAAGGCTTAATGGGTCTGTCGTGTCGTCTCAAATTATTAGTGGTTTAAATGCGTCCTATTGTCTCTTGTAATTTTTGAATGACTGGATGTTGTATCGCTATTAGCTAAAAAAACTCCTAAAATTAATTGAAACCATTTTATTACTCTGTGATGTTGTAACTGTTATGTGGACTGTGCTATTCTCTTAAACATAAAACAGCTTTTAAGTTTTCGTGGTGTGAACGGGCCTTAAGATTTCTTCTATGAACAACTGAGCGGTACGGTATAATTTGGACTCTTGACCGTCAAATAAAACCAAACTTTAGCATTTGCATAAAGCGCCTTGACTAGCCACGTTTTCCTGCAGTCTGCGGTTTCTCTCATTCACCCTTCACAACTGCATCCACCCGTCTGGCAATGTCATATATCGCTAATGACGATATCCACAGCCTCCATCACATAATCAGCGGTTACAGACCGCGGGATTCCTTATGCACGTTTGAGACTTACTTGGTGACAGACTATCATCAGAGCTGAATTCGACCGGAGCGTCCGTGGCGTTGAAACAACACTCAAAGCGTTTGCTTGCTTTGCTATATGCAACAATACAATTAGCGTAAAACTTCAAAACCTCTCTCGCTGAGTTCTGTGATGTGCCGCAGATCTTTAAGAGGTTCCTGGACACGCGCTTATTAGCATTACTCTCTGGGTGTGGTTGATGGAATATGTAATGAAAGTGATTTTTTGTGAGAACATATCAATTATGGTTGAGACAGACGTATCAAACATGCAAATTAGCACTTTACGGATTGCTTTTACTCACCGATTTCTCCTTGGTTTCAGAGTATCCCTGCCGCGCTTTGAGCAATGGCCATACCAGGTCTCATCCTATCCAACACACAACACAGAGCAGGACACACGTGTAAACATATGTAGATTTTGTTCTTTTAGCCGTGAGATTGTTTGCTTTTTGCATTGTATATAGTTGCTAAACAGCCGTTCTCTTGACAGCGATATTTGGAGAGATTCTAAGTGATGGATGAGGTTTACCGCTTGTGTCATGTGAAAGCTTTTCATCTCCCTGCTGAAGTAATTACGACAAAGTCTGTCACACGTCGACAATAAAACGGGTCAATCAAATAACTGGATGTGAGCTTGTTTCACGTCAGCTAGTCGCGGCATGCGTGTGTGTATATGTGCGATGGTTCTCTTTTCTGCTTCTTTTTCAAAGGGTGCATCTGCCAAAAAGATGAAAGTGTTGACAGAAGTACAAGTGAAGCTGTGTTTTGCGATCTTACCCTGAGGGGAAACTTTCAGTTGATGTCCGTGTTTGTTTGGGAGAGACGGGTCCAAGTATGAGGGAATCTGTCAGAGAGAAACGTAATATGCCATATTCAGAGAGTCGTTTCAAACATGTTTTAGTTTTTATTAGTGCTCAGTCTATGACAAGAACGTGGAATTATTGAACTGAACAAAAAGCGCTTTGGTTCCTCCGTACATGACTTCAGATTGACACACGTACTGAATAACGCTCACATGCGTAAAAAACAAAGAAAGAAACGAGGGAAGCTGTTCGAAAGCCCTCGAAAAAGCTTGCCATGCCTGCCAGGTTAAAGCTATCCGAGCATAAATCAAACTTTCCATCGAGGTTCCTGCCATTTCTTGCTGACACTAGCAGATAAGTTGGACTAAATGAGCGTGTGCACGCTTCACCTTGCTTCCCAAAAAAAACTGCAAGTTGTAACGTATTTCCTTTTCCAGGCTACGGTTGTGAAGCTACAGTGTGGCACAGACACGTGCAAACCGATGGCCTCAAAGTTCACTCCCAGAAAGACCCCTGTAGGCAACTAACAGCTTCTGGATCCTGTGGAATGTGCTTCGTGAAGTGTACAAAAAAAAAAGAGGGGGGTTCGCTTGGAAGAGATTTTCTGCAAACAAAATCTGCCGAATGCCACCGCATCTCGTGCCTGTGTTTGACGAACTTCTGCACAGAACAGCACAAACTGTCTATTAGCTCGAGTATTAAGATACACATCTTCCTGCTCCATCACACAAACGTATACAGTACGTTTAACACCGCAGTATGTTTAAGCTTTCAAGCCGAGTCAACGTTCGAACAAGAGATTTATTCTCAAAATTACAGTTTTGATAATGTTCCATCTGTGGTTTTTTGTACACACAAACGCAATATAACAAGCTCTGCAATATGTTATTTTTCCCTAATGTTGCATTCATTTTAAAGCGCCTCCGAGTTTATTTTAATAGCCCAATAGCTTTGGACTGCGAAAACTTACAATTTAATTCGACTCGCGAGGCAATACCAATGTCATTACTCTGCGTGACCTCACCGTAGAGAGTTTACACAATGCCAGACCCATTTCAATTCGGCATACAAAGGGATCTCTAAATACTATCAAATTATACATACACACTGCATTACCCATTCACCGGCTCCCCTAATGCCACTGTCTGATATTTACATGAAGCCGCCGCGCGTTTAAGTCGAGATAAACTATTTCGAATCAAGGGCACGGGTGGCTCTTCAGCCCCTCGCAGGGTATGCAGATGAAAGACGACATTATGCTAACAAGTCAGATTACAGTACACAAGAATTTTTTACCTTTTCGATCAAATACCATCCCCGTGTTACGGGGGGCGTCGGGCGCAATATTTTCGACGGGGGCCGCGCGGCCCTTATCTGCGCTGGTCGAGCGATTCAGGGTCCCCGAACAAAGATGAATCTTCAGACTCCTTCCATTCATCAGTGGACGTGTAATTACCCCCGGTTCACAGTCTAGACGTTACTGCTTTCAGGGTATTTAACGTCGCCTTTGCAACATGCATGCCGCCCGCGCCCGCCGTTAAATCTGTCGCAGATAAATTAGCGAAGAATGCAATGGAAAAAAAGCAGCCACAATGAAAAGAACTTTATCCTCCCCGCTGCTAAATGAGATTTCTTTGAAATGCAGATCAGTGGTGCTAGATTAGTGAATTTTAGCTGCTGTCAACATCATAACAAAATACAAATGCGATTGTTCGCCCGGGCCTTATCTCCTTGCTTGCATCTGCTTCAACGCTATTTACTCGGCTTGATTTACTATGCAGATCTAAATAAGACGCGCCGACGGCACAATGGCTTCTTAAGCTTCTACATCAAGGTATTTGAGAGCGCAGTCACATGAAAAGCTGGCCCATCAAAGGGCTCATCCCTAATGAACTCCCACATCAGAGGGGGTTGGCGAGGCGCTAAATCAGCGATGGTGAATAGAGGAAGGATACCTTCTCGCCCAGGGAAGATTAACACGGTGAAGCCACCGAAGGAGGCCGTCCGACCCGAGCACGGGTTACTGGTGGCGTAACTGCAGATTAATAACCGAATTAAAAGTAGCGGCGTGCGCCGGAGCAGGCCTCAAGGTAAGACGGATGCGTGTAACTAATAAAACACGGGCTGCCGTGGCAACAGACGTGTACATGTTGACACGTCTCGGAGTTAAACGTTCGTGGGAGGAGAGCAACCGTAGCCGCGTCCTTGCGAAGGTGCTACAATGATGACAGTAATCTTCAAAGCCGAGGCGTTATATTTGGGGAATAACCTCTAATTTCACACCATATTTGTTGCATCCTGGGTATACAGATGGGATTACAACTCAAATCCCACAATTTACTCCGGCAACTAGAGAGTGGTGAGAGAGGGGAAATGTGCAAGGGTATGAAGACAGTGCCGACGCTGTAGGGCTCTGGTTAGGGTTCAAATCTACATGCACCAGCGGTTTACAGCTGATGGGGGGCATGAGCCTCAGAGGCGGTGCACACACAGCAACAGCACATGTGGCTTGAAGCAGAACTGTGACATCACGGCAGATGAAGAGGGGCGATGGGAATACAATCGTGTGGGGGGGCGAACACAAGATGCATGCACGGAGAGCACGTGGCGGCTTAAAACGACCTATACAGAACTATTTTTGCATCTAGAAAGAGCTAGAATAATCCTAAAAAATAACCAAAGAGCATTTTTTTTAAAAATAAAGCCATTCTTTCTTTTTGAATGGGCACGCCATCCCTATCCAAAGCCTTGCTTGTGCCAAGAACTTACTCCAGGGAATGTCCTTACATACATACAAAAAATTCAAAACACCAAGAGGTCTTTAAAGACGACCAACCTTTTACTCCAAAGAGGAGGCATCTTTCAGAAAACATCCTTAAGCAGAAGCAGCATCCAACGGCCCGGCGGTCGTACGGCACAAACCGCAGTTGTCTTTTCCACATCTTACCACCCCCCCTCTCATCTCGCCCCTGCCAAGTGGGCACGATGCCAGTCGCGTTTGCAACCACGAGGGACCGTTGCCTTTTTTTCATGTTTAATGAAATGACAAAACAACAGATTTACATATGCAGAAACAGGTGTTGTAACAGGTTTGACTCCTCTTGACCTAAAACGTGTTGCGTGGGGGGAAACGGCAAAAAAGCACGAGGGGAAGAAAGTTTATTGGCAACAGCTGCCTGGAGGTTGTTTTAGGCTCTGATGGGCATTCGCATCCACACCATCTGCCCTGCTGGTTGCCAGAAGTGACAATCTAAATTAAAAAGCACTCATCGGATATCACGAAAATAAACTATTGCATTGTTGTAGCCATATGCTTGGAGTGGTCCTATGAAAGACAAAAGAGTATAATTAACCCTCCGCACCGCCTGCATTTGAAGACATCCCAGAGCACCAAACACACCATCGGCTCCTGTGTAATCCACACATACACGCACATTCCTTCAGGCCCCTAGACGCATACCTTCACTTTATAGAAAGACAATGTGAAGCTGTATGAAACGAAGGTTCAACATAGATGATTTCAATATACAGAACAGAAGAATTGCTATCAAGCCATTACATTTTTTTTTTATTGTTCTGCAGTTTAATCTGTTTGATGAATAATACAACAAAAGTCGAATTATGCAATTTTACTAAAACATAAATATACTATTTTTTAAAAACATCTACCGCGGTATAACCATGACACATTTCCAAAAACATGGTATTATAACAGCACGTCAAAAGAAAGCTTCAAAAAAAAATCTGCCATTCCTTCCAAACAACACCATACCAAGGTTAACTCGCAGCTCAGTACAACAATTCCTAGAAAACAATTCAGGTCAGGAAGTCAAACTAAAAATATTCGCTCTGCCCTTGTCAGAGACAAAAGGGGCATTCATTTGCCCTGTTATTATTTACAGGGGGCAGGAGGAACAAACCCGAGCCCGCCGTGACCCTGCCACAGCGTTGCAGCTTCTTCAACGGGGATACCAGCAGAAGGCGGTACCATATGCCCACGGCCTCGGGCCGGATGCTCTTTCTGCAGCCTAATACGCCTGTCAGGAGACGTTACTGTCACAATTCCTCTGTTTTTTACATGTTTCAAATAAACAGGTTTTTTTTCTTGCTAACAGAACTGTGCTCAGAGATTCGAGTTAGAAGCGGACAGTGTGCATGAATTTAACTATAATGTCAATAACGCTGATCTTGTTATTTAGATGATTTCATAGTTACAGGCATGATCATTGCAATCTCCCATTTCGCTTATGAGACACATTCAGTCATTTCTAAACAATTTAAATCAACAGATTTTGAAGACAAACTGCGAATGCAGTCTTTTATCAAACAAAAACATGCTGTTTAAATGTTAAATTTTGTAAGAAACAACAAAGTCATGTGAGAATGTCAATCACACAGCGACTCTACCGTAAATTCTCTCGTTCTCTGGCTCATTGTTTACAGTACAGACAGGCTGCGGGGAACTTTGGTCTGAGCAGCGTTGACCTTGCCGTTTACTACAAATGACACCCCGGCATTACTCCGGGCTTCTAGCTGGACAGCGTAAAGATACTCTCTTTAAACAACGCTGCACTTTCAAGAATCTGTACAAAGGGCCAACAAGCATTTATATAATATAACGAATGAAAAAACACCCAATATTACATTACTATTCAAAATGAATAAATAATCCCAAGAGCTTTAGTTTGTGACAGATTGATACATTGCACAACATTAAACAGATTACAAAAAAATGATTCATTCTTTCACGCAATCAATTTCAATATCTAACGACGACCATGACAACAATGTTTTAATAAATGTTCTAATAATAATTATAATTTGTGTAATTCAAAATAAATGCGAAACATTATTAAATCGAATAATTATACTGAATATTTATTTAAAATGGCGCCATTATAGCTGTCACTGTGTTAATCTGCATCAGCCATTAAAACTAATCTACAATGGTTGACCACCAAAATTGTGAGATAAGATGCGTTTGGGTCATTATCACACATCGGTCATGTGATACAATTTCTGTGCCGTCACATTCACAAGCTCAGTGTTGAGAATTCTGTTGGGTTTAAAGCAAAACGTTAAAGCCACAGTTTCCAGAAAGACATCAAATCCTAAAAATGAAGTAAACAGAAAGCACGGATCCCTTGAAAATCATTGCAGATTATACATTAAACACTATGTGGCTTGAGTGCAACACATTTAAAATCCACGTCCACAACATAACCCAAAACAAAACATGTCAAGAAAGCATTTCTTAGCAAAAAATCAACAACCACTGTCAGTAAGTAAGTACAGCAGACAAAATGCAGTGCACTTAGTTACAGAAGCTCACTAAACATCATTAGGGTGATTTGGATAATTACGGTGCACAAGACCTCTTAAGCATGTAATACAGTCTTTTATCTAAAGAAGTCAATCTCTCTGAGGCTGACAGCCAGAAGCGTATGATCCCGGTAAACAAATACTTTCACGCGGCACCAAAGTGCCATTAAAGGCCAGAACTGTCAACACTAATTCCACTCCTGCGAGAGGAGGGGAAAAAAGGATGAAAAAAGAAAAAAAATGACTTGATCACCTCTGGTTGCCTTAATGTGCATGAAGGTTGTCATGGCAACGTTTCTGTGAAGTTAACATGGATAAAAACAGTAGGCTATTCGGCTTAATTGCCATTAGACTTTTATGACCTTGTTTAGAGATGTACAGACTAGAAAACACGCCGGGTAATACATCGCTTAGCGTTGTGGCATGAACGAGCACGCACCTTTTCTGCTCCCGTTCTTTTGTAATTCCCAAAACTCAAAAAAGAAAAAGAGAGCTGCAGGGGCTGGCACGTGGAACACAGTTTAGGGGGGCGTGCTGACTGGCAGTTGCCATACCGACAACGTAAAAAAGAAAGTATGAATTTAACAATGATTTTAAACAATGCAGTGAAAAAAACGGTCCCACCCACACATATCACAATGACGTACATTATGAGACCAAAAATGACTGCCGGTGCGGCTCGCCTTCCAAACGCCGGAAACTTAAATCGATGTGGATAAACGCATACTCTATAACTAGTCAACTCGCCGTGGCAGCTTCATTTTGGACGGATTATTTTTATTTTACTCAATGCACACACATTAATCCTTAAAGGACATGCTTTTTTCCTATTAAAGCACAGCGGTATGGACACACACACACCAGCCAATGATTAATGCTGCAATCACGGCAATGCATGCAAAAACACCAGGATAATTCAAGTTTGGGCCCCCCTTACTCGCCACAGGTCAGCTGTCATGCCCCCCTTACACACACACACACACACACACACGTGTCGTACGTGAAACATCACACTCGTTGAAACAGTGCTAATTAAAATCACCTGGGAAGAACTGGGTGGGTCTAATGAAGGGCCGGGCTTCACATTACAAAGCACGTTTGGAGCTTTAGAGGCGTGTGTGTGTACGGTTGATTTTTACTACTGCTATTCGGCCTCTTTGAAGCGACAGAGCATCTAGTGATGCACACCTGCACTTCACCTGCTGGAATAAAGCACCAATCTTCTGCAACCAACACGGGATGAAAGTACACCCCCTTATCGCAGCTGTTATAATATACTACTATACACATTAAAACATTCAACTACCCTATTGATTTAGTCCCGAAATCCATTTAACCCACTGATCCAGCGCAGGCATTAAATGTGTCTGTATCGTGCAGGTGTGCTGTCTTATACAAAAGGCTTTGGTATGACTTAACCACAGACTAAGTGTGCAAGGTAAAAATGAAAATTCAAAAAAAAGTACACATCAATGCTAAGATTATTAACTCATTATTATTATTATTTATAACAAAATATGAATAATAAAAAATATGATGTCAATAAATGTATCCATGTACAAACATATGTATATAGATATAAATAACGATGTATAAGTATTGATAGAAATAATTATGCATATGAATAAAAAACATTGTGTATAAAACTATAAAACAGTAGTATAATATAAATACTATAATTACGTTTGGAATAATTAGTTTTACAATTTTTTTTAAATATATCACACTGAAAAATAATACACTTATGGAAAATCTAATGGACTACCGCCATACTCAATACTAAACAAGGAGTAATTTACTTTATTAAAAATAAATAAATATGTAAATCTATAATACGCTTTGAAATATATTTAGGACTTTTCACTTGCATGTGTTTAAGAAATAATACGATGCGACGTAAAACTGTTGTCAAGAGTTATTTTATACACTTCAGTACTTCAAAACGATTATATCAGTACATTACTGCATATTTCTTTCATAGCACTAACACTCCACTAAAAATCCCTTCATTGTTTTCTGTCAAGAAAATGTTTTTAAGCACTTGCACCATCAAAACTAATGCATGTTTTTGTTTGCCACAAATGTCATTTCACAACTAACGCAAATAGAACAACAATAAACAAAACGGAAACCCCAGTATACACCATCGACAGATTAAAAATGCAATAACAGGTGAAGCACAAAATACGATGTGATGATGTTTAGAAAATCATTTCATTGACAAACTCCCAAACAACACAAATCCTGTCAAAACAAGCAATAAACACTTCCCGAGCCCACCCAAAACACTCTCCAAACACCACAGCAGCACATCTTTAACTTACAGCTCAAGTCCAAGAAAAAGATTTCTGTATAAGACCCGTAAACATGTGGAAACTCACCAAAATAAACACGTTTATCTCCGGCGATACAAAGTAACGAGAGGGGCGCGCACACGTGTTCGCTCGCGGACGAGTAAAACACGCGCTGGAAACACAATTAAACAACAAGTTTGAGAGTCAATAAGCGCTGTGGATAGTCCTCTGCTCGCGTTCGTGCTGTCTTCAGGTCAGCGTGCTGCTGTTGTTATGGACGCAACAGTAAAGAAACGCGAGGGGGACGCGCGCTCCTGTTTGAATGCGCTGGCGTGACGCGCGACGCGGGGCTGCTTGTTTTTCGTTCAAGATTCAACACATCGAGATGTATCGGGAAGAGTTTTGGGGGCACTAGCTTATCACAATGCGGGGAGGCACTCGGGCGGAGGTGGATGTTGTTGTTTTGCAGCGTGCTGCGACCCTCGCGTGACGTCACGTCCACCTGCTTGTCGTCAGAAGTTTTGAGCGTCGGCGTTGTTTTTGTGCGTTGCTGAAATTGCGTTGTTTTATTCGAGAAACTCACGTAGGGTGAATACGGAGAGGTTTAAAGCGTTTAAACAAAAGCGCACAGTATCAGAGGTGTTTTTCTTTTCTTTAATATTTGTTATCATTTCATTTGTATTTATTTGTTGCTGAAATAAGTTATGTGGTAGGCTTTGCGATAAATAAGATTAATTGTTTATTACAAATTAAACGTGCACCTGGCCAACAGCTGCCCTACACACACACACACACACAACACATTCAAATCAACCTTCATTTGAGCAATTGCATTTGATCATTAAAAATCTGATACTAGCAAATGAAGGCAATTTTGTGAACATTTTTATTTGTATTTCTTTCCTTTAATGAAATGAACATTTGAGTGTTTGAAGGACTAAAGCGTTTTAAAGAATAATGCATGTCGTGGTGTGTTATGCATTTTAGTTGTGTACTTGTGTTCTGTAACTGTTTATCATTGTCTGGCAAATTTCACATGATGAAGCATAAAATAAATAATGTTTGTTACGCTCGTGCATTTTGTTTGTGTTACTGAAAAACTACACATTTTCTGATCAAATAGGTCAAATACTTCCTATTTGAATGAATTCTGTTGAATGTGTGTACCTGATTTAACGTTCTGTCTATATTTGTGTTTGTGTCGCAAACATCGTTTTAAAAAGGGAAATACTTTTTTTTAAATAATCTAAAAGCAATAATGATTATTTGCATAACATCAGAAATGTAAATCAAACGAATATTTAAACGAGGGCGATGTGGTGGATTTCGACTAAAGAATTTTAACACTTACAAAATCTGATAATAAATATCTGTCAGATATCTGTAGAGGTGTTAATGATTTTTATTCATTGATACGGAAGAATAATAAATGTCTCCCTCAGCATTAATGCCAGAGTAGCAGTTTAAGCAAGAAAGCATCTTGCATTGCAAGATAAACAAACAAACAACACGTGTATTTTTTTGTGTATTGTCATTAAATTGTAGCCTATATATTTTTTTTTAGGAAACGCTGGGAACTAACGTCTGGCTAAAACATAAGGGTTTGCTGCCACCTAGAGGAATGTTTGCAACCCGCATGTCGTTCACCAAAACAGAGTGTTCACAAAACTGTGAGGAGATAGTGCAACCTAGCGGTGAATAAGAGTAATGCACTAAGAACTAAATAAAGCACAACATTAAAAAAAACGCAAACAAATGTAAATGTGTACACGTCATCAGAGCTGTGGAACAGTCGTGCATATGTTCATTTTCACGTACTTAGGTGGTGAAGATTACATCACACACTTGCAAACTGCAACACATGCAGATCTACTGTGACAACCCCATGTAGTGTTACAACAAGCCCTGCTTTGACATGTCGGCACACTGCATGGGGTAAGTTGTCACAGTGGGAACCTGCTGTGTATTGCAGGTTAATTGGGTAGATCCTCTGAGGATTAGGACGGTTTGGGAATGTTGCTAGGGGTTATAATTCAGTTTCTGGCTCAGTTTAAGATGAATTATGTAGATTTATGTCAAAATCACTAAAGTACGTTTTGTTTAAAGTTACTTTTCACCAGGTTTCCTGCTAAATGAATAAATCAAACCTAAAATAAAAATTCATGAAATAGCTATCCTTTGTTAATATCTACTTTCAATATAGCTGATTTATGGGTCATGTGGTTTTGCTGTCATGTTGTTGCTCAGAAGAAATGTAGAGGTCAAATAATCTGGATTGTATCTTTACTTTTGATTTTGTGATCAAGTTTGTGACATATCGAGCTTACTTCTGAAACTCTCACGGAGACATTTGTGAGGTTTCACATTTTTTCCCTCAGATGAAATGTCTGAGATGCCAGAGACTTTGGAAATGGAAGTTTCCATTTGCTCTCCATTTAATCTCTTTGATGTCTAGGAGAAATTGAGACATCAAAGAGGCTCTGTGATTTCTTTTTCTTATGGGTTCTCACCCAACAACCAACAAAATACGATGACATGCGAATGTTTCATAGGACAGAATTCACAATATGATCCTAATTTAGGACCTTTTTAAAGTTAACCACACAAGAAAACGTATTTGTGCAATCGGTACACACTGTAAAAAATGAAAAGTTGACTTGGACTTGAGTTAACCCGAGTCAAATGATTAGGGTTTATATAACGTTAATATATAATTGTTCTATTATTGTATATAAACTTTAATTAATAACTATATTATATACACGCTTCACTTAAGTAACTACTTAATCTGTTGGTGTTTTTAACATTATGGTGGTACCTTTACTGTGTGATTTACTTCAGACCTCAACACTGAGCACATGAGCCTCCATCATGGTAACAATCATCAAACATCATTAAACATCATAAAGTTAAAAAATGAACTCTAAATACTAAAGGTAACTTACAATGACAACAAAAACTAAAAATATAGCCAGCAAACACTAAAATAGCAATCTACTTAATCATTTTAACCGGCGGGTTTGAAAATTCTGCAATGCATGCTGGGAACTTTCAAACACTAGAATTGTTTTTTGAGATTACACAGTTTGGCAAGTTGATCAAACTTCTTGACGCGCTTTGGACAATCACTTAGATATCTAAGTACAGTCAACAAAAACAAAACACAATTATGTTCAGCATACTCAAATAATACATTCTTCTTCTTCTACTAAAAAACTTTGTTCAAGTTACTTTATTACCTTTGTTGGGAGAACAATTTAAAGTTGTGCTTTTTACACTGCATCGATTAAAAACCTTACAGAATAGTGCCAACTTCTTCCACGTGAAGCTGATCAGTTTCTTAAAACAAAATGTTCAAAAGGTCAATCATCCCACCAGACGGCCCTCCACCCATGTTTTGCAACGCTGACTACTCACGAACAATGGCCAATGGAGGGACAACAACAAGAAAAAGACACGATGGCGGACTGGACTCCGGAAAGAAGTATTGAGGATGAATCCGAGGAGGTGGAACCTGAGCCTCCTCCGGCAGCCGTTCGGAGAAAGGTATCATTCGCCGATGCCTTCGGTCTGGAACTGGTCTCTGTGAAGGAGTTCGACAAACGAGGTTCATCAGCGTCGGATGATTTGGCGGCATTACTGAGAGCAGAACGCAAAGTGGGTGAAGAATTCTACCTGTCGTGTGTCTTCGCTCCTCCAGCTTCTGACCACGAGCTGGAGATGAGACTCCAGGACCAGACTTTGGAGCTGGAGAGCATCGAGCTGCTCCCTGGATCCACCACTATCCGGGGCATCATCCGTGTTCTCAACCTCTGCTTTCACAAGGCCGTCTATGTGCACACCAGTCTGGACGGTTGGCAGAGCCACTTTGACCTGCTGGCGGAGTACGTGCCCGGGTCCAGCGACGGAGAGACGGACCGATTCTCCTTCCAGCTCATGTTGACGCCTCCTTTGGAGGCCGAAGGGACACGGGTGGAGTTCTGCCTGCGGTACGAGAGCGCCGTGGGAACCTTCTGGGCCAACAACAGAGGGATGAACTATGTTCTCTTCTGCCACCAGAGACGGAGGACTGACGCCAAAGAGAAAGGGAGAGAGGAGGAGAGAGACAAAGACAAGTTGTTAGAGGAGAATAACCACAGAGGAATCAGGAGCTGCCTTAAGACAATCAGGTCGGAAATGTTGCGAAATGCAAATATTATACAACCTATACTTTTAAGTACGTGTTAGAGGTTTGACAAACCCTTACACTTACTAAACTGTGTCAGGTAATTTAATCTGAAATCGATTGTGCCGCGGACATGAATCATGAATGAAAGCTCAAATTGTGCAACATGGTGAAAAGAAACATGCTGAGCAACAGGGTTTACAATATTTGTGTGGCAAATGGTTAAAAAGATAACAGACTTGCATTCAACGAGATAGAACGAGGCGGTGATATTCTGGTATCACATCTAGATGGTACAAGAATATCATAGTGAGTGTGAGACTTGTGGGTTGGACTTTTAAGACTCGAGCCAGAAAGTAATTCCTTACCAAGCAACCACAATATTTAAGTTTATTCATTTAGCAGATGCTTTTATGCTAAGTGACTTACAAGTAAGAGACATTAACATTTTCTCAATGAGCCAAACTCAAGTGCAGTTTACCAACATATGTTAACAAAATCAAGTCAAAATACCCAGCTTGTTATGAATGCAGACAGCATGTTTGTGCAATCACATGTGTGATTAAATATCCTAAAGTAAATGCTTTATTTACAGTAAAAAGATCTGTATGGAGGAGTCGCCTACAGAGACGAATGGAGAGATCTCAGGTGGGTTTCGTCGGCGGACATCCGGGATGGAGGTGATGTGATTCTGATGATGAGAAACTTTATGTTTATGTTCGTTTTTCTAGATCAAGTCACACAGTGGGTTGGGAGTAATATGGAGGTCATGGCTGACAAAGATGCAAAAATTACTTCTCCCGAATCTCTTCTGGACTGTTCCAGACCTCTGGTATGATTATCAAGCTTTCTGTCATTCACACACACACACACACACACACACAACAGATGGGCTCTTTCACCCAAAAATGAAACCCTGCCATCATTTAGTAACTCCTATGTTCTCTGAAACCACTTTTCTTTATTTTGCAAGTTTAATAGAGCATTCAGTCTCAATAGAATTTAAATAAAATGTATTCTTAGTCCTATTATACTAGTCACAAATCATTATAATATTATTGCACTAAATTATTTTAAAATATTCTCAGTATTATTGTAAAGTGAATAATAAAATGTTACCGGTCATTTTAATAACAATAATAATAACATTATTATTTTTGTTATCCTTATTATTAATAAGTATCATTATTGTTATTATTAATAATTATTATTATTAATTGACATGTCATAAGGGGAATTACACAATGACATAATATACATTTTTGGGTGATCTTTGACTTTAACAGCCCAGAATTCCATAAACAATAAATGATGACTTTAGATAAATGTAAAGAATCTGATGTGTCACTCTTAGACGCACATGCTGACAATCCTGAACTCTTGTGCACCCTGTGAAGTTCAAACAGCTGTTAATGTCACAAGCCGTACAGTACAGCCTGGCTCATGCCACACGTGCCTACAATCGGTCACATGTGTCGCTATTTATATACAGCATGAACTTTCTCATTGAGGCCGGTGATAAAATAAATATCAATGGGTATAAGCTGTAATCTCATGACCAGCTAAGATTCTTCTGTATGCCTCGTCTCTTTGATTGACAGGTGGATCGCCGGAGGAAACGTCGAGCTGCCCGATTGGCAAGCGCGCAGGACTACTTCTCTCAGAAGGTGATGGAACCTCAGATTGTAGATAATGGTAAAAGTACAACCGATTGGTCAAGTATACCGAATAAAGGCAACCAACAAGGACACGGTATGGACACGCCCCCTAGAATAATGCATAATCAAATTCCTTTGCTTTCTCTGGACTGGGGTGGGAACACAACATCATCCGCCCGTGCAAACCCACCTGATGTCTGCAATGGAATAAGCGTGGCGAATGATGCAGATGAAGATCAAACCAAATCGGCAAGTGAGGCCTGGGAGGATATTCTGAGCGCCACTGATGCAACTGCCGCTCAAGACGACACGCAGCACCAAGAGCGTATTTCCAACGTTGGCCAATCGGAATCAGACGAAGAGCTTTCAAACGTGCACACGGGGGGCGAAAAAGAAACGTGTCAATCCGGTCGTAAAGGATCGGTTGATTCAAGCACCACACTTCACCCTACAGAGACCCCGAAGTACTCCGGTTCTGGCCCCTCTGAATGGGAAGTTCCAGAACACCAGCTTTGGGAAGAGCCAAGGGTCACGCTTTCAACACGTTCAGATCATGGATGGGAGCCAGAGGAGGCGGAGATAGAGCCGGAGGCGTCTGGTGACAGCAAAGAAATCTTCTCAGGCCCAGGGGAGGAGGCGGAAAACGCACCCGACACCACGACTCAGAATTCCAAAGGCGGAGATGGAATCTCACCTGAAGAATTCACCGGCCCTTCCGACACCTCAAAGGTTAAAGAAAGCACACACGGAGCGGTCGGCGACACCCTGACATTTACAGGGATCAGAGACGAGCCGCTCGCCGATAGACAGACAGAGGGATCTTCAGAAAAGGAGATTCTAAATAAAGCCAGCGGGCTGGAGAAGAAAGACAGCGGGGAGGCGAAAATGGTTCGAAAAGTACAAGACGAAACAGTAGATCAGAGTACGAGGTCGCGGCGTGACACTTTGAGTGATTTATGCACATCGAACACAAAAGACAGTTCAGAACCGAAAGACGAAGAGAGACGTTTTGAGCCCGTTCGTGAACATCAGGGCTTGGACGCTGAAGACGAACTCCACACATTACCCAGAATTCATCTGTCTTTGATGGGCGGCAACAGCAGGATATTGTCGTGGTGGGGGGACGTCTGGTCTTTGGGTCATGTGACCAGAGCTCTTGTGTATTCTGTGGTTCTGTTGATGGTCTTTGTAACCGCTTATCTGTGCGATCTTCTGACTTGTTTGGCCGTCTATCTGTTTTCGCTGTGCTGGTGGTACAGTCAGGGCGTGAAGCAACGTCTGGATGGGGCTATCGATGTGGACTGAGGCAGACGCGACAGGTGTCCTATGAACCGAAGGGCCCAAAGTCACTTTCGAAACCAGATTTTAAAAGCACTCGGTTGCTTTTCATGTGTGCGCAAATAAAACGTGCTTAAAGTACATTAAAAGTTGCATCATAAGTCATATTACGACTAAATGTTTTGTCGTGTTTTAGCCTCATGTAATCGCTGGCAATAAATGAGAAATTTTTGTTTTGTGCTATTAAAGAAATGACTAAAAAAGGAAAATACTTGCGTTGCTTTGACATAAATGATATAAAGGGATTATTCACCCCGCAATTAAAAAAGCATTATTCCCTCACCATCATGGCAAACGTTTATGACAAAAGAAGATATTTTGAAGAACGTTGGTAACCCAACAACCATTGACTTCCATTGTATGGACACAAAACCACCATTTCTCAAAATATCTTCTTTTGTGTCATACAGAGGTTGTGAATGACATATGAGTGAATAAATGATGACAGAACTTTTATTCGTTGGTGAACTATCCCACCTTGTCTGTGTGGGCTGTAACGGGGATGTATGGGATGTGGTACAGTAGAGGACACAGAGAGCATGTCACGTCGCTTTTGGGGACGTCTGTGATGGACGTGACATTTCCTGCAAATCCCGTCATATGCATGTCCCTGGATAGAGAGCCGAAACTGGTCTGATTTATGAATGCTACTCTGATTCAGTATATAAAAACAAACACAGGACACAGATGATGAAGACTATCTTCAGACTAAGAAAGCACGTACCTGTTCATTCAAGTATGAGCGTTGTACACTCTTCTTTTCTTTTTTTTAGGCTTGGACCGATGCACAGTCCGATCTGTGTGTACGTGCATTATTGTGTGTCTGTTTGAAACAGAGCCGTTCTGCTTGTGTCACCGCAGTCATATGATCCGCTCTCCCGTGACCGTGACCTTTTAGCGTTTGGCTGCTCACCTCGCTGAAAGAGTCTTCATGAACTCCTGCCATGAGCAAAGCAGACACATTCTTACCACTATCTTGAAGTTACAAGACACATTTGTTGGTCTGAATTGCAAACGAAATATATTGAGATATGACGTTCAGACATGGAAACACTTTAAAAAACTGATAGTATTCTCTTCATAAACGTAAACATATTTATTATGCAGCTCGCTATATTTGCTTTTGATTGGTTAATTCCCTATCCAGACATAATAATCACATGTGAGCTTAAAGTTCGCTGTTGTAAATGTTTCCCATAATAAAATAAAGCTTAAATCGGTGTTTCTAATTCTTTTTGTGTGGTAAGTAGCCATAATTCAATTCAATTTTATTTATATAACGCTTTTTTCACAATGTGCATTGTTCCAAAGCAGCGTTACAGGATCAAATAAGAAAAACACAGAGGTAAAACACAGCACAGTGCATGGGGTTTATAGAACAAGCAAGATCATTCTAATAAATAATATCTAATAAATTAATAAATAGATGTACAGGCTAATGTACAGTAATCGTTCATTATAAAAAAAATCCCTTAAAGGAGATCCAGGTCCAGTGATGTCTCTGTAGGAGTATATTTAGCGCTAAAAAGCGTCTGACTGTATGTTATCCTTTTTTATTTGACTCCGGGGACACTTGATATTCTCATCCCTGTTAAGAGATGAAAGACATGCCTCGGTATAATATGTCTGTACTGTCATGAAAAGGGTCTGAGGCGAACTTCTCATTATTCATACACGCTGCTGGTATGCTGTTTGCACGTCACTACGGAATAGTGAGGAACGGATTTGAGTCGACCTTAAAACTGTTTATAATAATACACATGCGATGTAGGTAAAAAGTCAAAGTTAATGTAACATGCATGCAAAAGTAAAAGGTAGGCATGCAAGAAAGTTCACATTTCTATAAAAAAGCCTTTGCCCATAGACTTCCACTGTACACTTTTCAATTCGGTTTCATTTATGTGGCACTTTTCACAATTTGTATTGTTGTGTAGAAGCTTAACAGAAAATATTTTAACCCAAAAATTGACAAAAAATAATTGATGTATCAAAATAATGATAAACAAGACCGTAAGCACACGTTTTTTAAGCATCAGCTAAGGCTCTGTTGTTTCTCCTAAAAATCTAACTTAAAATTGTAAATGTCCATTAAAGGGATACTTCAGCCAAAATGAAGGTTCTGTCATCATTTACGCACCTTCGAGTTGTTCCAAACCGGTATAAATTCCTTTGTTCTGATGAACACAGAGAAAGATATTTGGAAGAATGCTTGTAACCAGAGAGATCTTGCCCCCCATTGACTCCCATAGTAGGAAAAAATACAATGTCAAACGTGCCCAAGGACTGTTTGCTGTCCTACATTCTTCAACAGAACAAAAACAAAAGATAAAATATGTTTTCCTACTATGGTAGTCAATGGATCTGTTTGGTTATAAGAATTCTTACAAATATCTTTCTCTGTGTTCATCAGAACAAAGAAATGTATTCAGATTGGATACAAATGTGAATGAAATGAAATAAAGGTGAGTTAATGATGACAGAATTTTCATTTCTGGGTGAAGTATCCCTTTAAGAGTATGAATGTGTAAAATGAATGTAGAGGTAAAATTTTGTGTCAATTTGATGAGAAATGTTTGAGTTCATATTCAAATCTTCAACAATACGGACTTTTGATTTCAGACTTTGCTGTAGATGTAGAAATAACAGCAAAATGAAAAACTACTGTTGCATTTGCAGATGATGAGAAGAGATATAAAAATAAATCATGCTCATCGATTTTTTTTATTGAGAATCTGAATAAAACAAACTGGCATCAATAACTATGCAAAAGAAAAGAATCTGGAAATCTCGACACAGTTGAACTATATATATTCCAGACAAATCATTCAACATAAAACCGCCGCCATTTTTAATTACTAGACGGACTGTCGATGGTGACGTCACTGCACAGTCTCACATAGATATATATCTATTTTGATATATATTCGTTTATTTTGTGCGTCTAAACGCATTCACTGATGTCTATAAGAAATAATTGAGATATAAAATAGAGCTAAAGCTAGTGTTCTAAGCGTCAAAGCCAGCAGATGGAGACATAAGAGCACGTTTGGAGCTGGCTGTTTAAACTGGGATAAGGCAGTCTGGTGGAAACACGCTGTGACAGATTGAACCGGGTGAAGCACACACTGGTTGCAGGCGAGACAGCATTCAGAGCCAATGAATGGTTAAGCAGACGTGTCTAAAACCAGAAATACACAAATAATGATTCAATATACTGTTTGTTTTCGGTAGCGATGCACATAAGCAAGTCTTCCTGACACATGATAGCAAGATGTACCATCACACACACTTCTTGCATGCCCGAGCACAGAATCTGGGTTACATCCCGGGCATCCCAGGAGACCAAGTGCTCATACATCATTATTGAAACGTCCCAAGCTCCAGAGGACGGATCACACGTACCTACTAACCCTCTCTAATCTCTTCCGCTGCCTCTCTCTCGCCCTCTGGGGTACGTGTGGGCTTGCTTGAGTTACCTCATCTCTCTCATGCACATTAACACCGTGTGGTGTACATTATCAGCAGGATGCAGAGCAGCGTTCTGCAAACATGGCAGAAATGAAAGTGGAAACAATCAGGTTATTCAATTGCTATAACCTTCACTGTCTTTCCATGTGGTTTAAATAAAGCTAGTTTTGTGTTCTGTGCGTGCATGATGTAAATATACAATGTAGTTACGGTGTTTACTTATCAAAATGCATGACGCAGGCAAAAGTGCATGAATAATCTGAATGATAGGTAAAAAATATATATGCAGCCGCCGAAGAAATTAAACTGAATTATTATAGGTACACTGTAAAAAAAATCCTGTAAAAAGCTTTTCTGAAATAAACCGTAAAACATCAGTTTTTCCATGTAAAGTTGCATGTTTTCCACAGTTTTTCTTGCAAGTTTGCAGCGTTTTTCTGTAATTTTAAGGTTTTTGACTGCAGCTGGGGTGCTAGAAATAAACCCTAAAATTACATCTAAATTTTGACCATGTCTTAAAACATGACATGGACAAATCTTTAAAAAAAAAAGAACAAATCTGTTAAATTACGTTATTTTTTCAGCGTATGTTTAGGTAAAATGATCATTTTTGTGTCATTCTGTGAACTACTTACAATATTTCTCCCAAATTTCAAATATGTATATTAAACATCACATTTTGATTTGCTGGAAACTTGTTGCATCACGTTAGGTTGAGTTAACCTACAGCTTTGTGTTCACAGTAAAAGCGTTTTACCACAAGACTCAGACTGGACAGGAGTGAACTGGATGATTCATCCCAACTGTTCTTAGAGAGAGAGAGAGATTCACTCCTCCGGATCTCTCAGTGTTCTTTCTCTCTTTCACACACACGTAGTCGGTGTGATTGTGAATGTCAGATGAGTATGTCTCAGTGTGTCATGCACTTTTATTCTCCCGTTCTTTCTGTCACTCTCTCTCTCATTCTTCTTCTACCTCAATAGCAATGTATTTTATTCAATACGCTCCCACAAGCACACAGTGCCATATGACTGTACAGGGCATACAGTACACATGATTGGAAACATAAAGGACCCTCACATGCTGACATGGTGCGGGGTCAGATTCAGCGTTTCAAAGCCTTGACCGCGTCAGCACTCGGCCCAACAGTCGTCGGAAAGCACTTTGTTATGCCGCGCCGTCCGACACGTGAGCTCCAACATGACATTCATCTGCTCGACTGCAGCTGCTCAGAACCGATGTAACAGAGACTTCAGTATCATCTCCTCAACTAAAGATACAAAGGAAAACACTTTCTGTCTGAGATGCTTTTTGGCTGCGGCCTGAAAGTAAGGGACCAGCGAGACGTTTGAGCGCGGAGATGAAGAGGTGGTCTGTTGGATAATAATGGCTGGGGTGCGATGGGTATATTTGGCGTGAGGGTGTGGGCGGTAAGAGGCGGCTGAAACAGAAGGACTGTATAGTTTGTGCAGATGTCTACAGAGGCCAGCGCTGATCGGATTATATTAAAATAAGTCGAATAAAAAAACACAAGACTTCACATTTATATCTATTGTTTTATAACACGATAACATTTTCCTGTACATTCAGACTTAATCCTCTAAATCAGGTTTTACATTTCTTAAAGGAACATTAAACGGGAAATTTCACCCAAAAATACTATTTCTGTCATTATTTATTCACCCTCGAGTTGTTGTAAACCTGTAAACATTTATATGTTCTGATGAACACAGAGAGAGACATTTTCAAGAATGCTTGTAACCAAACAGTTTTTGGTCACCATTGACTACAATAGTAGGAAAAAATGACAATGGTAGTCAATAGTGCCCCAGAAATATTTGCTTTCCTACATTCATAAAAATATCTTCTTTTGTGTTCAACATAAGAAAGACAGTTACAATTAAAGGTTTCCTACTATGGTAGTCAAAGGTAGCCAAGAACTGTTAGGGTAAACAGAATTTTCATTGTTCCTTTAAGGGTGGTTTACATCAAGAACCATTTATGAATGAATGAGGCATTTACATAGCGCTTTATTGTGTATTGCTGTACACATTTATGAATGTTATATTGTTCAAAAAATAATCCCAACATTATATTTCCTCTGTGTAGTTGTGTGGAAAAATTGTCAAAACTTTATATGTATCGTCCTTGGTGTACATTGGTCCCCATAATGTAGAATAAGCCGGACCCTACACACACACATGGAATGGGTTTCTTACCCTGTTCACTCCTCAAGACCTCATGTTTATTCAGGCTAAAAAATAATATTTAAGCATATGCAGACAGCAGAAACCACACACACACACACACACACACGTCTTCACTGTGACAAAGTATCTCAGGGTTCAACATCATGATGAAGTGCGGAGACATTATTCCCGTGCATTTTGTCTCCAGTGCAGACATTGACTGCCACACAACATTAGAACAGAAGGCTTCAAGTGAGTTGTCTCTTTTGCACTTTTGATGCACACATACACACACTTACAGCACCATATAGCGCCGGAAACATCAGCAATGATTCACGCTGGGTCACATCACAGGTCCTGATGCCGCGTATGTTCCTGCAAATATGCAACGGAGAGATCAGACCGTGAAGAGTTCATTTAAAGTCACAGACAACTTTGGGACGATGTTCCACCGTTGAGAAATTGTGCATGCAAATTTTGAAGGACTGCGTTGTTAACACGCAAATAATGCTGACTATTACATCAGCACTGGTGATGATGGCGCGATTACGCAAAGGCAAACATCACTGCTGCGGTTTGTGGTGCTTTTATTTAGCGTATGAGGTTTACACAAACCCATGAATGAGTGCACCATTTTAGCCACGATGTGGGAATGTTACCTTAAATTCTTTAGATTGAAACGATACCTTTCATTTGTGCATTCGGCAGACGATTTTATCCGAAGCAACGTACTGTGCATTACAACAAATCATACATTTTACCATTAAAGTTTTCTTTGGAGAGCAGTTCAGTTGGTAAAGCAGTGCATTTAGTTTGCTTCTCAGGGAGTTGCTTTGAATAAAAACGTCTGACTAATGTAATGTAACTGTTCTAAAGCATAAAACGTACACTTTCCGTCTGACAGACAAATGGGATTTGCGTTTAAAAAAGCAGTCTTTCATATCAAAGAAACGTGTGGTTTAATGGCAGCACAAAGGTGGGGAAACGGGATGTGCAGCATCCACAAGATGACGGAAACCTGACCTTCACCTCAGCTAACTCTCTTTCTCTGAGAGGTTCACACCTCGGAAAGTGGTTTCTATTGTAGTCCCGACTGCAATCACAAAAAACTGCCCTCGGTTACTAAAAACCATCGGGCTTGTTTTTATTGCTCCAATGGAGGTTTTATGTTTGGTATGCATGAGCGGAGAAAAAGCTAGATTTCCTGGCGTGGCTTTCACAGTGATTGATTTTACCTTGAGTGCCAGAGTGGACAAACAGCATCTCGGCCTGCAGCTGTCAGCTCAGGAGAATTACTTCCTACATCTCATGTAAATGTTCTGCACCTGCTTGTGTATGCATGTGTGTGTGGGGAGAAGTTCTGATCGAAAACCCTGCTGAGATGTCTTTCAAAGTATTCAAATAGCGGTTTCAACAATAAACCGTGATATTAAAAACAACGAAGGATATCGTGTTTATTTGACACTTATTATAATATTGTTAATATACTGTTGCATGAAGAACAATAATGGTTGTGAATGCTTTCTCTCTGCCTCACTTCGCTCATGTTTTAAGTTAAATTCATTGGGCAAAAAAGAGAAAACGCAAAAGAATCCAAATTGAAGATGAATTTGACGATGGTATGAGGGTTTATGCAAAATATATCACGATAATACCGCTGCCACAAATTCTGTTGGCCACCATAACCGCATAGTGAAAATCTTTAGATGAGAAATTTAGACTCAAAGCTGCAATCTGTAACTTTCTTTTGGTTGAAAAGAAACAAAGCTGGTTTACATTGAGTAAGTACATATAAACCTCTCCTCATCTTGCCCCCATTCACAACTGTAAGCTTATAATAAAGATTTATAAGTTGAGCTGGTTACGATTTTACCGGAATGTCAGGCTGACCACATTCATTCATGTAAAGAAGCCTGAAATTAAACGTCACAAAAAGAGATTGATGTGTAAAAGCAATAGGTCACTTTATGATAATAGCTTTAAATTCATGACATTCAGGGCCTTTTGGGATTGGCAAAAGTATGAAGTATGAACATTTATGAAAATGATCATCAATATCGAAATGCACCCCACCCTTAAACTCAGTATATTAAATTGCAACTATAGATAACTGATAACTCAATTAGATTTTTAATTAAAAGTGGAAATTTTAATAAAATGATGCAAAAACATTTTGGGCAATGCTTTGGATATCTTAACCATAAGATATTTTGGTAACGCTATAGTTTAATTCAAACAACAACGAGAAAGTCTCTGTACTATAAGAGCCCAAATGTATATTTGTCCCATATTTATGTTAAAAAATAAGCCGGTTTTGAAATAAAGAAGTACACTGTTTATATCTGTACTGTTACTATATCTTATCAACCAGAATCAAACATTCCAGAGAGCCAAAACTGGCCATCTACTATTTGGACCACCTTCGCATCAGGAGCATTCCACGATGACTCAAATGTTGCCTAAACGGGCTGCGAGTTTTGGAACAGAGCTAGTGTGTGTGGTTGAACAGATGGTGCCTTTCTGGATAGAAACCCTACCTACACTTCATCCATATCCACACACACCCAGGCCAACACAAACACATCTCAGGCTGCTTTATTCTCGTCCTATATGAAGGCCTTCTCTGGACTGCATGCGGGCAGGTAATGATGGCGGAAGTTTCAGCTGGCCAATCACATTTTTGTTTTCTGTGTTTCACAGCTGTTAGCGAGCTATAGGAGCCGTCACACATCACATCTCTATGCCCCATGCCTGGCATATGAGGGGGCGGAAAAGCTCCCCAGCAGATCTGATAGGTTGCCATAGCGACTGTCTTTGCATTGAATCACTATATCTTAAAAGAAAAGGCGATGCAATTCAAGCCGTAGCACAGAACGTCAGATAAAACAGTTCAGCCTGGCCGAGGAAAACTGTGCTTGATTTAAAAATGTGACGAATCTCGATCCTAACAACCAAACAACCTTTGAACACTTTGATTCTTATTCGGTTTAGGCTGCTTGTGTTTGAGCGTAGCATGGATGATCGGTGTATGCTAGGTTATGTCCAGCAGGCCTGATCGGAGAAAATACCGCCTACCAAAATGACCAAAATAAACGCACAGTGAGATTTGTCACTAAGGCGGATTGGTTTGTGTCTAACAGCCGTGAAATTTCTATCGCTCCTCATTCATTTGCGAGCAGCCAGAAAAGGACCTGGCCTCGTTTCACAAAGAGATGGAGAGAGAGAGAACCAGTTTCCTGTGTAAACAGGCACAAGGTGTCTTCAGGGAGAGAGAGAGAGAGAGAGAGAGAGAGAGGGATGTCCTTTTTCATGCATAGACACAAGGAATACTTATCAACTGCTCAGAGACACCCAAACACATCAGGACAGGCTCCACCAATGGCAGCTTGCACATGTGACAATGCGAAGGGTTTCCAACGCTACCCCATCCGTCCCCACCCACCCGCGTCTCCACCGCCTGAATGTCAAACAGCTAATAAATGTGACGACTCCATTAGCGCATAACCCTGTGAGTGCCTTTGCCATCTGAAACATCCAGCATATGAAGTCTGAATATATTCATACCTCACTACTTTCTTGAATTAATCAACCAGATTTATGTTGAAATATAGATGAAAATACAAGAGTTTTTGGTGACCAGTGTACAGTGTATTGTGGATGGGTGCAAGTATATATATATATATATGTAAATCTACAAAAAAGAAATTTGCAGTCTATTTCTGTAAACTGACATTTTTTATTGCATTTAAAAAAATGTAGAATCATGTTCATTTACGTACAAGAATAAAATAAATATCGGAGCTGTCTAAACTGAAAACGGCATACGCTGACATACAAACAGTGTCATTGTTTTGTCTCAAAATGTACACAAGTAATGTTTATTTGTAAGGCGTGTTTATAAAAAACTACTTAAATGTGGCGTGACAATCTTATAAGAAAAAGCCGTGTGTCGTGTAGCGTTGGTCGTGTCCGGTGTTTAGACACAGCGTAAGGCTTAGTCCTGGCTTAATCTAATCCCCTCCGGGTCCCTAGACTTCAGACTTCTAGTTAATGGATACTATAACTAACCCATACTCTAACCCATACCCTTACAAAACCTTTTACAATGTTGAAAAAAATGAATGTGCTTAAGTTTTTACAAATGAGGACATCCTTAAGGGAGGTTTTGCTCAGGCTTGCCTTTTATCTTCTGCTTACTTTTGGGTAAAAGTTTCTACCCCAAAACATATAACTATAGTTACCACAGTGGTAACATAGATGTAATGACTTTAAAATTGCACAAACTATATATTGTATGCCCCTTACCATCGCCCTACCCTCACACAAATCTTTCTGCATTGTTACATTTCCAAATAAGCATCATTGAAAAATGAATATTCTTTGGCATTTCTTTTTATTTTTACTGTAAGAGTGCAGTGTTAATAGAAACGCCATACTAAGAACCTCTCAGAACAACGACAATGTCTCGGTGACAACCCACAACACCCTAGCAACTACCTACATAGCTATCCCATGGCAACCATCCAAAACAAGCGAGCAACATGGTGACGGGTTTGGCATCTGTCTCACTTACTTCTGAAAATTAATAATCCCTCATATGACAGACATTAAAAATACAACACAGACAAAATCATTCTCATTCAGTAAGACTAAAAGTCCTTTTGGTCAGAGACTCCAGTGTGTGTGTGTGTGTGTGTGTGTGTGTGTGTGTGTGCGTGCGTGCGTGTGTGTGTGTGCGTGGTGTGTGTGTGTGTGTGTGTGGTTTGGAGAGCACGCGCTTCATTAATCAGACTCTTTGGCCCAGTGGGACACTGCTCTGTTATGGAGTAATGAAATGCATGCAAATTAATTTTGTGATAGTCCTTCAGTAACCAGCTGATTTCTTATTGTAACTCAACTCAACTTGTATCACTTATATAGCGCTTTACTATTTTTGTTCACCTTGTACTGTGTATATACTGTATCTCCTGATCCTCAATTGCCTCCTGCTTAACAATTCAAACGTTCCTTCTCATAGCCTTTGTTTATGTAGTCCGTTTCTTTCATCAAGAGACAGATATACAGGAACACAGGTTATACAACATCTGACATAAGCTTTCTGATAACAGAACACAGATTCTAGTCTCGCTCTGTCTCCATCCATTTATAGTTTGTATTTGTGAACCCGACTTCTACCTGCTGCCTTCATTATTTCAGCTGATTTCATGTGTGCACCTCGGGTTAGATTGAGTTGCTCTTAAATACCTGGAGAGAAGCAGCCATTGACGGTCTCATTTAGATCACAGCCAGCTGCTCGGGTGGTACAGGACCCCATGGAGGTCCACAATTTGGCACCAGACATCTTTGCCAATGGGACCGAGGACGCTTTTGAGCCAATCCAACACAATCTTACGGCACAAACTATTCTACGATGTGCCTAATTCGTATGAATTTGTACGATCTCATTTGTACATTTAAGAAGGATTTGCTATACCGACAGTGACGTTAGGGGCGGGGCTAGGGGTGGGGCTTCAGTATTGCGTAAAATAGTTACGAAATCCCATGAGATCAGGTTGGCCAACCACCAAGATGCACAAAATGAACATAACCACACAATAAAAAAAAAACATTTGTTTCAACCCATTGTTGGGTAAAATATGGACAACCCAACCACTAGGTTTGAATAAATCTATGCTGGGTTGTTTAATCCCATGGTTGGGTCAAATATGGATTTTTTCTATGTTAATCTAAACCAACAGTTTAGTTGGTCCAAATTTTACCCAACCACACGTTGAAACTGGCCATCATTTGCATACGTATCGTTCATTGTCTTTGTTTGTCCATAGGGCAGCAACCCAAAAGTGGCCTACGGAAGAAAGCTTAGTAAATCCACAGCAACACGGGAGGAAATGTGTTCAAAATCATGTAATTACAGATGAAGCCAGGGACTGAAGAACAGACGGCTGCTGTAATTCATCCGCACTCATATCATAACACTCTCCAAAACGCTTCTGCTAGTGCAATGGCCCGGCACACATACAATGCAGGGCAAGCCGACAAAATCAATTATGGAGTTCTTCTTCGCTCGTCTGTGTGACGCTGAAGACATCTCCCTCCTTATGAGGTGGCCCGGATTAAATTATTAAATTTGAAGGATTACTCCAAAATCTCTATCCCTGTGTGACACAGCAGAGTCAAAGACAGCCGGTGGCATCTACACACACACACACACACACACACACACACACTGACTGCTGTTTGACCCCTTTCATCTAACATTGAGCTGTCTGACCTCACAAACCAATCTAACAAGAGGCGTTATACAATCCGCTTCTATATCTGCACCGCCATTCATCTTTTTGTTGTGATTTCCACCTTTTCTCTTAACTTAACTTCATATTTATTGCCCATTTTTATTTGTACTAACACCTATTTTGGTTCTTTTAGTAAAAGGAAGATCTTCCTTTTTGGATATGAAAGTTAGCGACATCTAGCGGTAAGGATTCGAATGGCAACCAACGGCTCACTCCACCTCTCCCTTTTGAAGATGTCGTCATGTTCAAATTATTTCAATAATAAAATATATATGTAATACTAGATAAAAAAATAAATAATAATAAAAACATACCACTTAGATCTTTATAGACCTTTAAAGACATAGTTATGTATATTATATTGCATTTCTGTCAATAGATCCTCCAAAAATGTAAGAAATGTATCGAAAAACATTAATGGACTCATGGGGAATAAAAGGACGGTTTGTAAACCCTCTGTGTTCTTCTTCGAGCTTCTGCTATTTGCACAAATTAGATTTAAAGAAAGCACTAGCAAAAGAAATGACAAAGTCACAGCAGAAACATTAAACTATCATAATCCATAAGAGTTATTGTACAGCCTGACGCTCAACTCTGAAATCATCATGAAAAATCTTTAAGACGTCTTCACTAACTTTCCTACGAAACACTTTTGGAATGTAAATGAGCTCTAGAGAGTTTCGTCGTTTCACAATAAGACTTTTAGACTTAGAAGTTGCTCGCTGTTGCATTTAAAAAAACTACAAGACTTGAAATACATTCCCATAGGAATTGTTGTCCAAATAGCATATGGTTCTCAATTTCTCAGTCTGTTGAACGTGTACATGTGATGCTCTTTGACCTACTAGAATGAAGAGGGTTTTAGGGCTATTTCTGCATAAAGTTTGTTAAGTAGGGGGCAAAAAACGTTACAAATGAAAGCCAATGCAAACAGGTTTGTTTACATATTGAAGCACAGGATGACAAGTCTGCAAATTGGCGGTCATAAAGCGGCAAAGCATCAAAGAATGGGCAACAAAAAGAAGCGTTAATTGCATTGAGATCAGTAGTAGCCACAATTCTGTTCTGCGCGGATGACACCATGAACAACAACTAGCTGAAAGGTGTTAAAAGCAAAAGTATTAAAAGCAAAGAGATTAATTATCCACTAAAATGTTCAGTCCAATAAAACTGAATGTCTTTCAGGGGATAAAAAAAGGCTTTTACAGCAGTAACTCGTATGTGTGTGTGGCATGTTTACCTGTATTAGAGTCAACGTTCAAAAGGTCAAATGCGATCTTAATGAAATCAAATGTAAAAATGGACCATTTTAATGTCATAGTGATTTTACAGACACTAGAACACATGTTGTTTTACCTGACAAAAAAATCTGCAGCATTTATTTTTAACTGCCTGTACGCAGTATTAAGGTTTGTTTTGAAGTGTATTTTGTTATATTGCACTGGAATATTTTTTCACTTGTGGACAAAATAAATGAAACCAATCGGCCAGTGCAATAATAAAAATACACTTACATTCAAGATATGTTCTTTTGAAAAAGAATACAGTTTTTTCTTGAGAACATTTATCTTGTTCTGAAGAATGGTATTTTAATCGGAAAACTTAAATAAAAATAAAAATTCACAAATTCACAATCCAAAACGAAATGCAATTGAAGTCATTAAAGTAAAGGTTCATATCAAAATCAAAACTGTGTTATTTTTTACACACCCACATGTCGTTCAACATGTTTTAAGACCTCCCGGCGTCTTCGGAACACGAATAAAGATATTTTAGGTGACACCCAAGAGATTTCCAGGTGCGTTCACGAGAACACTCCGACGCATGCGCATTCGGTGGGGCAGACGCATGCGTTCTGACTGACAACCCGGAAGCGCAACTCTGTGTTCACAAGCAGACGCACGCTGTATGTAAGCTGATCTTCGCAAAATTTCTGATGATTTGGATATTGAGGAAGACTTGCACTTTTTTGCCCAACCGTACAAACCGAATGCGCATGTGTGGAAGTGCTCTCGTGAATGAGCACCATAGACTGACAAGACAGAGGAGAATATTTCCATTAAAGTGGTTATTTTGGTTTGTTTTCGCACAAAGTATTCTCGTCGCTTCAAAAAAATTTAATTGAGCCACTATGAAAATTAACCAAGTTAACGATGTCTTTAGTACTTTTCTGGACATTGACAACAAATATAACATTTTGATTTTGAGATGAACTTTTCCTTTAAAGTGATTAACAGACGACAATGAATCTTGTGCTGTTATATGGAGAAAGCAGCACAGAATGGACTGATTTTCTCCAGAGAATGGCCTGAGTCATCCATTAATCACAACTCCATGTGCTGCTAGAGCCATGACTCATCACTTCACACGTATCTGCGAGAAATTAACCAAAGATTCAAAGAGAAAATCAACTATACTGTAGTGGTAAACATGTTTGAAGAGTCTCTAGAGGGACCTGTAAAGTGCGACCTTCAATCCAATGACTGGATGACTGAGATAATTGTTAAACAGCTGTCTGTCAAACCTCCATGTCGTGTCGTTTGTGGGTTTTGAATTCTCCTATTTACTACAGAGTCTTGTTATGATAGATCAATTTACACTTCAACATTCAAAGACTTTCACCTGGTACTCAAAAGTCCAACATTTAATGTGTACCAGGCCCAGACACGAACCAGAGTTTGGGACAAAAATGCTACTGAAAGAGACTTAAACTACACCGTAGTGAGTCCTTTTTATCCATTAAAACATTATGTACGGACATACAAAATTTACAGAATATACATAAGTAGTATATAACACATATTTTTTTTAAATACACTTATAGTTATGGCAACAGGCCACTTTTACGTTAAATAAAGAGAAGCCATTGTTCAAAAATAATGAAAGTATAATATAAGAATTAAGTAAGTTTACGGTAAAAACAAGCAAAAAAATCCGTCCATGGGGTGAGAAAAAGAAACTTGAATTAAGTACTTTAGAAAAGGGTCAAACAGACCATGGACAGATTTTTTTCCTTGTTTTTATGGTAAAAAAAAGGTTTTTAGTAAAAACAGAATATAGATACTATGTATATTTTTCTTTTTTTGCATCTGCGACTTGCGTGAATGAATCGCGCTATTCGCGCGTAGTTGGACGCTTGAACATTTTGAGTTTACTAGCTTCATTCGAACTCAAACTGAGTAAAGAGCATTTTTTACAACTTACAAGATTGTCCAACCTTCTCACTTACTTTCTTCCAAGCAAGATCCTTTTTGTTCCTGTTTCGATAAAAGTAAGATGTATCGTACACCTCCGGGTATCCACATACAGCAACGATAATTTTGTCCTCCATTGTTGTTTCAGATCTACGTCATAATCACGTAGAGTAAGCTCCTGATTTGTTAACGCGGCGTGAATTTTCGCCAAAGTTCAGATTTTTCAACTCGCGCGAAATCAAACGTTATGCGCATCTAATGCCCCAAAGCTCAATTCGCGCCGTATCATTCGCGTGAATCGCGCCGCAGGATGTCCTATCGCGTCTTTCCATTGACTTAACATGTAAATCACTTGCGCTTAACACTTCCTCTGCGTTTAGTGGAAACACAACATTACTGTATTATTTTCTACATTTGTGACACTGCCCGCGAAACCCAGCTAAAGTCATTTTTGAATTTGACTATTTCATCATACCACATAATGTACTGAACATTCTGTAAAAATATTATCTCGATATCAACTCTCGAAGCGACATCATGTCGAAATTAAATATAGTAAAACTAAAAGATTTAAATCAAGCGTTGACGCTACTAATATCTTAATTAGATGATGAGACCAAAGTCTGGATTTCACAGACAGGATCAGAATTGTCACAGATTGCAAGAAATCAGCAAGTCCACTTCGCTTGCTTTGACATGAGCATTATAAACACAAAACATGAACCTAAAACTTTGACTATACATAACTTTTTCCAAGTATTAAACTCATTCAGTTATTGCAAACCATTGCGATATCCACACTTGGGTGATTTTCAATCATTTCAAGATACCTTGCAGCTCTAAACCTATTTTGCGTGTGTAAAACAATGATGAAAACATCGCAAGGGTACATTAACCATTCGTTTCAAAAGCCTTCTCCTAATACAGATTTAAGAGAACTTTTTTCATAGGATGACGCTGTCGAAACATCTTCACCTGCTCTATCTTGTGTGTATGAAGTGGTTTGTCGGCTGGAATACAGGAGAAAAGCACGGTTAAAAATAAGCCGACTGCCTTTCCCTGCACTCTGCAATTACCAGCAGTGCAATCAGCAGTTTCGCTCATTTCCCTGATTGACAAGCGCTGACGGCTCAATTGCAGAAAATCTACGGCTACGGCTTCATACCTAAATGGAATTGACGTACGTGCTCATCTGCCATCTCTCGCCGCGTCCGTAAGATCTTTCTACTGTGTGACACCTGACCGCTCACCGTCAGCGTCCATTAAAGAAATCACCTGTTACAGACGCTTCATCGCGTCTCAATGAGGATGTCAGAACCAGACGGAATTTACCAGTCAAACTATTATTTAGTCAAGAGATCTAATGCATCTTTCGGTTTATGGTCTATAATACAGCACTTCCTCCCAGTTTAGGCACACTTAATGTAATCTTCATATTACAGTAGAGTGCCTGTGCTTTTCTCGGTCGGGAGGGAGCAGACATCGATTTGAAAGCGAAGCATTTTGAAGTGTCCTGCCACAGACGTTCAGCCAAAGTAATTGCTGGGAGTGAGCTAGCAGAACCGGCCACAGACAAATAGGTCACTTAATAGGTTGTTTACCACGCACTTGGACATGATTCATAGAAGGGAGAGCGGAAAGGGTCATGCGGCTTGCCCCATAGAGGGAATTCTGGGATAGAGTTGTGATTATGATGGACGGCGCATTTGCAACAGCAACAAACTGGCACGCCGGACAACCCCTGCTGCAAAACCAGCATATGTTGTGTTTTGGATGCTGGTTCCCAGCATGCAATGCTGTTGTGCTGGTGTGAGCATCAGACTCAGGCTTTTGACATTCACAGGGTTAGAGAGACCCAACAGACAACAGTCCGTGCACACTCTTCTGGAAACACTTCAGCATGTTGAAAGTCGTCATCTGATTGGTTGAATTTTACAGGAATTCTGGGAAACGTATGTTTTGCGTTCTTTAACGGTCAACCTGGAAACAATACGAAGGCGTCTGATCGAAGAAGTAAGCTGTCGTGTTTACATCGGTTGCACATAGAATGCTTAGTTCTTAAAAGTATGCGAAGACCACGGCATATACGTATAATCGTTGTCGCTGTTTACTTTTGACCCGTTCGTGAATGTACACCGCTCTGTTACTTGGGGGACTTTCCACACCTCTAAACATGACGCGGCACAAAACGAGATGTGATTGGTTGCGGGTCTTGTCCAAGGAAAACGACCAAAGTTTCAGACTTCAGAGACACCAACGATTTGAAATGAACCTTATTTTCCATTCGTGAGTATAGTGGCCAAAATGTAAAGTCATATTAAGCTTGGATTAAACCATCAGAATATGAGGCATGATAGAATACGACGTCTAACATCTTATCAAAAAAGCCACCAGTTAGCACCAGACCAAAACTAAAAACCAAAAAACGCATGCTGGTTCTTTTAACAGACGGCACGTAACGTCAAACAAAGCATTCAGTTTACACTTGCAATTGCGGTGGAAGCGTTCAACAAAGAGAACTGATGTAATCTGCTTTGAGGACATCACCAGCATGTGTTCGAATGAGGGCGTGACGGCTCGATTATTAGTCTGTTGACATCTCTCTCCAAACCAGCAAAGAATCCTGATGCATTCACATGCGAGGGCAAGAGCTTCATGACAACAACAGCACGAGCGAGGCTGAAGTCTGCATCACCATGGCAACAGTGAAAGCATTCAAATGTTACTGTCTCTAGACCCTGCAGAAGCTCTTTTGCACACTCCATCCAATCGCTGCGTGATGAACGCATTTATGCTAACAATTTGATGACTGTTTTCCAGCCACATTTATCAAGCTTTTGTGCTTAACACTATGTTTTGTATGAGCACTAGAAAGCCAGAGTGATTTGTATTTACGGCGGGGTGCAAATTAAAATGACCTGAAAGCTTTTTGCATTTTGAGAAAAGAAAATCACAAAATAAATACGCAAAATGTTGCACTGATCATACTAAATCTGTACAAAATGTCACATTTCTTGCTTTCCATTGAAGCACACGAGATGCCTTTTGGAGTCCATGCTAGCTCAAGTGCACACTGTTATTGAAACAAAACACATGTCTATTTGTCAACTTCAAGTTGTGTCATATGCATGCGTGTCTGTATTTTTAGCATCTTTTAAGAAATTGGCTTAATACATCCAAATCATTGCCTGCTTGAGGATTCGCACGACTAAAACACTTGCCACGAGCCCCGGCGTTCTCCATATGTCAGATAACAAATGTTCCCGAAATCTGATCATCTACAAACATGTCAACCAACAAGAAATACCCATCAGGCAAAGAACAAATAGTTGATGTGCGTAGAAAACTTTCAAAAGAAACGCCATACATCCTAATTCTCTAAAACGACTACGTACACCTATACATTCAGTATACAAAGCATAGAAAACCGAGATCAAAGATCTTTTGCCTGAGCAGCCGCACATTTTTGCATTTAAAACAAATATCGGTCCTGTCTCTAAATGCTCAAGCGTTGGACCATGAAATGGTTTTAGATTTTTCGTCTCCGACGAAGAGGCGACTTCACAAGCGACGGAAGAGAAAGAAGAACAGGCGTTTCTGAGTAATTTGTCTTTGTTAACGCAAAAAGAACAACACCAGACAAAACACAAACAAAACAAGAGAATAAAGTGCCTTGGTCTCGAAACCATTGATCATAAAATCCATTAAGATCTGACAGGGAAACAGATTGGAAGTAGGTCAGTAATTCTCCTGAAGATGAAACAACAGAAGAGAAAGTGATTAAAAGCAATCAAACTGCACTGAAGTGAGCTGATGTCTGATTCATGGCCTGATTATGAGGGCAAATAATAGTTGCTTAAAATATTCAACGTCAGACAGTTGAAGCACATCATGACATGCACCACGGCAAAGCCCTCACAGATACGAGATGATTTGTGGGAGAAACCGACCTCGGGCTCATTTCAGATCCCAGCGTCCCCTTCTCAGCTGTCCGGCCGGTGAGTCACCGAGACCAGTTGCCATTCATCTCCGCCAGCATCCCAGCTCTGTTAAGTATTTAACATCCAGAACATTAGCACAGAAGTCACGGGACGATCCATTCGTCATGTCCCCTCTCAAAGGAATTCATTATGGATGTACCAAAGGCTCTGTACAAAGGCGGCCATCACTTTCAAGACTGCCTTTCTCATCTCCTCAAAGAAACCTATTTCAGTGGGTAATTAATCTTGAGAGAGAGTGTGTTTTGTTTCTGGCCCAGCACAGGTGGTTTGGCCCGTTGCTGCTGGTGGATGAGATAGTTAAACTCAGTTTAACTTAAAACACGGCCAATGCAAAACACGGCTGATGGGTAATCAAGACATTGAGTAGGGTGTTCTGGAATACTGCAGAAGCTAAATGTCAACCGGCTGGTAGTTTGCTGTACCGTTTATACCGTATAGCAATATTTATATTCATGAATGATCATTATTATACAGTTGAATTTATAGCAAGGAACTGCAATTTTTTATCACTTTCGGTTTTGAGTCTTTTCATTTAATACACGGTTTCCCAAACTGGGGTTAACTCCTGGTGGTCTGTGAGGGGATTGCAGGGGGTTTGTGAGTTCAGTACTAGTCTGTACAAGTTGTTTCCATCAGCCTACTTTGAAAAAGTTAAATTGCAAAGAAATGTTACAGGTTACTAATGTTATTTAAAATACCACTTTATAGAACAGATCAAAGAATACATGTTTTTAAAGTTAAACATGCACATGTTATATCAAATGTACGTATCATTAAAGCAATCTCAAGGGGTACTTCATGTAAATAATTGAGGTTAAACCCCCTGACTTAATATAACATGAACATAACATGCAGCATGAATGGTTTTGCACTCATGTCATACTTATCCATTATGTAAGGGATAATCCACGGCTATCCCGCTTACACCATGTTTTTTGCCAAGTTAAAGCTTTTATTGATGTTTACAGTGTCATTTTAGATCATACATGTGAAAATGACGGTTATTTTGTCAGTTAATTTTAAATGCAATCGAACTGACTGGAGCTACCCGTGCGTTAAAGGCTTTTAATGCACACCTTCCAGCCAATCAGAATCCAATATTCAAACAGACCATGGTATAATTGAAATGAATCATGCAATCTTTTGGTATTTGGTTTATCACAAATTTATAATGATCTCATACCAAAGGGAAGTTAAAAAAATAATTATTGTAAGCTGGGACTTGTTCTTAGCACGGCGTGTTGTATTATCTAGCAAAGGGCCCGTGTACCCTTCTTGTACCACCCACCAGTTTTTATCTTCGAGTTCTCCATTATCCTGCCATCCCACCCTGCTTTGTGCAACCCGTATTGACCCAAGCCATCGATCAGCGCTCAAATCGGCAAATATCGAAAAATGAGAGTGTTTTTCTTGCAGGTCAGAACAGTACCATTCATCTACTGCGGCGTGTGCCCGGAATCCAAATGAACTCTTTAGCAGAGAGCCCACATTTCCAACCAGGTGATAATCTCACAGCCAGCATGTGGGAGGAAAGGTAAACTGATGGGAAAGAAAGAGACAAGGTCGTACGAGTAGCGCAGCAGGCTTACAAGGTCAATATTTTAGTTTGGCAGGTGGGCTCTAATTAAATTACATAGCCCTGCATGGCTCGCGGACAGTTAGATGCTAAGCCCCCGCTATCACATATGCCAATTAATCTGTGGCACGGGTTTAACACTGGCATATTCAGCGAGATTTTGAACAGATTTGTCTAACCTGGCATTATCCCTGCATTTCATTTCCATTAGCAATGGTTTGTTGAAATTTGTATGTATTGGTGTAGAACTTCTAACCTTGATAAGCCCATGCGATTTTTATCCTAGTCCATAATAACATCAGATGAGCATAAATATTTGTTTTCAAAGCTCTATATTTAAAGTACAGTGGAGGCATGTTTGAGTCGTGGAATACAGAAGCAAAAGCCATTACTCACCGCATTAAGTGCATCAAAAGCTGACAGTCATTTGACATTTCTCCATCGAGTCAAACTCTTTATAAGGACTGCAGGTTGACAGGGGACACCACAGAGGCCTACCAATCAAAATGAATTATTACTGAGGTCATGTGATAATATGATAATTCATCTACGTTTTTATCTTAACCGCTCTTTAATTTCTCACCTGCTGCCGGCGTGATGAAGAGTGATGTCCGTGTGCTTTCGTATACGGAAAACATCAACAACAATGCAGACGCAGGACTACTTGTTAATGTTTCGAAAAGCAACTGATCACCGCCCATTATGGATGAACTTTCTGTAAAGACAGAAAACTCTTGTTGTTTGGTTACTTTTTATTTGCATGACTGAGATGCATCATCAAATTAGCCATTGCTCAGATTTTCAACCTGAAAACTCCCAAAAGTCACTGCCCTTCTCAACCCAAATCACCCATTAAACTCTGTATTGAGTCGATTGGGTTGCAAAGGTGGCATCATCACAGACGCTTGTGTTGACTATCATCCCATAATGTCATTTTCAAGGCCCTCTCTATTAAAGTCATTCAGATAAGTATGCAATTCAGCTTTATTTCCTCATTGCATAACCGCGTGAATGACTGCAAAGATTTTTCTTCACCTCTTATAGCCAATTATGTAATGAAATAAGCCTTAGTTAAATTGTCTTAAACATGAACTCGTGTCACACTATTACCTATTTAGAATATTTAAGGTAATATTAATGTTTAGTATGCATGAATTGTCTATAGTGGATATAATGCATTCCACATAATGCAAAATTATTTTAAAAAAAATTTTTTACCTTGTATGAGAAAAAAACGTAATAAAAGGGGTCTGGTGTCACACTACAACTACGAATCTTTCTTGCTCAAAAATACATTTGTTTATTAAAATGCAAAGTCTACGAAAATGAGCGTAGAGAAGAGAGGTTGCAAATCCTACTATGGCAAACACGTACTCTTGAATATTTATTACGCCTTGCGACGTTACCCTGTAACCGTCCAACCACAAGCACTCGGTTAATTCAAATGAACGATATAACGCTTGACGTTACACGTAACTGTCAAATAGCTCGTCACGGTTCTTGAATATTAATGAACAAACCTTTGCCATAGTAGAAATGGAACAACCAGGAAATGCAGCGAGATCACCTGACGCGTCGTCATCGCTGTTGCGCTTCCCTTTAAACAAGCGACCGACAACATGGCTCCCAATGAACGAAACGCACTCCCGATGCTCGCGTTTTTCCTCCTGACGGTTTTCCAGACCGCGGACGCGTTTGACGGAGGAGACGCGGCGGCTCTACTGCTGGGCGCGAGCGTCACGCTCGTGGGCTTGTGCGCGTGCCTGGGCTGGTACGCGCGCGGACGAAACGGGCAGTTTTGAGGACCGAGGCCCTATACGGAGATGATGCTGAGGCACTGCCGTGCGGTTATACTGAAAAGAGGTTCAAATGGGGGCTCGAGTGGAAGTGCACATAGAGGATGGACCTGCCGATATGAAATATTGGATGATTCCTTTATAATATATTGATATTCTCTTAACTCCGTCCATGTCATGTGGGACACGTGAAAGTTGCTTCCTGTCTGCCCCTTTCTGCTACACTCCAATTCATGCGGAGTTAAAAGCCTATTGCATGAGAACACGACTACAAGATCGCGCAGAAGTTATTTGACTCATTGCTTTGTACACGGACCGCTATATAGATGGACACTAGAGTGATTTGTGTTGTTATTTTGTGATGTAACAATCGCTGCACGACAATCTGTCGTTAGTTTCAACATATGGTTTAATGACAGGTGACTTTGTTGAATGACTAATGCTTCTTGTATTTGCATTAAACACAGGGAGGTGTGCTTTAACCCGATTCTCTATCTTTCTTTGTTCAATTTTATGAACTTTATGTGTAACTATATGCATTCTTTCCATGTCATTGTATACGATAACGAAGTATAAAACCATGTGATGGTTGTTTTAAGCACACAGCATTTTCAAATGAACTACTTCGGACAAAAAGCATTTGGAAAGCACATCACACATAGCAGATCATGTCCGTGGTGAATGTGATGAACTACCTGTGTGAACACATCCACTACTTCAGGACCAGGTGGTTGATGACTATTTGTTTGCATAGGGCAGGTTACTTGATCTTGCTTAATTGATTCCAAGCACATATATCCAGTGTCAATGTGGCCAATATAACAGAATGAGACACCTAGCTCCCATCAGAGCTATTACAGGCATCAAACACAATAGCTTGTGTCAATCATTTTTGTTAAGTAATCCCGAGCTTATCTATATACCTATCTTACATTAATAATTGTGTTCTTGTCTGTGTGAAAAGACAGACAGGTATATATATATATAAGTATATGTATAAGACTACAGACAGCAAACAAACATACATTGCACAGTATACACGTATTATCCCATGTGTGATGACATATATGACACGAATACAGGGCAAAGGGTAAAATGAGTCCGTGATGCTGCTGCACCCATCAGTGCAGATGCTGCAACAAGAGACACGAGACGCGGTCGGGATCACAAATAGCGCCAGTGCGCATGCGCCGTCCGCACCGTTTACTGTATAATCACAGTGGGGGAAAAAGAGCAGGCAACAAAACTAAAGCTTTTTACGGCAAAGCGACTGCTGCCATGTAAATAACCGCCAGGGAAACAAAGGGGGTATATCAACAGGTATGCTTTTAATTGATATTTCATACCGCTGTCTGTATTTCACTCGTTTTTCTTTGCATGCATGTATTTGGAGGAATTGCTCTGCCTATAATGGACGCGCATCTTGGCCACAGCCATCCGAAATCATTCCGTTATAAAATCCAAGGGAAAACCGACCGTGTGTATACCGAGATAAAACGCAATCATCCACGAGATCTTTCTTATTTTAATGCAATGCATTACACATATTCGGTTTTGTAAATATGCAAGTGGAGACACACGGGTGTATTCATTTATTATAGGGAAAGGCAATTGATGTATTTTATGAAAGAGACGACACGGGCTATTGCATGGATTCGGTTTATAGGCGCAATCCATTGTTTGTTTATCTGTCATTTTGAGTCGAATTCGTCAGCTTACAAATAACACGAACAGAGATTTAAAACGATTTTTTTCCTTTTTCTCAGTTGCTTTATTCGCTCGACTGTTGTTGCACAGAGAACGTCTTTATTCAAACCATATATAACCTATATATTAATATAACATAATACTGCGTTTCTTTTATACACTCGATCGTATTAGGATGAAATTCATGATTAATTTCTATCGAAACATGATAAACTGACGGAATGGACACGAATAGATTCTGCAGGATCTTTGGGTGTGATCAACAGCTTTTCCTGCTGCATTTCGACAAATGCTTCATCAGTCTGTACCAGATAAAATAATGAAATGTAATCCATATAGATGCACATTTGAATGACACTATGCATTAATGCATTTCTAGACGAGTGATCGTTTGTGCTCGTGTAGCATCTCGTCGAGTATGTTTGAAATTTTTTCCTTGGTTTTCTTTGGAAAAGGGTAGACCTTGGGGGTGGGGGTCTATTATTTTAACCAGGATTTATGTTTGTGTCTAATGGCGAATCCCTGTGCTGAAATAAGCAACTGCATGAGCACTGCTGTGGCTGCATACCGTTGCAGCTGCAATTTGACATGCAATTAGAAAAAGGCAATGACAAAAGAATGATTCTCGTGCATCAGCCCCGCACCTGACACCATGCATCCAAAAGCCCCCCGGTTTGTTTTATGTGAGCGAATCCTAATGGGTGGATCATGTTTTTCAGGGATCGTTTTAGGTGTGATGAAACAAAGGAACAAAGGATGCCTTAGAAGAGAGGCAGTGACGAAAGGCTGGAACCTGCTTGAAAGCACACCAGATGGATCTATTGCTCCACTTTCCACCCAGATCATGATACTTGGCTAAAGCTTTAAGCATTCTCTATGATCTCTCCTCCATCTATGGCGAACTATAGCCATGCAGGGGACCACAACATCTTGCAGAATGTCTCTCCGCTTGCCACTTTTCTTAAACTGACCTCCTTGGGTTTTATCATTGGCGTCGGCGTGGTGGGAAACCTCCTGATCTCCATCCTGCTGGTCAAAGACAAGAGCCTTCATCGAGCACCCTACTACTTCCTGTTGGACCTCTGCGCCTCTGACATACTCCGCTCGGCCATCTGCTTCCCGTTCGTGTTCACCTCTGTGAAGAATGGCTCGGCCTGGACGTACGGCACGCTGACCTGCAAAGTGATCGCCTTTTTGGGCGTGCTCTCGTGTTTCCACACTGCCTTCATGCTGTTCTGCGTCAGCGTGACGCGATACCTGGCGATCGCCCACCATCGCTTTTACACCAAGCGGTTGACCTTCTGGACATGCCTGGCTGTCATATGCATGGTGTGGACCCTGTCGGTAGCCATGGCGTTTCCACCGGTGCTGGACGTGGGCACGTACTCCTTCATACGAGAGGAGGACCAGTGCACCTTCCAGCACCGGTCCTTCCGTGCCAATGACTCGTTGGGTTTCATGCTGCTCCTTGCACTTATTCTCCTGGCCACCCAGCTCGTCTACCTCAAGCTCATATTTTTCGTTCACGACCGCCGAAAGATGAAGCCCGTCCAGTTCGTGCCTGCCGTCAGCCAAAACTGGACCTTCCACGGCCCTGGGGCGAGCGGCCAGGCCGCCGCCAACTGGCTGGCCGGGTTTGGCCGAGGACCCACGCCGCCCACCCTGCTGGGAATCCGGCAGAACAGCAATGCGGCGGGCCGCAGGCGTCTCTTGGTGCTCGACGAGTTTAAGACTGAAAAGAGGATAAGCAGGATGTTCTACATCATCACCTTCTTCTTCCTGAGTCTATGGGGACCCTACCTGGTGGCCTGTTACTGGAGGGTGTTCGCCAGGGGTCCGGTGATACCGGGAGGCTACCTGACGGCAGCCGTGTGGATGAGCTTCGCTCAGGCGGGAGTCAACCCCTTCATCTGCATCTTCTCCAACCGGGAGCTCAGACGTTGCTTCAGCACCACGCTCCTCTATTGCCGAAAATCCAGGTTACCTAGGGAACCCTACTGTGTTATATGAAGGCTCCGTGTCGCGTTGATGTGGTCTCTTTTTGGATGCCCTGACCGATCAGGGATGTGTTCTGTTGTACAGCTATCTCCCTTTTCTCCTCCTCCTCCCTTTCCGAGGCCTGTAGTCGAACTGTCAGCTCGAACCGCGGAGTGGTCGGAATGGACTAAGCAAGGACAGAGGACAGGTCCTGCGTTTATGTTCTAGTAAACCATTAAAGCGAAAGGCCATTTGAAACCCAATAAGCAAAAAAAAAGAAAAAAATTACAAAAATGAAAGAAAAGGAAAAAAATGGATAAATACACAAGGGACTGACCTTTGCTTTGGATATTTCGAAGACTGAGGGGTGTTGAATAAACAGGTACCTTAGAGGAACCAATGGAATTGTTTCGTGTTTAAAAGTTGCACTAAAGTGAAGACATGAAGATTTTTTTTCTCGCCGAGTTGCATTGCAAGGATGTCTTGTTTTTATTTCCGAACTGAAATACGAATGCTTTAACTTGCAACAGACTTCTCTATCACTGTAAGTAAACAAAACTTGTGAGGTGACTAACTCTGTTGGAATACACCTTCACGAGAGGATAAATTGGTTTAAATGTAAGTGATATCTTTTTTCCTTTTAGGGAGGGTTTGGGTGGGGCGGGGGGGGGCGGGGCGGGTCTCAACGTGGGTACTGTTGTGTGGTTTCCGGAAATTGCAACTTCGATTATTTCCTGTAGTTTTATGATCCATATGGTATGTGTCTGTTGTCTGCCGATGTTATTTTCCTATCTCATTTTTCTAAGTCTAAAACAAATGTTTGAATTTGAAAAGTTGCTCTTGAGAACCTTGTACTTAAATCGACAGTGGAGAACCAGTGAAGCTAAGTTCAGTGTGTCATATCCATGTACCCGACGCTCACGTTTTATTACGATTTGCTGATACCACTCCAACTGGTCTTGCCTTAATAGTTCTGGTGTTGTTCATTTTATCATTTGCAAGGTGAGGGTTGTTTTCTTATCTGCTCTCTCTAAAATGTCTTATAGGCATACAGGGAGCGTTTCACATCAGGGTGAGAAGTGCGTGTTCATTTGCAAAAGAATATTCACGTTCACATCATGACTAACCGTTCACCGACGGCCCAATTCTTTTCCTGTAACGTTTGCCACATCCCACTTGGGAGCATGTGAGCGTGGATGTCCGAATGTGTGCGCGTGTGTTTTAGGCAAAGAGCTGTCATGTCAAGACCAGAGCCTTAGTCTGAAATCTTGCACAATTTGTAAAAAATGTAATAAGAAAAACGAAAAAACGTTGTATTTGAGGCACACAGTCTTGTTTCTACTTTCCCAACATTTGCTCTCTACTAATTGTTTTGATTAACTTACTTTTTTCTCTTGTGGCCATTTTAATATTTATTCTGTATTCTTTTTGTATATTATAGGTAGATAGTGTGTAAGTTTGTGAGTCTTTCATTTTGAAGTCCCGAATGTGAGTACTGTTTAAGTTAGGACTGCAAATGCTGAAAGTTAACTGTGTAATCTGTTGCTTACATTTTTGAAAATAAAATTTTACATTTTGCAAAACCTGTTCTTTCTATTTACTCTAAACTGCACTAGTGCCACAAATTCAATTGTTGTGCAGAAGCCACAAAACAAAAAAGCTCAATTATTGAAACGAAACACAAGTATTGGCAGAGGAAGCTTAACACGGCTGTCTTTGCTATAAAATATCGTTCTGTATCAACATGGTTATAATTTGCTTTACTGTTTATATTTCTTTGGCCTGTTTGTGTTGATGCAGAAATGTCCTCAATGACGTCTCCCACTGAAACAAGGCTCGCTTTGGCAATTATGTGCTTTTTGCTCTGTCATTTTACCTCTTTATCTTTCTGCTTTAGTTTAGAGTAATTTTGGCATGATGTGGCGTTTGATGCCAGTTCTCTTTTGAACGCTTTGCTCAAAGTGATGAATTATCCCTGCATTCTGCAGTCCAATACAACTGTCTTTTTCTCTGTTAAATGTTACGTCTTCGATGCATATTTCTAGCTGACCTGAAAAAAGCTTGGAGTGGCCATGCATTTGCGGCAAACACACCCACTGTTATAATGTGAGAAGTGTCATTAATATTGCCTAGACGTTCTTCATGTAACTGCACCCTTCGTCTTTATTCATATACATTTTCTAGGCGACCCGGGATGATTTAATTTGAGTCCATTAGCCCTTAAGTAATAGGACACACTGCTTAGACTAGATCTTGCCAAATATATCAACAGCCTGAATTTAAATCCAGTATTACATTAATTTTTCCCTAATATTAAAATACGTAGAACTTTGGACAGATGTGGGATTCTGCATAAGGCTCAGTCTATGTATTTAGTGTTTTAGTGCCATTTTAATCTTAAAGTTGAACAACAGCTTCCACCTCATGTTGCAATTGGTTGCAGAGGTAAAGTCATGTGACCTCAACATGTTACCACCCACTATAAGGAGTAACCAAGCACTACTAGTAACATGGAGTCTTCATCTCATCTTGCAAATCAACCGTGCTTTTTCTAAAGTAACCTTAGGTTTCAACAGTTTAAACGAATCGGTTCAAAAGAGTCATTCTGATCGCAATGTGCGTCAAACTCGCTATGTGTACAGTATAACACCATGTCTACACTGGAGGAGCATGTCCGGTGTGGACAAAATTATAAATTATAATGGGTTCTAATGCGTTTTATTGTCTCTTGTCGCGTCGCATCTGGTGTAGACACAGTGTAACGCTCAACGAACCATCTGCACAGTTTACGCTGCATTGCAATAAGACACCAATAAAATCTACTGGAATAAGGCCCAAACACAATAGATAAGGGTATTTTCTAATGGTTTTAATGGTAAACAGTTTGCCGATGGTTCATACGGTACCATCGGATGCTTTGTAATGGATACGGTACCATACGGTACCATCTTATGCTTTGTAATGGATACCATTAGAATTTTGATATATTTTGTCAACAAGGAAGTATTTTAAGGCAGTTATTATGTTTAGTATAATTCTTATTAATAATATTATTGTTTTTAAGTTCATGAAATGATACACCTCACACCTTTGATTTCAATGTCAAGCCATTGAGCTTCAATAACAGATGCATCCTGACAGTGGCGTATGAGTCCTTCATTTGAACTAAACATCATTGAGTGTAAAGATCTCTAATTTGCTTGCACATCCAAAAGAACATTGATGCTTAGGAAGGCAAACCCCTTGATTTAAAAAGATTAATTTAAGGTTTTTTGAACAGGATCATTTGTATGAATCTTATTTTGTCTTTTAGAATATAGGTAAATGTTTGGCAGTATATACCTCCAGGCACATTTTCATACACACATTGCTTTTATGGATCATGAATCGTGTATTCTCCTCCACCTGGCTTTATTCTGGCAACACTCACTTTGAAAGAAATGTATTTAAATGAATAAAAAACTTACTTTTTCATTGATAACCTTTTTCGCTCTCATCATCACATTGCAGCATTACAGCACCTGGTTTGCGAGCATGTTGACTATATTACTCAAGGATGAGACAAAGATGAGATAAACACCAAGAACACAGATTACATGTTCTGAATGTTCTGCCTGCATGTAATGAGTTGTCAAGGATATGATGTGTTCTGGACATACAGTTACAGTGGAGGTTATTTTTCATTCCTGGTACAATGTGACCAGAGCAAAATAAGTGCCAATTATTGTCAATGAGGACTAAGACTTGTACACTGGTGGAATAACGTTTCGCTTTTTGTCTTGTTTACTTCAGCTTCATGTAAACCTCAAGGAGACTTCTGTGAGTGGAAGCAGTTCATGGCTGACCAGTGGTTTTAATATATTGAGAGGGCAGGGGTCCCTCCTGCAGCATGCGCTGGTTTTATGCATCTGCGTTCTGTCCGTTCATTACCCAGTGTGCACGAGGCAGGTGGAGCGGAGTGGGTGAGGATCGGTTGGCGGTGTGACTTCATTACTGCACTGTTAGCTTGAGCTGTAAAGCACGATTGGGGCCACAAGGTCCCCGCTTCTCTCAGCATCCCTGGTGAAATATCAAAGAAAGAGTCTCCCAGTTATCAATGTTTCAGGAGAGGCCTGGCGCTATCGAGGCAGAGCTAGAGAACAGCAGGGGTTTATTATGAGCTTTCCAGGGGGCACAGAAGAGCGCTAATGTTCTGCTTCCAGATCAATACCTAAAGTGAACGATAATGCAAAAGTCATTGTACACCATTGTTAATTTGGTGCCCTACAAAGAAAATTGACTCGATGGTAACTTCAGCTAAATGGTTTGGCATTTTCAATCAATCCAGATTCTGCGGTATTAAAGCCAACTTATTCGCATTTCAGTCAAAATGAAAGTCTTTTTCCTTTTATTAAAAATAAGTTAGCCTTGGAGACCTCAATAAACTGATATGCTCCTACGCGCTGACAAATTTCCATTTAGAAGATATAACCGTTCAAAACGGACAGTCTGGCACGAGCGCTCAAACAATAAGCAATAAAGCAAAAAAAGCAATAAGTCCCAAGAAGCAGTGGGTAACAGTGCATTTTATAACAGCTAAGGGCGTTGTAGCTGTTATAAAACCACGTAGTTGTTATAAAATACACTGCAACCCACTGCTTCTCGGGGCTTATTGCTTTTATTAAACGGTTACTCCATATGCTTAGCAAGGTTTCATAAAAAAAAGTAAATAAAAGGATATTTAGGCTATGTGATGCGCCGTTATATATCGGGGTATTTTACAACGGCTTAGAACTCCGCTCAGCCAATCAGAGTCAAGGACCAGAACTGACCGTTTTATAAATCTAGATATTCCATGACATCACGCTACTCTTCAGCCTCTCGTCAAAGTTCTCGTCCAATCAAATCGGCTTTAGAATCAGAAGAGTCCCGCCCCCTTCACCGTAAATTGCGATCGTTTTTACTTCCGTATTTTGACGCATTTCCGAGTGAAATGGAATTTCTAATGAGAAAAACAGTGGGCGTGGCTTTCGTCTTTCTCTGCGATTTGAATGGATGTATAAAAACAGCTGTAGCATTTTGAAATGGAACTGGCAGGCAGACTGACAGTTGAAGGGGAGGAGTTAACGGATGCTCCGCCCAAGGAAGGAAGTGCATTTTCAGATTTTAACTACAGATTATGAGGGCAAGATTTAAAAAGAGAACGACCCACATTGATAAACTATTTACAAAAAACGCTGCAATATTTCATGAAAAAGTAGGCATTGTCATTATTCATTTCACTGGGACTTTAAATGCAGCTTTGCCAGGATGACTGTCTGTCGTAAACGAAACGCTTTTGGTTTGGGGGCGGGGTCACTCGATATGTCACTCATATGTCTCGCGCTCTCTGCATTTTTCACTTTAAATTGCGTCAACACATCAAATAATGCTGCGAGTTCCAAGGCATTGCAGTGGGGCTTTAAAGCTGAAGTTTTTAATTTTTCAATGTTAAAATAACTTTTTTCTATTCCAGATTCATATCCAGATTAATTTGACAGCCATAGTAGCTCAAACAAGGGTGTGATTTGCAGGTGGACAAATTTGTTTTTGACCAGTAGAAGGTAAGGATGCTCCATAAGCTTTAACAGACATATTGTCTGTTGCAGTGGCCAAAAACAGCTGTGTTAAAATCAGTCTGTTTGTTGACAAGCTGGCAAGCGAGGTTTAGTGCAAGATGTCTGGATGGGTTTTGAATGCCCTTCATGTAGGAGAAAAAAACGCAAGTGCAAGATGGAGGTGCTTGAATGAAAGGCCAATAAAAAACAGGATGATGATGGTTGTTCCCTTGGGACCTGCTGTGTTGTATTTATCGCCATTCTCATTCCTGATGCAGCCTACTGAGCCTATTGAATACAAATGATCAGGTAGACAGCATCAGAAGTATTTGTGCTTGGAAATAAGCGTTCCTTGTCACAAAATGTCTGAATGCTTTTTGTCAACTTTTACCTGCCGGTGCCTTAAAAGAATATTCCAGCTTTAAGTATTACGTCATTAAACATCAGGATATGAATAGCGGAAGTATCAAACGTTTTCCTATACATTAGCTCATTTAAAGATACGGTTCGCCCTAAATTTCTTGTGTAATATTGACTCACGGTTTCGTTGTTCAAGACCAGAATACTGATGTTTTTTAACTTGTGTTTTTTCTTGAAATACTATAGAAATGTGTGCTACACAACAGCAGTTTCGTCATCTTGCTTGCATCAATAGTCAGATGGCAGTAGTTCTTGCATCTCGCAATTGTGACCTAGACATATTTAAATCTTACATAGTATAATGCACAAATCAAGTGGATTCATTTTGTGATACCTTTATGGTGATGTTGAAGCTTGACAACACCTGGATAAGAGCTACATCACTTTCATATTCCACAGAAAATAACAAAATGACATGCCATTAAGAAATAATGCATTTTTATTGTGAGATGTTCCTGTAAAGAGAACGTGTTCTCTGAATGAAGAATTGAAATGTTGGTAAATGACACTCCCCACCCGGCAACACCATTTCCCCATGCCAACCCCCCAGCTCGCATTACCATCCCTGACATTGTCAGATTGCTCGTGCCACACTGGGAAACGAATAGCGCACAGACCGGCTGCTTATTTTCCAGACGTCACGTTGGCCGGGGACATTATTCGTTCATTCTGTGTCGTTGCCCTTCATGTCGGCGCTGCATAAACAGCGACTGACTGCCGTAGATCAAAGATACTTTCTTTTATCGCAGAGGAAACGAATTAAAATCGAAATGTTTGTCTCTGAATTGCATCTACTGAAACATGCCCTCAAAACCCCTTTAGGGTGACTAGTCGTGAAACGAATGCACATGAGCGTCTGTGCATGCAGCACGTTGTGCATGTATTTAACGACAAATGAGTCAGCTCTTCACAGAGCAGATGCACTGTATTTTACTAAGTCATGTCAAATGTTCTTCAGTAAACAAAATGTTCTCTTTTGTATCCTAAGAAAAATGTAAAGATGGATTCAGACCTACATTTTAACATTACGTGGCATAGTACTAGACAAAGCACTAAAGTAGTTTATCATGTTAAATTGAATCCATGATTTTTTGCTTCTTGCAGCCAGTAATTTCTCACAAGACACATTGTGATTGGAACAAACCATGTTCATGTTTGTGTTTATTGTGTGCGAACCTGTGGTGAATATCTGGTTTGAGTCTTGTTTTTGTACACCTTAGATCCTTTTGTTCACAGTTTTTGAGAAGGAAGATGTCACACCAACTGTCCATGTTGGCATCTGGTTTATTTGGCCAGCTTCTGCCAAGTGAATTTGCACAAAAATATTATAGGTATTGACTGGATGCACAGCCATAACATCATATATTTTGCAAGCATTTTCTCTCAACTTTTAAAAGCTTATTTGCCCATTTGTTTGGTCCTGTGCACATTTATATTAGTAGTTGCATTTTTGCATTTAGCATTGCAAATCGATATGAACCATTGTTTGGGATCCAACCATAAGGGTCGATTCTCTGTTAAATTAAGGAGGTCAAAAATCTGCACAGACTAGAAGCTTTCCTCAAACCGGTTGGGCTTGTTGGTTATGTGTCAAGATGCTAGCCGAATAAAAACAGGCCACACAACATATTTCCCTATTTAGTTCAGAGCAGGTTCAAATTCTACCTTCAGAAAATCTGCTGGTCTTCAGGCTCTTAATATACTGTTGTGTCTTTGTATAATAATAACATCTATTATTATAAAATTATTTTGAAAGTAAAAACTCTATTTATAGTAACACACCTGAGAAACAGTTGCTAACATTGCAATTGTATTTCTTCATACAGTGTTATCATACTAGCAGCGGGCAACAGAACACAACACTGGTCTTAGCTTTTGGTGTCCACTTTTTAAACCTTTAGACCAAGTTTGCATTGGGTAAGTAGTAGCCAAATCTTTAGTTGGCTTTTTGGTCTTCCTTGTGTTGTTCATCTCCATGTGCTGTTATGAGACAGTTCAGACCAAACTAAATGTTTTATAGTTTTTGTAGATGGACGCACTATGATACTGGTACTAGGACCAAACATTATTATTTTATGATCCACAGAAATGTTACATTGGACTGACAAAGTGGTTGAGTGGGTGATTTTTCTGTAAACTAGGCCTAACTGTTTCAGCCACTGTCCTTGCTCATGAGGTCCAAAAATGATTATTTTTTACAAGCATTGCATTGAGGGTTATTTTGGGCCATCACTGAGGATCTTGAGTGCAACTGCTGCTGTATTATTTATGCGTTTTACTATTTCTTTCACACAAATGCGCTCAATCATGCAGATTCTGAAAAAGGAATCACGCATGGGATTTTGCTGGGATGCTCCCATCTGCTCCCGTATTTCCTGATTATAGATGTTGAGATTACAGGAAACCTTGGTGAACAAAGGTTACCTAAGGTTCTGTTCTTAAATAACCAATGTCTGCTACTGGGGGGGCGGTTTGCATAATCGGTGTCAACACAATGCCAAGTGGGTAGAAAAACTACATGAGGAAAATAAAACAAATTCTTGTCCTTCAGCACGGTCTTGAGCACAAAATGTATAGAATGTGAATGAGAATAAAAAAGCATGCGTGCGTGTAGGTGTTGTATGATGTGCTGCCTTTCTTAACGCCCGGTAAGATCTGTTAGTCTATAGGGTCCGGAAATTACCCTCCATGAAAACCTTGGTGAGCCTGCTGGTTTCGCGCTGTAAGAGACACATCGCTTATACCAAATGAGCCCCATCGGATCGTAGGGTCAAGAGCGGTCTATGGTCCAATTAGTTGACCAGTGGGACTTTCCATAATTACAGCAGTGATATATTGATGGGAAAGCCTGTAAGAACGGTCCGTTCATTCAGGTGTTCACTTTTACACAGATTTAAATGAAACCCTGTGATGCTGTCAGAAGAAGAATAAGGTGAGACTTGTTTGTTGACAGATGTGGAGGTATGTTTTGGCTCACCTGAAATGACTCGGTCTGCTGTAGCGTGTAGCCTCGTGGAAATCAATGATAACGGTGAACTTTTTCTGCTTTGACAAACCACAGTGTCAGATGCTGTATTGATCAGGAGTTTACTGTGTAGCCCATAATGTAGGTGATGCAGTGTTTGCAAGCAAGCAGGAAAAGTGTGATGTATTTCATATGTTGTGCATAATGTGTCGTTGCAATGCACAACTGTCAATATTCATATAATATCAGACCAATTAAGATCAGAAATGTTCTGATCCGTGCAAGTGCAAGGACATTTTTGCTGTCACACCTAGGACAAGAGACCACGTGCCAATTATTCATATTCAATTAAAAAATATCCAATATAAACAACTGTATTTTTGTCAGTTCTTTAAGAAATTGTATTTATAAGAGAAGATTGAAATGTAAAGTTTCAAGAACAAATAGAATATGAATTTAAGTTTTGTTTTCACAGAAGTGAGCGCCGCGATGGTTCCCTCGACCGAAAGCCAATGCATTTTTCCAATAGACTTTGGAAGATCGCAAAAAATAAGCTCTGTGATTAACAAAGGTTTATTATGTTTACACGTTTTGTCTATCAAGATCATCTTTACATATTAACACAAAATTTTTTACTCTTGAAGCCGAGCGTCATCACTGCATCTCCCTATAGGGCTGCATGCTAAATACGAAGATAAACTGCACACGATTTGGTGAAATTCGCCGCAGAGGAAGTTCCATAACGCATGTAGTTCCAGGAAATGCCTATGGGCATATTTCTATCGCCATTCTTCAAGCCTCATCAGGTATTTTCATTACAATAGTATATTTTATAGTATATATATTTTTTTTAAATGCAAGTTATAAGTGACTCACTGTCTATTGCTCTAGACAGGTCAATTTACGTGATATTTAGTGTTAAATGCGATTTATCGTGCAGCCCTGTCCCACAACACTGCAGTGATCAGTCAGATGCTGAGATGAATCTTCAAAGTTCAGATTTCGAATAGTCTGTCTAGCCGTCTGCTCTTGAAATTTCTCCAGCAATCACAACCTCCCTGACATTTCAGAAAGTCAGTGCATAGACTCAGATGATGCTTCTCCATAAGCCATATGTCTGTGCAAATCATTGCCTCATTCTGTTGCCCTGAAAGAACTTGCTGATCATTAGCTTCAACCTCTGTGTTTCGGGATGTGTAGAGAGAAATGTCAGATTAGGTTATGTCTCGTCTGCATCATCTTCAGCTGCCAGGAAGAGAATGTGAGAGGTAAAAAGAAAAGAGGACTTAAAGTATGAAAATAACTTATTTTGAATGCATTTGCGAAGAGGATGAAGAAAATAGGATTGAAGCACAAATAAGCATCTTTCGAAAGAAATGAGCTGCTGTTGTTGGCTTTTTATGTGATTGATTGCGGTTTTATTTGTCTCATGTGCACAGCGTTTCCCAGCAGTGCCAAAATGTATGCAGCTTTGTAAATTTATTTGGCAATTAAAGTGTTTTCATAGCCAAGAAGTTGGTTCATTTAAAAATGCAGTAAAATGGTTTGCAAAGTGCAGATTTCTCTACTGTGTTTTAATGTTATTTTTTTACAAAAGAAAGTTGGGGCAAAGAAATGGTTCACTCAAAAATAAGAATTCATCCTTTAGTCGTCCTCATGTCATTCCAAACCTTATGGATTTTCTTTCTTTTGAAGAACCTCGGGAACCAAACAACATTGGCCACCTTCCATTATATACATTTCTCAAAATATCTTCCTTTCTGTTCCACAGAAGAGAATCAACGACATGGGTAAAGAAATGATAACAAAATATTTTTGGTTGGACTATCCCTATAAGTACATCCATGCACATTCTTATGAAACTAACGGTGAAACGTGGAGAAAATGAGAAAATGGAGCCTGGTTTGACCTGAACTGGTCTGCTCTGGCCACTCAACAGCTGTCAGTGCTTTTCTGCTTTTAGCCTCCATAATTCTCAAGAGAGCTTAAAAGCGGTAAACACAGATGCGGCAAGCTCATATCTATTTGATGAGCTAAATGTATGGAATGCATGTGTTTGCACAGATTTTATTTCATAATTCAAGGGAGACTCGAGTCCATTTGAAAAACCTGGGCCAGGTCCAAACAGGTGTTGGAGCCCCCGTGACCCTACATGCATCTCTGTCTCTCCTATCTTGCTCTAAGAGAATTTTTCTGCCAGGCGCCCGCTCAAGATAAAGTTGAAAGTAGAATCCTCTTGCTGACAGCCCCTTGCTTTCAGATAAGTGGCTTGTGTCCACAGGTCCGGCAGGGTGTTTGGATAATAGGGAAGGGGAAGAACTAATGGAGACGAAGACGTCATTGAGGTTTGTCTGCGTGTTTGAATCCAACACCTCCAAATCAAGGATGTAACCAAATTTTCAAGATGTGGGAAAGTTTATTTTAGCGTTAAGGTTGTGCTAGTATACTCTTAAAAGTTGACCATTTCTTTTAGCAGATATACAGAGCCAAAAAAATGTCATATTGTTGCACAGGGTGGATGTTTGGGTAACACTTTACATTAAGGTTCCCTTCATAAAGCATTTATAAATGTGTTCATTAATGATTAATAAGTCATTTACAAATGCATTTTAAAGCATGTGGGTTACAAATGGCTCACTATTTGGCAGGTATTTCGTTAGAAACGCTTTTTATTTACGCGGAGTTAACTGCTTTATAACGCATTTGTTAATGACTTATTAATCAATAATGAACACATTTACAAATGCTTTATAAAGGGAACCTTAATGTAAAGTGTTACCGATGTTTGTTGTGTATAAAAAAACTGCCTGCTCATGTGTGACTTTGCTCAATTCCAATGTAAAAATTTGTTTAGCTTTGATGCACCAATCCAAGGGTAACCACAAATATTCTAAATAAACACAATTTGCAACTGTGTTTAGCAGGATTTTGGACCAATGAGATGCAACTGTGGGTGGAGCTACACCATTACTTTGTCTGTTTGAGCTGTTTTAACGTAACACAATCTGGATGCAGAATGTTTGCATCAGGGGGATGCCACTCAACCTTAATCAATACACATCTTTAGTGAATTAGATCATGTAGACAAGGCCAAGCCGTCAGGAAAGCGTCTTTCAGTAGCCTATCTGTTAATGTACAGAGCACTGGCTGAGCCAAACTAATCCTCTTCAGGTTCATCTCTAACAGTGACACTGTGCTGCCCAACACGCTGTTAGATCACAGAGCTATGCGTGGTGTGGTGTGGAACTTTATAAAAAGTATATGAGTACAGCAAAGTTCAATCTTAAAGTTATTTTGCTATGCATTTAGCTTCTGAAATGTGACATTTCAAACTATTTTACATGACTTAGGTTTAATTTGATAATAAAAAGTGTGCTCTGTGAAGCAGATTATTGGTGATTAAATCATTTTATGATATTATCAGTTACTGTTTACGTCATTATAGACCACTTCGGAAGAAACAACGCGCTTGTCCAGAAGAACTTCCTGTTTTAGTTTCCGAACTGTACACAAACGTTTGGTCAAAATATATCCAACAGAACATTTATAACCAAATAGAAATGTCAAATAAATATCTTTAAGATTTTATTTTATTTGCAAGATAAAAAAATTATAATGTAAAAAATAAAAATGGTAGTGCTTCTGGACCAGTGTTTACATCTTGTGAAGTGATCTATGTAAGGTTAGTTTCAGACGTGGGTTCATTTTTTTATATTTTGACAAAAGGTTATGAAAACAAACATTTTATTTACTAATGTGTATTAATAAATAATTTTATCAGTTAAGACCAGAGGCATTTTTTTAAGAAAGCAAATGGACTAGTCGCACAAGATGGGGCCAGTGAGCTTTTGTGACGCCAGGGTCGGCAAAAAATTCTGGTGGCGTAACACTATCGAGTTGTTTTGGCTTAACGAAGTGCCCAGCAATGTAAAGAGGATCCGTCATATCGCTGATATATAACTTAATCTAAAAAACACACATATTTGCCGGCCAAAAATCCTGTTCCCATACATTGTTATACAACCGGAAATTAGTCTGCCGACCCTGGCGTCCCAAAAGCTCACCGGCGCCATCTCGTGAAACTAGCAAATTCTGACCATTGTGATTTCATGTTGCTTAACACCAAAATATTATTTTTCATATCAAAGCACCAAGCAGACGACCCCTTGACTTCTACATAATATTAGTATGTACAATTATGTACGCAAAATATACAATTGTTTCATCTACTGACGAAAAAGTGAAAGATTATCAACACCATGGTAGTTTTTTTCTTTACCCTTCATTGACCAAGTAAGCGCAGGTGGAAATTTTACGATCCAATTCAATTAACTGCAGAACAACAATCAATGTTTAAGAGAAGCAGGTTGTTGAATCGGTGCCAGCGGATGGTTTTCACTACATGCTGAGTGAAACTGACAGTGTGTAAGAAGCAGCGGTCCCTTCTGTTTAAAAATGCACACACAGTTGTTTTTACAAAATGACTTTGCTGATGAAGAATTCTGGGGCGTCCGACCCAAATCACTGCACACTGATATAAAGCATTCGGCGTATGAGCTAATTAGAGCGCCATTAGCAGGCGCTTTCTCTCCATCGCTCATCACATTATCACCATGAGCCAGAGGGAGGAAAAAGAGAAAATATAAGAACAAACAAACATGCATTAATCATCCGCCGCACAATCTAGGTTGATCTATGAAAACTTGCAAACTAACAATATTGTTTTTCTGCGAGCAGTAGCTAATGTGTGGCCGATTCTCTTGTTAAGCACATATTTTTAAATCTTGCTCAATATATGGATGTTTTGCAAAGAACCTTGGAACTCAGAGGTGGTGGAGAATGTGTTGTGAGAAAGTAGATTTATATTTACAGACGTATTTAAATAGACTTTCCAGAAGTGGAATGTTTGCGCTATTAATAAATTGGTCAACATACATGTTGCTAAATAGACCCCTTTAAATAATATTATGAATGAACTTGCCGCACTGTTGCCAATTGGCCACGTTGACCTCATTGGCCACCTGAGTTTCCTCAAGTGTTAAACTCGCGTGGGCCAGAAGGCTATGCTCAATATGAAGCCTCTCCGCTTTCTGTTTCACATAATTGAACATGCTAAACGGCAGTCTGCTTTTGGCACAGCACAAAGACTGTAAATAGGACCAAGCTTGTGTGGTGTAAGCCAGGAGCTTTGTTTCACCAGAGTTTGAAAGCGGTCGTATCTCCGCTCTGATCAAAGAAGTCTTTGTGTGTGAGCTTTCATCGACTTATATCCATTACAAAGATAGAAATGCCTAAAATCCTGGTTTTTGGTGCTGCAAACTTCTTTCCTCAGCGGTCTAGCATTGGACCTCAACATTAAAATAAGGTGGCCATTGGCCAATCAAATGTAAGAAGGCGGGAGTTACTGTTTTCAGAGCCAGTGTGGTAACCAATCAAATCAAAGAAGACAGCTAAGGTTCGAGTGCAACCAGTGCAACGCACCACGATAGATGCTAAACATTCAATATTTTACAATTTTTTAACAACAGAAATGTTAAGCGGTATTATCCACTGATGCAAATTACAAAACGCTGTTTTAAATGGAAAAATATGTCATTTACGTGATCATGTACACACGTACTCCATTATTTCTGGTTTTATTTCAGAAGGGCAACCGTTACATTTCAAGGTAAGAATGATATTACAATGATTACGTCTTCAGAGAAATTAATGTTAATTTAATAATGAGACAACCTCGATGACATATGGGCAATTCCATGAAAATGTCAACCTTGCCGTGAAAAAATAAAGATTTTAACAATGGTTTTTACTATGGTAACAGCACAGATTTGAACATTTGGTGGTTTAAATACCCATGTGAGATCTCTCTTCAAATTTGCAAAGCATTTGTTTGTTTTTTTGTGTAAGTGCCATTTTCAGGATTGTCACATCCATAACGCTACATATTCCTCATAAATGTACACATGGAAATTAAAATAAAGTAACTATTTAATGATCTATGAAGAGGCTTCCCCTCTCCATTCATTGGGTATTATTGCATCAGGATTGTGCATTTTATTTCACAGAAATCCTACAAAGTTTGTCGTCTCCCAAAAAACGCGTCCTTTTTTTGTCACATCCATAACGCATGTTTATTTCCCTTTTTTATAATAGAAAATTTGTTCATAGACTGACATTTTGTTGATGTTTAGACTCTATCAACAAGGGTTTAGTAAAATATAAACAGATGATTCAATTTATTCGTAACAAATTCAGTCTCTGAGCATTTTTATGTCACATCCATAACGCAAAATGTCACGTCCATAACGCTGGAATTGCCCATATGCTGTAGTAGACAAATGTGACCTACGGAGGGCGCAGCTCTTGTCTGGTCTGTGCTCAAAATTTAAAGATACAGTTCATGTAAAATTAATGAAAGTGATGAAATTGTTATCACAATACTTCTAATGCAAGGTTTTTGTGTTTTTTATAAAATTTTCCGCCATCCCATGTCATCTGCAGTTCCTCCACAACATAATCCCCCCCGGCCTAAAAATCTCACTCCAAGCTGAACTCAAAAGTTGGCAGGTTGGCTTATATAAAACGAATCTTTAGTAAACTGCTGCTTAGGAAAGGATGTACATTCATTAGCCAAGAGCATCGTCAAACAAAATGCCGCTTCGTAATACTGTAGTTTATGCAATTAATACAATTCTGAATGACGCCTACTTAGAAAACTAACGTATACAGTACAAGACCAAGGCAACATATCTTCCTAATGTATGAAACGCAATTGAAAGTAACATCAAAACATTGTTGCAACAAATTACGTAAATGATTTATTAGAGTCTGTTGGTGGCTTGCAATTGGTGCATGTTGTAATAATTAAAGTTGTCAAGTTGCTTGATTTTGTTTGTTCTAACAAAGTCCTGAATATCAGCTTTCCATCACATTCTCTAAAAATGACTTTCGACTGAAAAAACCATGCAGTTCTAGGAATCAGTGGGTGAAAAAACTGTTCCAAGAATCCATCATCAACGTTTATTATGTCCACCTTCAAATCACAAAGTGCTCTTTTACACCCCCGCAGTGAATTACATTGAAAATCTTTGTTCCAGATATGGCTTTTACATGTAAGTTATAAATGAGTCTTGTTCTCTTTTTGGCTTTGAAAAGTAGCTTTTCCAAGTCATTTGGGGTGTGGCGTCTAAGGAACAAGACAACACAGATGCTATCTTTAATTACTGCGGAGAACAGCAACGCCTTTTGTTTTGTTTGAAATGACACCAGAGTGAGTCCACAATGACAGAATCTTCATTTGCACCCTTCAAACACGTTCTACGTGTAAACGTGTTAGCGCAAGCCGTATCTCCCAACCGACGTTCTGTTTTTCGGCTTGGAAGGGCATGTATCGGGGCAACAAGCTTTCGAGAAGACGTGCCAAGACAGCATACCCGTCAAAACTGTCAAACAGAATTTATCCATGACTGAGATTGTAAATGTCTAGCATGTCAGTCTCTTTATATTGAAAGGGCTTGATGTCCAAGCCAAAGGAAGTCTGTTTTTATATGGTGCCCTGGAGGTAATTGTGACACCTTGATTTCGCACGGCAACAGGAGAAACAATCCTTTGCAAGGATAATGAAAGCATTTATGCGGAACTGCATCCAGTCATTGCGACATGCAGATAATGGAGAGGGAGCTTGTCGTGTGTGAATGAGAGGAGGTGGGCGGGATGTGGGTGTACAGATGCATAACAGGATCCGGTTATGTCGTAACACACACTCACCGTGTGTACCTTTTAAAATCACAATATGATCGTTTTCAACTCACGCCGGAAGCTTTTTGTGCATTTTGCTTGTATCAGTAGTTATGATATTAAAGTCAATTAAATAGCCAACAAACGGTTGTTACACATTTTACTTTGGTGCGTTTCTTTCTTTGCATTTTCTGTTAGCTGTTGCATAAAAAAATTGTCTAAAAAAATAAATGTTCTGCTTTTTTTCAATTCTAGGCTACATGTTATTTGTGGTATATTTAAAAAAATAAAGCAACATGTAGTTATACTTAAAAGTACTTAGTGCTGTTCACTATTAATGCTCAACTATGTTGCCCACCAACACATCACACTTTCGGTTTATCATGAAAGAAAAATTACGAATCACAGTGTTTATTTATAGCAGTCTGTAGCAAACTAAGACAAGGCCGTAACTTTTGCCTTTTTTCTCCATCTCTTACTTCACATTCTTTTCTTTAAGTGTGTTTAAAAACACTTCCCATGAGATGGTACCCATCCTCTAAATAAGGATTTTAAGCCTCACTCCAAAGATTCGCCCATGATGGCACTGGCAAATTGCACGCATAGATTCGTTCAACCACCAAAACTGAATGTTTTATCTGTTTTCTTGTTGATATTTGTGCCAACCCCTGCTTGCACCTCGGTGGGAGGCAAGATGATTAACCGTGTTCATCAGGTGGAGTGGACAGTGTTCGAGGGTCCATCGTTCAGGAGCTCCGCTGATCTGCGCCGCAGGCTGCGATGTTGGCGAGTGAAGTTGACACAGCATGCCACACCTGTTTCCCTAAATCTCCTCAAAAATCAACAAACAACTGAATGCCAAACCGAGCGCTGTTCCCCCATTGACAAGAAAGGTCCTGGACCATCGAGGTATAATATTTCAAACTAATGAGGGTTCTGCATTACAGATCATTCAATACAGAGCTTCTGTTTCCCAAGGTTTTTCACAGAGTTGCATTACCAAAAGAAAGTTGGTAATGTGTCATCCTAAACTAATCATAAAGAAAAGCTGAAATAGTTAAAATCTGAAAATGGACTTCCGGCATCTTGTGACGATCCATCTCAAATGAGGAAAACGGCATGGGCGGAGCATCCGTTAACTCCTCCTCTTCAACTGTCAGTCTGCTGCCAGATCCATTTAAAATGCAACGGCTGTTTTTATGCATCCCATCATTTTGCAGTAAGAAACGAAAAGCCACTGTCACGATTTTTCTCATTCGAAATTCAGTTTCACATGGAAATGCATCAGAATAAGAAAGTAAAAAAGATCCCAACTTCTGTTTTACAGGGACTTGAAAGTTGTTAGATCCACATAAATAACAAGTAAAATGTGGTATACTTAAGTATTTATTTACTATGTAAGTATTTACCGTATTAAACGTTTAGCTAAAATTCCTAGATACTATAGTGCTTTGAACTTTACTATTGAAAATATTACGATATACTACAGTATTTGTTGTGGTTTATAAATTTACTGTAGCTACTAATATACTATTGAAATGAAAGATTACTGTATTATACTACAATTTACTGCAGCTTACTATAGTATATGCTACAGTATACTGCCGTATTTTTATTACGAAAAATTCTCACACATTCACGTCATTCCATGGTTTTGATGAGTTTACGATTGGTCTAAAATGTGTCTAATAAAGAATAAAAACGTGACTCTAAACTATATTATAGCTGAATGTCATAAAATATCATTTTATATTTTCCCATTGTATTAGATTAAGATTAAGTAATATAAAGGCAATTTACTTTAAGTAATTAAAAATGCAAGTGTTTTTGCTTCAATAAAGTGATATGTTTGGATGTGCGATGCTTAGGCTACAGCGAGACCAAAAGTCTACAAGCATCTGATGTCTTAATGTGAGATCATGTGTCTATTTGTTACACCACAATCACAGTAGTGGCTGTCAGCTTGCTCTCACATATTAACCGCAGAGCTGTCGGATAGCCGCCCCCCTGCCAAATGACAGCTGCTTTCCCTGGAGTGTCTGTGTTTGCCCCCATCAGCATCCCCCAGCTCGCCTGCCGGGACCCAGGTAGGTGCCAAAGGGGTCCACAGACCCGAATCACATGGTTGCCCACTAATTCACGCTCTGTGTCTGTCTGGAGCTGTGATGAATGGTCGTCCTTTATATGTCATTTGCAATGCCGCAGATTGGCTGGCATTACAGTGCAATGGGTTTGTGAATCTTCTGCCTGTCTGGATAGACGGCAATTGAGTTTTTGTGAGTGGGCGACCGGGGAATGGGTTTGTCCTTCTGAACTATATTGGTTGTGATACTTTCTTTTAACTGCCTGCTTTTTAAATTGCTTCCTAGATAAATAGATCAATTCTATGTCAATGCATTAGGTAACAAAATATTACGATCTCATATTTGGCTGACTTTGTTATATTTGGAAGGACAGTTCACCCAAATATGACAATAATCTTTTATAACCCACATGTCATTCCAACCCTGTATGGCTTTCTTTTTTAGGCAGAACTCAACAGTTTGAATGTTGGTAACCAACCCAACACCATTGGGCCCCAATGACGTCCATTGTATGAACACATAACCGCAGAGACAATTCTCAAAATATCTTCTACAGGACTCAATGATTTGAGTCTAAAAAATGATGACGGAATTTTGACTTTTGGTAGAAGTGTAGCTTAGGTGTCCAAAGCCTTTTTTGAGCCTCTAGATGTCTTCAATCAACACCTGCGAAACAAATACCGAGATATTCTCAGTGATTCATTCCAACACGATTCACATCAAATAAAACGTGTCTGCTTTGGTAACCCCGCATGACACCATGAGTTCTTTGCTGTCGGAGAGCTGTTATCGGCTCTGACTCTAAAGCCCCAAAGATCCTTCAGCCCAGTCACATTTCATTTAAACTCCACGTTGATGATTTAGGTGCGAGGTTGTTTGTTGTTCCTAGAAAGCCCCCAAAACACACTCGCGCACATTCGGGGTCGGTCTGTGTCTGGACGAGGCGGTGTTCCCTGTGACCTTCTCTACGGCCATATTCTTCACAGAGTCAGCTCACAGCTCCCGGCGAGAGACGGTTTCTCTCTTTTCAAAGCCACTTCACGCTCTGGCACTAAATGTTCCCGCTGAGACAAAAGAAGGATTAAGTAAAGTTCCTTTAAATCCCCCGCAGTTCTCCTGTGATGACGATCAATATACTGCATATGCTTTATATTTCTTCCTTTCTCTCCGTTCGATTCGTGGCGGTTAACGCTCAAGCGCCACTGTAGTTTTCATTCCCCGCGATATATCATGCCGTTCGGATGTTAATATTTTTACAACAAATTCTCCCTTCATGCACGGCTGCCCAAGTCGGCCTTAAAATAAAGCTTAATTTTACAAGTCCTCTGTTGATTTGGCTTCTGTGTAAATTAATCTTTCGCAGCTTGTTTCTGAGCTCTGTGTTTTCTGAGCTCTGTGTTTGCAGGGAGCGAGAGAGAGAACATTTCATCAAAACGTACGAAAGAAGAGTCTGAGAGATTGGAGGGGTTGTAAAAAAGAGACGGCAGGTAATGTTGTGAGCAAGACGACCCTGACCTCTGCGAGCACGGCTTCCCTCAGGTGAGTTTCTGCAGCATGCATCTCACGTTGACATGTTGTTATTGCAGTGTCTGCATCTCTCTCTTCTCGCTCTCTTCTCTCTCTCTCTCTCTCTCTCTCTCTCTCATGCTCTCTCTTTCCAGGCCTGCTCTTGAAGAGAAATGGTATATTTAGCAGAGCAGTATTTTGTTTGTTCGCTGAATGTAACGGTGCCCTTGGAAGACGGCCAGATTGCTGCAGAGTGCTTCTTTCTCTCTTCTTCTTTTATATAAAATTTGTTTAACACATACATACACAAAAGTTCATTCTGGACGAACGCGTTTTAAGAATACTTATAGTGATGAGAACATATGGTATATAGCTTGTGTGATATAGCTTTAATATGCATTCCAGGGGTTTATTACTTTAACGGTGACTCAAATGGACTAAGAAAGTGGACAAAACAGCAGGATATACAGTATAAATATTTGCGCATTACAGTTTCAGATCTTTTTTATAATTATATTTCATACTTTATTAGCATAATATGATTATATCACTGTACTCATTAAAGGGTTAGGTTACCCACATTTTCTTCTGTCATCACCCTCATGTCAGATATAATTTCATTTCTTCTGTGGAACACAAAAGAAGATATTTTAAGAAACGTCTCGGTTTTGGGTTCATTCAAAGGGGGTCAAACTTTGGTTACCAACGTTCTTTAAAATATCTTATTTTGTGTTCTGCAGCAGATAGAAAGTTGTACAGGTTTTAGTGACATGATGGTGAATAAATGAATGTATTTTTATTTTTGGGTGAACTGTCCCTTTAATTCCACCCTTTTTTTTTGCATTAAGGTTTTTTTTTGACGGTTTCATGGGACACATGCACTGGCCTGTTTGTGTTTTGGGTATAATATAACAATTTAATTTGTTATTGGATTTATATTAATATTAATTTTATGAATGTTTCTTGTATAATAATTGTATTAAATCAAATTAAAACTATATATCGTTTCTCTATATGTTGTTGCTGCTGAACCTGTCAAAAAGGTCAATCATGTGTCAGTTTGTTTTATGAGATGCATATTTATTTAGTAATGAGCTCAGTTCACTTCAGATATGGGTTTAATCAGACACATTACCGTGCCAACGCTTCTCCAAGTGTGGGTGACACGTTCCTGGAAGGCTCCGCAGAGAAAATGTGCTTTAATGCTCTTAAACGGCATTTGTTTTTGAAAACAAATATTCCAGGCACACGTTTAGGCTTCAAAGGACCCTGACCTATTTCTAAATTTAGACTCGCTCTAGAGAACAAGAAGTCAACCTGTGCGAAAATCGGCGCGTGTGATTGTTCTCCCGCTGTTTATATCGTGATGTCTGTGAAGTAATTCTGCTGGTTTTTGGCATAACTACCAGACGCTGTTCTCTGGGAATGAGATCATTCTTCTAAGAAAAGCTTTTGTGTTCTCTAAATCTGTTTTCTCTGTTTTCACCATGTGTTTTTCCTCTGCAGAATCTCTCTTCTCCACGCGCGAGATTAATGCGAGCGGACAGAACAGAACCATTGAATTGCATCTTCAAAGGCTGTGTCGGATGGCAGCGGGATGGCCACCTCTGGTCCGATCTCATCAGGGCGCTGGGCCGCGTTGGCTTTTATCGGCACAATTTGCTTCTGTGTTCCTCTCAATGATGCACCCGGTCACCGGCGGGGGATGAGCTGCCCACACTGACTGAGGTTCACTGGTTTGTGGCCCTCTGACACCCACAGCCAGGTGCGGATAAACGCACAGGCTTGCCTAGGGACCCCACCTGTTTAGGGGCCCCTGACTGGCCAGATTTTTTTATTTTAAATTTGCTTCAGCGCGAACAAAAAAATATACCCTCATTGGCCCATACGAAATAAAACAAAAGATAAGCTGGTGATTGGATAGATCAGACATTTGGGTCACATCTGTCCAATCAGTTGCTTGTGAAATCATGTCACTCATTTTCACTTACGTCACTGCTATTGCTAGACGGCATAGCGGCAAAATGTCCGAAAGAAAGTACAATAGTGGAGCACAAAAATGGAAAATACAAAGGTTAAAAGAACAACGTGACCAAGATAGCAGCAGGAGGACTGGAAGCGTACATCGGTGATGCGGTTTAAACTGTTCCTTAGCTGTTGCAGAAGATATCTCGTCATATCATGGGTAATATTTCAGGGAGTTATTCCACAATGACACGTGTATAATACAGGTTGGTTTTATAATTATGGCTTTGTTTTACACACAGTTTATGTAATACACAGTGGTTTGTGTCTCAGTAAAGATCCACCGAGGCGTTTTTAGGGACCGTTCATATTTCGCGTATACTGGATCTTGTGCTCACCTGGTGTTGTCCCATTGTGTGTGTATCTGAGTCCGATTGTTCCCGACGCAACGTTGGTTTGGTGTCTCAGCTTGATTCTATCGAATTGATACTATTATGCGCAAAGCAAACAACACTTGGTCTTACTGTATGTATGTCGAATATTAAACCACTGTAGCGAAAGAACTTCGAGGTGAAAAAATCGAGGTGCAACACTTCCAATGTTTATGATTTCTGTGCAAGCTCTCAGATTGAATTTGCTTATTTTAATTGGGTTTACCGAATGCAGCACGCTCCCTAAACAAACTCTGGGAATTGAGCTTTGCGGTTTTCCAAGTGCAATGAGTCTCATCGCACATCGACAAATGGAAAGTGCAACGAGGAGAAGCTGTAAAATTATTTGTGTGTTCATAGGAAACGATTCAATCTCAGCTATAATGAGTTATCACACACAACCTGGGTTCATAGTTAGAACGCTGGAAGCAAAATTATGATTATTTTTAAGACTAACACAGAGTTGTTTTCTATACAACGTTTTTGTGTTGTTTTAATAAATGATGGACTCAAGTGATCCTAAAAGCAGCGGTAACTGATGTTAGTGTAATGGACCATACTGTAAAGTTTATTAGCTTTTTGCCTTCTGCCAGGCTTTCTGCTTTCCTCGGTTTTGCTGATGTTGCAATACCGATTTGAACAACCAGCTGGCGAGGGAGCAGACGCAAAATCATGTGGCCTTGATGTTAGCACATAATGCATTTATTTATGAAAATCTAAATTTGAAAGTATTATCATAGTTTAATACTGCATGATATTGTATCAACAGTCTCATGCAAAAAAACATACATTAAACAAAAAGATTATATTAAAGAAATAGTTTCTACAAATAGGAAAATTCTTAACTCATCTTTATGTCATCCTAGATAAATATTTTCCTTTTTTAGTTAAACACTAAAATCATTAACTACCATAATAGTCTGCGGCACCTTTGACTGCCTTTTCACATTTTTCTACTATGGTTGTCAATGATGACACGTGAGAACCAATGAGAATAGATATTTCTCATTCACGATTTGGATTAATTGAATTAACTTATTTTTGATGAATGTGCTTTAGCTTCAACATAACGGAACTCTCATAAAATGATTTCTTTGTGTTTATCTGAGGAAGAGAAGTCCTAAACACCTTGGATGCCATGAGGAATTTTCATATTTGGGTGAACTGTCATGTCCCTTCTCGTTCCCAGTCTGGCTGTGTCGCCGTAACACAATGTTTATGTGCACTTTTTCCACAAACATAACGAAAGGATATTGAGGATCTGTAGGCGTTGAATCGACGCCTCCTCGAGTTGCAGCTACACTTATCTCAGTCAACAGGCTGCGGAGAGTGTGACGCATGCTTTTGTCTCGGCCCACGTGCGCTTCTTAATCGCTCTCGTTCCCAAACTCTCCTCGTCTTCCAAACCCCAGCACCCCTCAGCCTCCTCATCACCCACTTACGCCAGCTTTGCGTGGCCAATTAGCACATTGACATCGCAATGAAACGACAAGGCCTGACAGCCAAGAAGAGAAGAACACACGGTAAAACCAAACAGAGTTACCCTTGCTTACCGTAATCCATGTGCCTGACAGTTGCTACGTGACTTTCTTGTCAGAACAAGCACTCTTGCTGTAAAAGTGGTGATAGCTTTGTGGACCGCGAGAAGCATGCTGGCCTGCAAACCCGATGCCAACGCACGCCGCTTGACACCCAATGCGGAATGCCTTATGCAGCTCATTCCGCAATAGTAACCGCGGAGCGCAGTCCTCCGGGCATGTTCATTAGGCCTAGCTGTGCTTTGTTCAGCACAAATTTTTGATTGCGTCTTCTTGGGCATAATGTGCTTGTTGCTGATTTCATGGTAGCGGGACTAAAATTAAACCTGGCAAGCGTGATTAGTGAAATTGACACAGCGAGGAGCGGACATTTCCACAGCCTGCTCAATGTATTGTTCTACCGCCGATATCATTGTTAATAACAGCTTTTTCTCGTGTCATCTAATGAACGGCCAAAAGGTTTCTGTCTCCGGCAAATGAAGATGTATGGCACCACATTTCCTTCAGCGCGAGGAGCTCTGTGGATTTCCTTGGTAGTGTTTTTTCTTTACAGCATCCAAGCGGATGGGAAGATTTGTGCAGGGATGAACTATGTAATGTGAATTATTATTATTTTTTGCATGAAACGTAGTAGAAAATTCAATATATTAGCATAAACCGTATCAACATTAGTTGACATTTGTTTTTGGCATCACAAGCTTTCTGATTGTACGAACTCTTCGACACACCTGACAACATCAGTAAACTGTGAACCTAAATTGACAGCTAGTTACACTTTTAAGTCAATGATGTGTGATAATCGCAATTCAGCAATCTGATATCAGCATTTGAGGTTGGACATGAACACACAAGTGAGATTTTACTGCAGTATAAAGTTTACCATCGGAAGTTTATGTAGCCAAATGGAGGGAGGTATTTCTTTGTCATAGCACTTCTTCATATAACCGTTTCACAGGCGATAAGAAATGTTTACGGCCCGTACATTTTCTCAATTCGCCAGCCATCGGCAGTTGGGACAAAAGTTATATTTCGATCTCACTTGTTAAGGCTTTCCATTATACATTGTGTTAAATCTGTTTACAGAGATGGAGAGTGGAATGTAACGCGGTGGAAAGATTAATGGGAGAGCTAAGCAAACACCGCCAATGATTTTTCAAAACAAATTTGTACATTGATTCCCTCAGGTTGGGGAACAAGGGATCGGTATAATTGGGAAGATGCCTTAGAATAGAAGCTCACCTAGAGAGGAGTGTTTCCTCTCTCTCTCTCTCTCTCTTTCTCTCTCTCTCTCTCTCTCTCTCTTCTTTATCTCAGTCTGTCAGAGAGGTCCTGTAATCACATCATCTCTTATCAGTCATTCCCACTGTCTCTGCCATCCCAGAATGCTCAGCTCTCAAGTCTCCAGGTTATCTGCAGTAAGGAAGGGAACACCGCTCGCCACTGAATATGGTGTTCTTAGATTTCCAATTGACTATAATTTCTTCTATAAACTATTTTTCATGTTTCAGTACAAATATTAGGATGCATTTTGCGTTGGATGCGTGTTTACGTTTTGTATTCGCTGATGTAGACATGCTCGGTTGTGTTTTTTTGCCCGATGTCTCATTTATATTACCAATTCCAAATCATGACTCAGATCAGCAAGCTGCCCGCATCCACATTTGCTCTAAAAATTGTATTCTTAAGTGGGTCACATCTTGGGAAAGTTTGGCCTGCTTTGCCAGTTGGACCTACGGTAATTAGGACAAAAGGAGGGCGGAACCTGGGCACATTGCCCCAAAACCTGACTCTCAAATTACAACTACACAGATGGATGCAGTCCCACCAAAATTGGGTCTGGGTTGCCGTTGAGCCTAGCCATCTTAACTATGAGTTCAACACATTCTCAGAAATGAAAATACTCGTTTTACAGAACAAGAGTCATTTTGCTTCATATACGTATGTGAAAAAATGACTTTAATATCGAATAGCTTTGCCAACTTTTGAGGTCATTGCGTTCTCTCTGAACTCATCCATAGTAATGTAAAGTATTATCTTGATAATAATTCAGTATGTTTCTTTTATATCTCTTAGTCTGTCATCACACACATAGCTTTTTCTTGCTTATATTTAACACATTTTTTAAATAATGCAAAAGGCGTAATTTCACATTTTAGTAATAGTTGACACGTTTAAAAATAGTTTGTTTTTAAGAATTCCCTGAATCTAAAAAATAAACTTATTTGAAAGAAAGAAAATGTTCAACTAAAGTTTTATTAACCTGAGCAAAAAACTAATGATGGCTAATTAAATTCTCAACCCTGTTACCTACTAATACATCATTATTTCTCAGCATATACATTAAAATACAGTCATTTGCTCAAAGAGCATACTGATTTATTTATTTATTTTCTGTTTATTTATAGTTTGTATGTTTATGGTAAAGGAGACAATTACGTATGATTGTAACTCTTCTTAATTTGTGTCTTCAATAAAACTTATTTGACAAAGAGCAATATATTAACACACATATGCATATATACACGCAAATACAATCTTTAAAAGCTTAAAAACTATGCTTTTAAATCCTGTGGCGAATTGGAAAAGGTAACGTTTCATAAAACGACCCAGAAAATCAAAAGGAAAGTTTGCCGAGTGAGCTGTGCCCAGAGGCTGATCTCTAAAATATATTTTGCAGAAAGTTCAATGCAATATACAGAGAGCCAGTTAACAGAAATGTCTGCATTGAAGGCAGCGCTTTTATGGCTTTGCAGCTGTATTAAATGAGCTGTGTTGATGGCTTTGTGCCTAGAGTGATAAAAAGCTTTTTTTTTGCTCTGCCAGGCTTCAGTGGTACAGGTACCCTAAGTACTCGCCTTGATGGGCCCTGTCCATTTTAAGGCTCTCTTTTGCTCTAGTGGAGATGAAGAGGCTGAGATTGTGCCGAAATATGCGCGTGTGCCTGCGAGCGTATGTGCCCTGAATCAACCCCGTGGAAATGTTCACTTTGCTCGACAGAGTAAGGTCACTCTCGATGGAGGGGAGGGGGGACGTCCTGCTTGCGCATTGCGACTGGCTAATCCAACAGCTAGTCCAGATCACATTTATGAGCTTTGTCCTCTAAGTTTCTACCCTGTTGGTTCTAGGCAAGAAGCATCCCTCAGATGACCGCTTGTTTGGACCGGAGAAAGAACGTGCTCAAACACATGCCGGATCACAGCGTATCCCAACAGCTGTTGTGACGGTGAATTTTCATTTTTCTCTGCACTTGAGGGGTTGCTATGGTGACAGTCGGCCATGTTGGCCTTGATGTTCTCACAGTCCTTTCTAATTACGCTCGGCGTTTTGAAATGACTCAGGACATTTCGGTGCGCCGTGAAAATGCTTTTGACAGCACAGACCCCTGTGAAAGAAACTGCGGAAGCATTGACAGTGTGCACGCCACAAAAACCTGACGACTTATTTAAATCTAATATGTGGCACTTACATGTTTATCCTTTGGCCATAATATTTGATGGACTTTTTCTTTATTTTAATTTGATCTGTTAGATGTTAATTGGACTGGTGTTTTTATAACAGGTGGTTGGAGGGGTTTAGAAAAGGAGGCTTGATGCAGGAAAGGAAATTTCAGAGAGGGAAGCGAGATTTACATTTAAGCATTTAGCAAACACTTTTATCCAAAGTCAGTCGACTTACAAAAGTGACAAAAGTGAAAAGTGCTACGAAGAGATTCAACCTAAAGATGCTAACGTGAGAAATGTTAAGAAATAATAAACATGCAAAAGAGGGAGAAAGAAACAAATAAGATATTTAAGATATTACAGTACATTCTGATAAAAAATGACTGAAAAGCTTTTTATAAGTAATGTAAACGGATGATTTGTGCATGAAGTTCATAATTCTGCCCTGAAAATGAACATTTAACTTGCTTTGAAATACCACAAATCACTCGATTTAGTTTATAAATTTGCTGAATAGTTAAAAACACTTAACCATGTGATTAATCTGAAAAAACACTTTCTTATGAGGCAAACCACTGCTGAGGTCTCTCTGACAGCATCACAGGAAGAGTCCGCTGAAACCAGCCCTTCAGGCAAGCCATTTATTTTTAACTCGTCTTTCTCGTCCCTCCATTTGGAAAAAACGCTCCTGGCTCTCCATTAGCGAGGTCACGTGGATGGCGACAAGCGGCCAAGAGTCTTTTTTCCAGGTATCGAATCAACTCCAAGCTCCACTCCACATTAAGAGTGAAACCCAGAAGGTTATGATGTGGCCTTATGGCTTCATTTCAGTCAGATCTCTCTGTTAGCATCGACCGGTGTGGACTAGCCTACAGTTCAAGGTTTTAGGTTCAAGTTAATATATTGGCTAGGACAACACATTAACATCTCAAACGAACTGGTAGAATTGAATGTGTTGACAAGATTTGTCAGAACCGATGAGATCTATGCTCTTGGCCACACTGGTTCCAGGACTCCCACATGTGCCGTGTTCCAGTTTTAGGAGCCGAAGTCTCTCTGGAGAGCAGAACGTCCAGTCTTAGTGAAACCCACTTTTTGGCAGTGAAGCATTTTAGCATCTCTGGTTAATACTCCGAGTGTGTGGCCACCCCAAGAGAGCATCGCATTAAAACAGCGCCCCCCACCCCCCCGGTCATGACGCTCGTGATATACGGTACGTGAGGCCTTTTTTGCTATTCATTCTCAGAGCAATCAAGCATCTCATCCGTAGTGTCTATTTTGTCATTACCGATTTAATGAACCGTGAAAGTGGCTCGCTAGCTCACCTTGAGCGTGTGTGCATCTGAACGTGTGCGAATGGGAGGTGTGTCCAGCGCCTGACCAGCTGACCAATCATAAGTGAATGATTCTGTGCAGTTGGTGGATGTCATTGCATTAGATAAAATATCTGGCTTGATTTTTTTGTTAAAAAGGACATCCTTTAGACTTTTTCGTCCAGGCAATAGAATAAATACATTTTTAAACATGACTTAGATGCCCAATTATGTTTTTAGTAGGCCATTGCATCACTGGACAGGTGGCTTTCCATCACGCCCTATGGCGACTGCGAATCTTTAACACAGAAGAATAATCGCATAGCTGTTTTTTTGGCTGCGAGTCAAGCCCCCCCACACGTTCATTCTATCCGTCTCTATCTATATAAATGTCGGCCTCCCTTGCACTGCTGAACGCTGTCTGGTTTAGGGGAGAGGAAAATCACTGGGCCGGGCTCGACGCAGGAGGTGGGTAAGTGCCGTTAGGCTCGTTTTTTCCCCTCACGCTTTCCCTGACTTTGCTGTGGCTGCACCGGGAGACGTGAAGGGTGATGGATGGCACTGTTCATGTTTTGGGATGAGAGGTGTTCCCTCCCGAAAGCTTTCAGGGAGACGTGTCATCGCTCTTGTCTGCTAGGTCAGGAAAGCGCAATTCAAAGTACGACTGGGCTGTGTTTTAATTATTAATTCTTACACGGTGGATAAAGAGAGTATGAATTGGAAAAAAATGGATTTACCAGTTGAGGTGCATTTCTTATCTTATCTGTTTAGTGTAGTGAAGTAAGCAATCTTATTTCCCTTTAAAGGTCCGGTGTGTAATTTTATGGAGGATCTATTGACAGAAATGCAATAAAATATACATAACTATATCTTCAGAGGTGTATGAAGACCTTACATAATGAAGCGTTATGGTTTTATTACCTTACAATAAGCTATTTTTATCTACAAGCACCGCAGGTCCCTACATGGATTTCGTCATGTTGTTTCTACAGTAGCCCTAAACGGACAAACTGCTCTACAGAACGCATTTCATAAATACGTTTTGGTCTTCAGCAAAGAAGCAAAAACGTGACAACATATTAGTCCTGTGTCAGCCACCGTAGTGCTTGGAAAGGGAGGGGTGGAGTGAGCCTTGGGTTGCAATTCACAATCTCACCACTAGATTTCATACACAAGACCTTTAATGCAATAAAAATTGTGAACATCCAATAATGTGGTATTAATTGTATTTTGCTCCTTTAAAGTGCACACCATTGGATCATAGACAGTAGGGTCCTCGCAGTCCTGTCATTGATAGGTCAGAGAAAAGCATCCCGGGACCCGGCCACCCCCTCACACTCCATCTGTCCGATGTGCGACCGGACTAAAATTTCTCACGCCGAATTGCTCGCTCAGCATAATTGATGTGAACATCCCTGTTTGAAGCCGAGAAGAACAACTGTCTCCTTCCCCGGAATGAATCCGTAGGGATGGATTTCATCTACATCCAATCGTCGACGGTGAAAATAATGACTTCGAGAGACACACATGCATGTGACCTCTGAATCTCATTCCAGCGTAAAACCACCAGTCAGTTCGTATAAACATCACTGTATGAAATACACCATTTATTAGTTTATAATTTTATATGCGATGCCATAACTGTCAGACGTTTTCACCGAAAGATGTCATCAATCTATATTTGATCTTGGATGTATATGACAGACGCGGTTTTATATTTGTATGTCAAGTCATTTTGTTTATTGACTATGATGTTGTATTATGATCGTACAGCTACTAAAACTTAAAGATCCTGGCTTCACATCTGTGCTTCAGTGTTATTGAACAGGTCACATTATTAAAAACCTGTTGTGCCTATGCATTACGTCTCTACTAAAGCTATAAATTCTGTTGTTTTGTATAACACTACCATTTATATGACACGAGGGGTCACAGTCTTCATATTCAGATGAACGGTGCTGTTTTTGTCTCGCTGCCTGAGACGCATTTTCAGAGTATTGAATATTGTCTGTGACATGTACATGAGCCAAATCTAGAGAAGTTTATATTTAGCTCATGTAGGCTGGAACAGAAGTCATTTGCTGTGTGACATGATTAATTTACACGGAAGAAATACTGAAACGTTATACACCAGATGATCGTACAAAAGCGATTCGCATTGTCTCGAGTGACCCACTGTAACATGCTACCTTAACGGATGAAATCATTTATTGAAAAATGTATGGATGCATTAAACATCGCCGTGCCTGCATATTAAACTATTCCTGACAAGAAAAAACAGTGTTTGACCTACAGCCCTCCTCTTTATAGACGGACAAGACATCAAGCGGATAAAATATCCATTGAGATGAATACATTTGCCGTACAGGTGTAGTTGAACAGGCATTTATCCAGATACACTCCAGAACTCATATTATACCCATGAATGCTGTATGATGAATCTGACGCGATTTTTCTGTCCTTCTCATCTCTTTTCCAGCTCTAGCGTGCCTCTTGATTTAGGCCGTGATGTGGCTGGCTCTCTAAACAGTCTCTTTATGAGACGCAGTACATCATATTGATTTCTGTGGGAACGAGATTTGTAGCGAGCAGATCTCTTTTGCTGCCGATGTTGTGGTTGTCAGATGAACACGCTGGTGGACGAGTGAGGAAAGGAGCTGCGGTTTGGTGTGTCTGAGCCCACCACGATACTGGGAAAGGTAAACCGGCATGTGGTTTCACAATACAATCTCTTGGTCAATTCGTACATTTTTTACAAAGTGGCTAATTGGAATGTGTACAATCTCATTTAGTACGATAAGGGGGTGGGGTATTTCTTTTTTCTGATAATCGTACAAGGGGTGTCACAATATCCATGGTATAAAATACTTGGATTATCTGTATTGTGTAATACAACACGATAATATCATAATTCGGCACACGTTTCAAGTTTTGCCAAAAGAACCACAATGGTTACAAACTCCGTCTTTCTGCCTCCTCACTACACTCGTATTTTGAGTGTGATTGGCCAAAAAAGAAGCACAAAATAAAAGTAAATTTAATATTAGTTTTTAAAAATTAAATTAAAAAAATAAAAAATGTATCAAAAGATTCATTTATTTATTTAAAAGTGAATTTATTTATAAAAAAATCAATAGATATAACAATAATATTATTACGAAATAATTTGGCCATGTAGCGAAAACCTGGTATGGTGACATTATTTAAATCATACAAATGTATTAGCCATCTCATAAAATAGTTAAAGTCCCAGTGTAATGAATAATGACAATGCCTATTTTTTAAATGAAATATTGCTATTGTAAATAGTTTATCAATGTGGGTCGTTTTCTTATTAAAATTCGCGTGCCCTCATAATCTATAGTTAAAATCTGAAAATGCACTTCCTTCCTGTAATGACTATCCATCTTAAATGACGTACGTTAGACGGCTTGGGCAGAGCTGTTAACTCCTCCCCTCCAAATGTCAGTCTGCTGCTGGTTCCATTTAAAAGTGCAGCGGCGGTTTTTAAACATCAAATCATATCGCAGAGAAATACGAAAACCACTCCCACTATTTTTCACATTAGAAATTCCATTTCACTCGGAAATGCGTCAAAATACGGAAGTAAAAACGATCGCAACCTTCGGTTCACGGGGACTTTAAGGTTATATTAGAATCAGTCTTGGTTCATGACTCAGAAGCCACGCCCACTGTCTGTTACCGAATCGAGATGTGCTCAAAATGACGTCTAAATTCCTTTGTTAAATTCTCACTGGGAAACAAAGAGGAGTGAATGTCTCTGAGTAAACGTTCATGCCATTAGGCAGAAGTCCAATCTGACTGACTTCAGCCCTGGCAAGATTCCCGCTCTCTAAATTTCATGTCATGACCGTGAAAGAAATAGCAGTATGTATATTTTATGTGGCCCTTTATAATGGGATGCTACATGCAGGTTGCCAGGTGGTGTGGAGGTGTACAGGTGTGCATAATTCATGGGGTTCTTCCTCTCTCTCTGTCACTATTTTTTCTGTGAGGAAGTGAGAGATTGAAGTAGCCCACAGAAAGTCTTAAATCCGACACTTTTATTGACTTCTGCATTAGTTCAGCATCTTAGAAAGGAAACAATTAGCTTTAAAGGTAAATATGTGTGTGGGCTTATTTGTATTTGAGTGATTTGGGATTCAGACACACCGGCTGGTTCTGACCTCACAATTATACATGCAACCCGTCGTTGCTAATTAAAAAAAGAGCAGCACACGTTCCGGCTCTTATCTTGTTCTTGCGGAATTGCGTGGCCTATTTTGTGAAGAACGACCTCAATATTTCATTCAAAAATGTGGATGTGCACTAATTGAATGTATTTATACAAGGTCATGACCCTTAATGCACTCTGAGACCGATGTACACTTCCTGCTCTATTCTGATCTTTTTTCAGACACCCACATTACTCCAGTACCTGAGGAAGAATGACTTCCCTACAAATCACTACATACTCCTACACAAACCCCACAAGCAGAGAGTAATGTAGTCCACATTTACCTTTTCAATTATATATAATCAATTCCTATTTTAAGGTCATGATTTCTGTTTAGGTTTTTAAAACAGCCTTCTGGTTGATGAAGAACATTTACTCAAAGTTAAGTGATCCTATTCTATTTCTGTTATTTGTTCTTATTGAAATGGGATGCAGCCTTGCATCTGACCGATGCTATTATACACATGCACTTATGTTGCCTTTATTAAACGTTTCTGCAGCATGAAATGTTCTCAGGATGGTAAATTACTGTGCCGTGTGATTTATCTTTTTGTGTCAGATGAAATTACTAAATAAATGTCTTCTGGAAGATAAATGTGCATAAAACTGGTTTTAAAATGACATGATTTCCTTTAAAAGTAAAGACTATTTAAAGTATTCTCATTTCAAAATACGGTCATGCTGAACACATAAGTACAGTACATCTTATTTAAAATTGACCACTTTTCCCAATGTTTGTGTGTTGTGTATCTCTCTCTCTCTCTCTCTCACTTTATCGTGCTTGTGTAGGAGGTAGCCTGCGGTGTGTTTACTCAGTCAGGGAGCTTCTACCTACGCTAGCTAAACTAGGAGAGAAATGCCACATTTTGATAAGTTTCCATACATAGAATAGCCTACAGTTGGCTATAGATTATAAAGATACAGTATGATTAAAAGCAAAACTAGTCTTATTTTTTATTTGATTTTCTATTATTTACTTTAAATTATGTTTCATGTTTTTCACACATCTATAAATATTCACACCATACAAAATAGAGCTGCTGCCCAATATGTGCCCAATGCAATACGGATATGGCATGAATATATCAAATAATCAAAAGATTTATACATAATATAGGATTGAAGGAATCCTTCATTTGGATGTAAGGATAGGACGTATCCTTACGTAAGGATAATGAAGTAGTAGATAAGTTAGCCAAAGAATCCACTAAGTCACAAATAATAGAAATGAAGGTTTTATTAAGTAAAGGTGAGGCAAAAACAATAATAAAAGACTATTCGCAAAAAATATGGCAGAAATGTTGGGATACAAATAGTACAGGACGACATTTATATAATATAGAAATTGAAAATGAGAAAAGAGTTAAATTTAGCAGATGCTGTACATTGCGGCACGTGTTTTTCTATCGTATTTGAAATGATACTTTTGATGATAACATTTCTTTATAACATTTAAATACGGTAGTTCGCCACTTCTATATACCACTGCCGTGTGTCACAATGTACAGTATCTGCTAAATTTAACTATTTTCTCATTTTTCCATTGCTCTCTGTTGTAAGTCTCCCCAACCGGAAGCTGCCCAGGGTTCTGAACGTGAAACGCGGAAGTCACGCATGCATAGATTCTCCAGCTCAGAAGGTGGCGCTGTCAACGCACCTATAAGCAGGTTTGCCAACTGCCAGTAAGACTCGAGAAGAAGAAGACGCTTCTGTGACGCCGTTGACGTCATTTGAGGCCGGAAGTGCCATGGCCGTTGTGAAAGCAAAAACTCTTTGCGATGAACACATGTAAGATTTATTCTCCTCTATAGTATTATCGTTACAAATGTAGTTATGTTTATTAAACTTAAAAAGTTGTTTCCAGACTCTCGTGCGCTCAGATTGTTTAACGTTATATTGTTGAAGTTTCGAGTGTCGGGCTTTGATTATGTGGCAGTTTCTGACAGTTATCAATCCTGAACTTTACACTCAGACGTCCTGTATTAATGCAGATTTTAAGAGAAACACAGAGAAATGTCATTGTGAAATAAACTTTTAAACGCTATAGATTCACATTGAGCATGCATTCGTTTATTTGCATGCATTGATTTTGTGTATTGTTAATGTTGTGTGTAATGAAAACATGCCTGGCTTGATACCATTGTGATATTAAGTATTTTGGACATACCATAACTTATATGTGGTTATATTAGTATGATAGTATCATGGTATAGCTATCCAACAACCATAGTATTTTTTAAGATCTCGTGCTGTAGTTTCTCTTAAGATTCAAAATGAGAACACTGATGCACTGATATTTGTCAGCTTAAAATAGATCAATGTTTTGGATTTTTTCATTAGTAAACTTCAAGAACATAGAAAAGATCAATTTAACAATCAGTTATCCACATATTTCATTTTGTTTTATAAAGGTTTGATTATGCAGCAGACATTGTACAAGGCTGAAGTTTGTTATATCTGCTTTTATCATGCTGTAGTTTACGTGCTGATGGCAAGCAAAAACATATTTTTTGTATGGTTGCAGTTTGAGCTTTGAGAACACAGTCATTACCAATACGTTGTGATGTGTACCTGCATCACGTTAATATCAACATCTTTTTTGTTTTGTTTCATTCATCTCTGCAGAATGTCTCAGCATAGTTGTTGGTAGTGTTGGAGAAGTGAGGCGTGAGCCTCTGTTTCTGCTCAACAATGTCTGGTCAAGAGGATCCCGACAAGGGTGTAGACATGTGGTCCTCCCTCCGCTGTCTGGGCTATCTGTCCAGCTTCAACCTGGTGGTCGCTGTGTGCCTTGGAATGTACGTACGATGGGAGCAGACGGCTGAAGGCATGATACTGGTCATCTTCATCCTGGGTTTGTTCGTTTCGGCCATCGCCTGTATCCTCTACTACTACTTTTCAATGGAGTCAGCCAGTTTAAGTCTTTTCCACCTGTGGTTTGGCTTCCTGCAAGGTCTCTTGTGCTTCCTCAATATCCCGTTTTTGGAGAAGGACATAAAAGAGCAGGTCACAAACTACCTGTTGCTGGCTAGTGTGGCCGTTCGGACACTCGGGGCCCTGACGGAACGTCTGTGTGGTAACGCTACGTATAAACCTGTTGTGCTCACCTCATTTGAGCTTCTGGAGCTTTTGGGCTTCGGTGTCGCGAGCCTCAGTCTGTTCGCCACGAATCGGTGGCTGTTATAGCTCTAGTGTTCGCTTTGGCAGCCCTCATTGTGGACCTTCGAATGAAGTCTCCATTGGCGCTCCCGAACCTCACCTGCTTCGCTGTGATCACCGCAGTTTATTTCTTCAAGTCTCTGAAGGTTAAAACCAACCCCTACGCCCTCAGCTGCTACCTGGGACGGCTTATATGCGAACCTCTCTTGGACGTCTACTTCAGCAGCCTGTCGCCTACAGAACGCTGGAAGCAGTTTTTCTCGGCTGGAGGTTTATGGAGGAAGTTCTCGTTGTTCCCCCTGAGCCTTATCGAAGTGGCGTTCGTGGTGCTCTGTGCCCTGAAGCTGGGCGACATGAACGTGTGGTATCTGGTCATCCCCGGCTTCTGTGTCTTTGGCCTTTTGTGGGTCCTGTGCCACATGGTCTTCTTGGTCACACTGTGGGGTTTTCACAGCAAGCTAAGCGAATGCCAGAAGACTTGGAAGGCCCAGCGGTCAGACACGCTCAGTTTGGTCAGGATAATGGCCTCTAGAGGCATGCGTCATTTCTGCCTGATCTCTGAACGCCTGCTGCTCTTCTGCCTGCTGTCCACAGTGGTACTGGCTGCTGTCTCATGGCAGGTAGGCTCTTATGCATAATCATTTCTTTGTATTTTGGGGTACAAAGTAACCTGGGCATGTTTCAGAAATAATCAAAACCAATTTATCCACACTCCCACTATACACAGCTAACAGCCGTGAGGCTTTGGCTCCACAAATACTCCTCCTGACTTTATTAGTAACGCACTTAAGATTTAATATTAAGATATGAAAACTGAGATGAGTCAACAGAGAGACTTGAACAAATGCAGCATGTTTCATTTCTATTTTAAATGCGATATAACCAACAAACGGCTCACTGGTGAGTCATACTGTGTACTTGTGGTTGTCAGTAGCAGCATTGAAAACCATTGTTGGGTTCTGAATAGTGTACTAACATAATGCTTATTGTGCTGTACACGGCTTACCATTGTAACTGTGCTTTGTAAAACAGTATCCGTAATAGCCATTATAAATGTTACTGTGCTGAGCACGTTTTAGTATGTTAGCTTGTATGGATCCTATTCCTGGTATCATTTCCAAATTTGCATACTGCTGAAGCTAGTTTGAATGATGATTACTGTGCTTTTCTTTTTACTATGCTTTTCTTCCTGTGTTTTTGCTTGGAGGGATTGTGTCCAGGTTGGTGTGTGCATCTCTGCAAACTTCACCTTATAGTTAGACTGTGTGTGTTTGCATATTAAAAAACACATTTAAATCCACTGCATAGATCTGTTGATGTTGAGCGTTTGTTTCTCTTTTCAGGTCACGAATGTGCTCTTCATGAGTGTGTTTTTAGTGTTACTGCCGCTGGAGTCTTTGGCACACGGACTCTTCCATGAACTGGGCAACTGCTTGGGGGGCACCTGCGTAGGGTACGCTGTTGTCATTCCCACCTGTTACAACAGGTAAATGCACATACGCACTTATTCCATTACCGTAAACTTCGATTTTAAGGGATTTGAAATGGTCATGTAATACATTTTGCATGTATCGTGATGTATTTTGATCATATTTTTGTAAAATAATTTTCATCTGTTATGTGATGTGAACATTAGAATGTGCTTGCATTGTGTTTTTAGAGTAAATCCTGTGCTGTTTTAACGAATTTGGATTACTTATAAGTAACTCTGGTTTTGTAGCATCTAAATCTTTATCACTCATGTGCCAAGAGTCCAGAAAAAGTGAGCTGAGAAACTGCCCCCCGCCGAATCCCCCGGACACGTCAGCGCAGAATAAACTAATATCCTTTAATAAACACGGTCTATGACTGGCCCCACCGGGAAACCCACGTGTCGTGCATACTGAGAGGATGGGTGGCTGTGCAGGGCCGGCCGTGAGTCAGGTCTCTAAAGATGATGTAGATTAAGATGCAGACCCACAGCCTCTTGACGCTTAGTATTCCAGCGCTCTCAAAGAGGAGCGCTGCGGGGAGCAGGCGCATGAGGGGAATGTAGCAGGGTGTAATCTTCCGTCTGATGGGTACAGATCGTGTTTTTACCGTGATGAGGGCCACTTGGGAAGATGAGGGAGCGAGAGAGAGACGTAAGGGACTCCGTGCTCGTCTCCACCACGAGAGCTCATTTCATTCTTAGCAGATGCTGCGCCTCACCGTTCCCTTGCACATTTCACAGGAATGAGCTCTGTCGCCTTGGCCATCGTCCAGACGGTTTTACCCAAGAATCACTTTAATAGCTTTGACAAATAGACATCATTTCTTAGTGCTGTTAATGAAACATCTTGATTATCCGTTGCGATAAAACCTTGTGGCTAGCAGACCCATTTCAATTAAAAGGAGAATTGCAGATAAATTGCCAAAATAATCACAGTCAAGATTTTCATTTTGGATACCCAAAAATGTAAATTCGGAAAAGCCATGATGTTGCTTCAAGCCACGTTGTTTGTTTTGTGAAACAATCTCATGGTGATACACAGCTATTTTACTATTCATATTCATTGCTATTCATTGTACTCTGTTTTTATTTACAACTATTTTAAATTCGTAACAATTTATTCAGTCTCATTTGTGTTGGTCTGCCTTCATTCCAGTCACAGTTTAAGGGCTTCAGTGTTGATTTGATCTACTTATCGTACATTTTTGCGCGATTTACATTTTACGAATTAGCCACTTCGTAAAATAGTTCCTAAAAATAGTTCGTCAAATCTATATGTAGCTCTAGCTATACAACACCATATTGTAGCATGAACATATGAATGTTATTAGGATTTTTATGTTATACATGATGTTATTATGTTGGTTGTAACGTTACCGAGCACAAATGATTATTGTTGAATGCTGGCTAAATGCAAACTTCAATGGATGACTAACTTTATCGGAAGGAACATACATATTGCTCTGTTTCTCACACGCATGGCTTCCCCAACATTCCCACTAGAGCGCTGCATAACAAGTCTTCTCAAAATCCTTTTTTCTAATTCCATTCAAATGCTAACAAAAAAGCAAAAAGCATTTTGAAAATTTCAACATTTGAGTGAACTGCTCCTCCCTTAAAAGCTTCCAGTTATGTTTGAAAATGAGAGACGTTGAATCCAGTTCAAGTTTGAGCCGTAAAAGACAATCTCCCATTTAAAGTGGAGGAGAAAACATGAACAAGAAACAGGTTGTCGGCGGCAGAAGACAAAAGAAAGAGCGGAGATACAGAGCAAACATGTGTGGTGAAGCGGCCATTTCCGCTCGGATGGCTCGGCACCTGCCTAGCAAGTTTTCATGGGTCACCGTGCCTTCCGTGTGCCATTTCATTAACGTTGAAAATCTTTCACATTTGAAAAATACATTCAAAACTACCACCTAAAGAACAGTTGAATCTTGCTTTGTATAAGAACAATTTTCAGAAAGGTACCAGGTACGTGGGGTTGTAAGAGTCTAGGCTGTTAACTTGTTATAATTATTAGATGATGTTCTGAATGTTGTGTACAGCGGGAAGGCTTGCTGTGCTCTTTCAGAATGGAAGAACAGGTCAGGTTGACCCCGCAAGGAGCTTCTGAATTGGTGTTCGCATTGTCAGATGTTTTATTATAATATCATCCAGAGGCTTTCGTTCGTTTTTCTACACCTTTCATTTTTCACTGCTTGGTATTTGTTTATCTCTTGCTTTTATTGTGCTAATGTTTTTTTTCGTTGGTGTACCCATAGAAGGTCAAGGTGTTCCATTCGTCTTAATTTTCCACATTTACACTTCTTTTATCCCCTCTCTCTCTCTCTTGTCTTGACCACAGTGCGGATGGCCAACCATTGTTACTGGCTCCGGGGCAAGTCCAGGAGTGCCAGTCCACATCCACCTTGAACGCCGTTCAGACACTGTTTTCTCACCATCTGATCCAGACGTTCAGCTGTGACTACTCCACCAGTCTTAGCCTGGACACCCTGCTGGGAAAAACTGCGCTCTTTTCTGGACCTCTGCACCGCTGAAGGCCCGCGTCACGACACCTACGTCCTGTACTACAGCGGCCGGACGCTTCCCAGCGGCGACTGGGCACTGGCAGGTGAGAGTCAACCAGTACCATAGAGATTTAAGACATTCACACCTAAAACGATGACTTCATAAAGGTAAAGATTACAATGTTGGCGATACGATAACGTTATTTTTATTCGATTTTGATTGGCTGTCAGTGTTTTATGGTTTATAAGCTAAAAACAATGATGCTTTAGTCACATTTGTCTGCTTTCTATAAAAGACCCAAGAATTAAAGCTTTTATTTTGGCCCGGCTTTTGCAAATTATGGCTGTGAAAGCCCTCCAAACTGTAAAGATGTATCTTGGCTGCATTCTTTATCTCCGCCGCGCGCATCTTGTGTCAGGCTGAGGTATTAATCCTCATGAGCGATATGGGATGTCACGGCCGCTGTCAGACTGTTTGATCAGACCGGCCCGGGTGAGAAATAGCCGCGGGTTCTCGCTCGCTTTTGAACAAGGTGTTTGCCGAACGTCATTTGCAGTCTTCCCTCTCAGCAGAGAGAACTGTCAGGAAATTTACACCTCTGCTGCGTCGACCGCGCCGTCTACCTTTACGTCTGTGTCAGCCCTTTATATATTAGTGATTGAGATTTTCTTTAGTACTTGCGACTGGATGTGGTTTTAATTGTATAGTTAGTTGACACAATAGCCGTATAACAACTGACTGGCAGTTTCACTAATATTTTAAATAAGCAATTCATTTTATTCAAATTGACTTTTGCTTTGAATTTAATTTTAGTTTAACTTTTAGCAATTCTATAACATGCGTTTGTCATTGGTTGATTTTTATATTGCTATGTAAGTTTTTTTTTTTTTTTTTTTATAAATAACATGACTAAATTTCCGTTTTAGTTCAGTTTTTATTTATTTCCATTTCTCCTTTCGACCAGCATCAACATATTTTAAAGTAAGATTATGGTACCAAACATGAGAGAATCTGACTTCGGTTGCATTTTGATGGCGTTTTAACCCTTCTCTGCGCAGGCAGTGAGTGTTTACGTCTACAGCAGGTTCTCGACATGTGGAAGGAACGAAACACCAGTTTCTCCTCCCGGCTGATCATGGTCCTAGACACCGAGAATTCAGCACCGTGGGTGAAGGCTGTGCGAAAGGTCGAAGGGATGTACGTTGCTGTTCAAGGAGCCAAGATGAGCCCCGCCGGAAATGCGGAGGACCAGCGAGCCCCCCGGCTGGGAGACTTCACGCAGGAGTGGGTGGAATACACCTGTAATCCTGAAAGCGGCATTCAGTGGTCGGAAAGGGGACGAGTCGTCACCGCTATATATGGAGTATCCAAACCCTGGAGCGACTACGCCCTTCACCTGCCCACTGGGAGCGACGTGGCCAAGCACTGGAAAACTCACTTCCCCCGGGCCACGTACCCACTGTTGGTGGTGGCCAACTGGTGCTGTGGACTTAACCTGCTCTGGTTGTGTAGTGTCTGTTTGCGATGTGTTAGGAGAATGAAACTGTCATGGTTTCCACCCAACATACTGGACACGGGGCAGGGAATTAAACTGGTACGGTCGTAAGAGGGTGTTTACTTTTAGTAATATGTATGTTGTGGGAGAATGGTTGTTGGTTTAGATGCTCTTGGCGTCATTTCAGTTGCCTTTTATAAGTCTGTGCCTATGGACTTGAACTGTGTTTTGTGCCGTGTATACTCAATACGGCCAATCATAATTCTGTTACCAAAGAAGAGCATTTGCACAGTTTCTAGACTGTAAGTGCCTTTTGTTAATTTATTGTTAAGTTTTAAAGAGATGAAACACACAGATATGATTGTTCTTTCATCATTTACTCTCCCTCATGTCATTGCAATCCTGTGTTAGTTTCTTTCTTCTGCAGAACACAAAAGAAGATATTTTGAAGAACGTTGGTAACCAAACTATATTGAACACCATTGACTTCAATTGTATGGACACAAAACTACTCAGACATTTCTCAAAATATCTTCTTTAGTGTTTCACTGAAGAAAAGAGTTGTATACATGTTGTTAACATCATGAGGGGAAATAAATGATGACAGGATTTTTACTTTTGGGATTTTTGGGGATCTCTTTAAGGGTCTTTCTTTGGGTACGTTGGTGTGGATGTTTTAAGCCCTCGGACAGAGACTTTTTTCTTGACCAGGAGTGGACAAGCTTGTAGCCACTTCAAGAAAAGCCATTGCATTTGTACATGCATATGAAAGCCATATACTTAGTTTATAAGTGCTGTGTTTTTTTTGTCTTTATAAAATAAATGCCTTATCAACATCTCACCCAATCTTCAATACTTAGCCGAAAATACAAAGCTTTTAGTACACCTCCATCTAGGAGTCTCTATGATAGGTATACACATGCATATAATGTTTCCAGTTTCATCATTCCAGTTATGTGAAAACAGGGCAGATGATGTCATGGAAACAGCGGAGGAAACTGTCAGTTTGCTCGTTCTTGTCCTTTAGAGAGCGCGACCCGCAACTCGCTGCGTCTCTGCACATCTCCCAGGCAACGTTTTAGAGTCGCTTTTATGAGTCGAACACAGCAGGTGGGTGAACGATAGCTGCCTTCGGGCTCTTTTTTCACAGTGAAGGAGATATACTTCCCTGTTTGCCTCTCAATGGTATGGAGAACATTTATGTCAGTTTTATAACCTTCTCTTATTTTCCCAAAACATGTAAAAATAGATTTTCTTTTATTATTGAAAGCAGGAAAGTGTAGCGTGTTGTTCACAATGTTATAAAATGACCAGATTCAAAGCTAAACTGAAGTAGAAGTGCCTTATTTGATGTATAGAGCATTGGTGAATCAGATGATCTTAGAAGTAGAGTCATATGGACCCCATCTGCTGGTTTAACCCAGTATAGACTACACTATTAAGGTCCTCATTCAATCATTTGCTCATTTATTTTGTATGTTATGTGTTATACTGGGGGGGCACGGTGGCTTAGTGGTTAGCACGTTCGCCTCACACCTCCAGGGTTGGGGGTTCGATTCCCGCTTCCGACTTGTGTGTGTGGAGTTTGCATGTTCTCCCCGTGCCTCGGGGGTTTCCTCCGGGTACTCCGGTTTCCTCCCCTGGTCCAAAGACATGCATGGTAGGTTGATTGGCATCTCTGGAAAAATTGTCCGTAGGGTGTGAGTGCGTGAGTGAATGAGTGAGTGTGTGTGCCCTGCGATGGGTTGGCACTCCATCCAGGGTGTATCCTGCCTTGATGCCCGATGACTCCTGAGATAGGCGCAGGCTCCCCGTGACCCGAGGTAGTTCGGACAAGCGGTAGAAAATGGATGGATGGATGTGTTATACTGTAATTTATGTATATATACAGCCGCTGAAAATATTGAGAGACCATTTCAAACTTATCAGTTTTTTTATTTACTACGTATAGGTATGTGTTTAGGTGAAATTATCATTTTTGTTTCATTGTGTGAACTACTAGCAATATTTCTCCCAAATCTCAAATAAAAATATAGTTTCTACTTGCATTTATTTGCAGAAAATAAAAAACGTAGAAACAGGTCAAAATAACAGAAAAGACACTGTATTTTTTCAGACCTCAAATACGGCAAAGAAAACAAGTTCATGTTCACTTTTAAGCAGCACAACAGTAATATTTCTGGATGTATTTAGGAAAAGTTCAAAGATTATTTTGTGAAAACCTGTGATCTTTATCAGTGTTCGTGTGTCTTGCTGTCAGCCTTTCACATTGCTGTTTGATGACTTTGTCAATCCTGAGGTTTGATTTTGTAATTCAACAGACACTAGACCGGAATGACCACAATACATCTAGAAATGCTGATCAAATTAAAATTTGAAACGGTCTCTTCATTTTTCCCCGGATGTATATCTATGCTCATATAAGCAAACATAACTTGTGAATGAAATTTGGAGGTGGCAAGCATCAAGGTCATGGGTTTGATTCCCACGGGACACTTACTGATACAAAATAGATTGAATGCACTATAAATCACTTTGGAAAAAAATGTCTAATGACATAAATGTGATTATATTCAATCACTTTTGACTGTGCTACACATTTCTGGTGCAAGTTCATACCAGGACCATCATTAAAGCATGTGTCAAAAAACTGTTTCAAAAACCTCCCGTTCTCTGGGTTTTTCTTAGCTGTCGGGCAATTGGGCAGTGAAATGGAATATCCTAATTTAGAGGCAACTGACATGTGTGTGTGTGTGTGTGTGTGTGCGTTACACACATATACACACTCTTCCCTTCAGCTTCTCTCTGTGTTGCAGTGAGATGCCAGTCCTGATATTCCACAGCTAGATTAATAACGAAGGACCAGAACACTGTTAAAGTATCTACAAAAACGTAAGCTGTGTTAACAACCGTAAAATGTTAACAATGATGTTGTAATAATGTCATTCCAGTTAAGTTTTCCCGTAGGGAATTTCAAGTGTAAGCATTCGTTATGGAAAAAGTGTAAACCAAAAAGTGACTCGATCACCTGAAAATAAAAACTGTAGTTTTAATCTGGTGCCATACAAGGAGATAATCAAGAAGATATTTTGAGAAATGTCTCTGTGGTTTTGTATTTATACAGTGGGAGTCAATGGGGGAAAATGTGGTTGGTTACATTCTTCAAAATATCTTCTTTCATGTTCTGCACAATAGATTTCTGAGCAAGCTATCCCATTATTATATACAGTATCAAGATTTTTACATTCTAACCCTTAAACAGCTAAATAAAAACTATTATTCAGCTCATTTTCTCTATTTTTCTGAATGATCTGAACATGTTTATAAATTGAGTCCTAGATATCACATTTGTAAACAGCCCAGACTGTACTTCTGTCTCTGCAGTCGTGATGAATTTTTTCAGTTGTTGTGGTCGTACAGTAAATACTGGATGCATAAAACAACCTCTCTCGCTTTCTTTCATTAATTCTTTGACAGTTTCAAAAATATCAGCACAAGGAGTCTTGATGAGCTTTGGCTAAATAGTCCAACTCAGACAGCTATGACTTTCAAAGATAAAATGTTAGTAAATTCTTTATCAAGAAAAGAGGCTCATTTTTAAATGAAGTAGTCCTGAGAGTTCTCTTTAGTGTTTCTATGGTTTTTAAAATGTTGGAAATGTGTATTAGTAACCTTAATCAATAAGGCAAATGGTACATGTCTATTCATTTGGATAAATCAAGAAAATGTATATATTAAGGTTGGTATAATCTTTACACCAATAATGTTAATGCTTTGCCTTAATACGTGTGTGTGTGCGCGCCAGTCTCAGCAAGTCTTATATTTTCTTGTATCGTCAGGTCATTAATGTCACAGTCGAGCGTTTCAAAGCATTACGGATGGCTGACTAACTTAAGCCCAGTGCTTTAATAAGAACTCTTCTCAGATGGATGAGAAAGCAATAAAATGCTGTAATTACATTTAGAACGACTGCTCGCTGCTTTTTGGACAAGTGGCTCTCTGCATTAACATTTCCCGCGCGCCTTCGGATAAACAATCCTGTCGTTCCAATTTGCATTTGACTTAAATTATCATTACCCTCGTGCGCTTCTGCATGCTAGTGTTTAGATATTAATTTAATGAAATCTGCCGTAATCCCTTTTAATTCCGTCTAATCGATAACGGAAGGCCTCTTAGTGCCGAGGCTGCTTTAAACAGATTTGTTTTGTCATTAGCTTTAAAAATGGAGATCAGCTACAAACGCAGTTGATTTTGAATCTTAGAAATCAGGCTGGCTAGATGCAAACCTGAAATATTTCCTACGAATCTTATTGCCTTACGTGAAATCAAGTTCAAACAAAAGATGACAGACTTTCAAGTAATTTCAGTCGTTCTGCAATAGTAAAATCTGCACTTGGTTGGACCATGGTCGGATCAAATATGGACATTTTGTCATGTTCATGTCACAAGATTTTATAACTAGAGGTGGCTAATTCGTATAAATTCTTGTTTGTACGTTTTAGTATGATTTGCTTTCGCGTCAGTGACCTTAGGTTTAGGGGAGGCATTTTGTACGATTCACATTGTACAAATAAGCCACGTCTTAAAATAGTTACAAATTTCTGTGAGATCAGATTGACGTGAATGTGTGTTTTTCCACCATATTTGTTTGTGCTTTGTATTATCTGTCTGCCATCAGCCTTTCGACCTGTGCCAATGTCTGTCGGTATCAACACCAAATCTCACACGTCTTATCAATGACAGTAATGTGCAGTAAGAAAACTCCATCACTGTACGATCCCGTCCTTGCCATTGGCCCTTGTCATCGGCCCCCAAATGATTTAGTAAGACACAGTCACCTAGACCTGCAAGCCAAGCGTTACGCCAATTCCAACACGACCGCTTCGGTGTAAGTTACATTACAGTCAGAGGCGATTGTTGCTCTCTGTACGACCTAGTAATGATATTTATACCCTCGTGGAAATTGCTTTCCACTTCTCCTTTGGAGGAACTCTAAAATGAGTCTCCCGCCAGCGATCAAGCACGTTTACACAGGACTAAGAAAATGCCCCGAGCCTTGTCGCTGGGGTGATGCTACAGAATTGATTTATATGTTCAGAAATGTTGCACTCATCTAATAGAGGTTCAGGGCGGGATGATCGACGACACGCCGAATGAACCGCACTGGTGCCTTTCTTACCGTTAAACGTGCGAAATTTATAGTAAGTCTGCGGTGATGAATGTTACGTATCCAAGTCTTTTCACTCTAATCAACGGCGTTGTAACCCTGCCAAATACGTTGGGGGGCTTTTGAGCCTCCCCTTCATTTATTGGCTATATAATAAACGCTTTCATGCTTTCCGTCCTGGGACGTGATGGGTTATTTGCAGTTGTTAACGGATAAAGTGCTCAGTTGCAGCATCTTGACTGCTTTTTTCGTTGCATGCAATAACATTGCATTTAAATGCATGTAGGAATCTTGTCCTCGGCTGTATGACCATGAGTCGTATGATTCAATAGTTTGTAATGCATGCGTAAACATTTATACTCCCAAGAATTCCCGCTATTAGTCCCGTGGCGTTGGGCGATCATCCTTTTGGTATCGTGTAGGGTAATCGTCGCATTTGGGAATTGAAGTTTGGTATCCTCACAGTCATATACTATGAGTGTCTGATCCAATCAGCTGTAGCGATTCATAGGAGTCCCATTGATATGATTAGAGGAGTCCTTAGCATATCAGAGACATATTGACCCTAGCGAGTTCTCGACAAAGTCATCTGAAACTCATTCACCTGCTAAATGCCCCAAATCCGCTCTAATCACGCCAAGTTATGGAGAAAGCTGATTTCTCGAGTGCCAGGCTCTGATTCAGCCATCAAGGACTAATGCGTCTCGAGCCCTGACACTGCATTTATAAAACACAAAGACAGAAGCGTACAAGCACACAACTGCTTTGCAGGAAAACGAAATTACTTGATTAAAAAATGGCTAGCAGCACGTACCAGCTGTTCGCATTATGTGCCGGTAAATCTAATGAGGTCTTTCCGCGCCCGCCGGGCAACTTGACGCTCTCGTATACTTTCACAACGGTTTCTGCACCTATATACTGAGCTCAAGGGAGATTCTGTTGAAACAAAACGTGCTGTGATATTGAGAAAATGGCTCAGTTCTGTTAGATTCCAATATGTACATTTGTCAGTATTACAATTTGTAATTATAATAAATAAATGTTAAAGCATGCAAACCATCATTTTTTTCTTTTTAAATAAACAAAAAAATCTGTTATTGAGTGAGTCCTTAAAAAAATGATTCATATATTGGGCTGTCGAGTATGATTTTTCTACAAAGTTTGATGATATTTGATTGCAACCTATGTTAAGGAAGTATGCTAAGTAACCTGCAATTTTAGTTTTCGAGAGTCACCCAAAAATGACATTTTTATATCATATACTCTCATGCCATTCCAAACCTGTTTGACTTTCTTTCTTCTGCAAAACGCAAAAGAAGATATTTAGACCCCAAACAACCTTAGACCGCATTGACTTCCATTGCATGGACACAAAACCACAGACATTTTTCAAAATATCTTCTTTTGTGTTCCACAGAAGAAAGAGTCATAAACAGGTTTGAAGGACATGAGGATGAGTAAATAATGACAGAGATTACACTTTTGGATGACCTTTAACTGTTTGAGTTTGATGAGCATATTTCTGAAAGTATTTCCTACACTTATTTTGAAATACTGTACATGTCAACACAAACAGATATCATTTTAAAATATAACACAGCTCAAAAGCTTCAGAATAACAGTAATGGCCGAAATATCTAAGAAAGTTAGAATGCAGTTTTGAAAGGGCAGGACAGTTTTGGAGCAACAGAGCCCTTGACCTTCACTGCAGTTTTACAGCCGCTCCCGAATTGCTCCTTTGGGTGCGATTTCATATAACCGCCCTCCTCCCCCCACTTCAGCCCACTCTCTTCCTCATATCAGAGCTCAATGGGCACATTGGCTCAATTAGACCGCGCATAGCTGCAGTTAAGAGTGCCGTGTGTTACGGTTAAGTGCAAGCGGCTCTGTGGTCTCAAACATTTTCGGGGACCTTCGGTCGTCTGCTTCTGCTCTCTTGGACCCATTCAGCCACCTCATAATATCCGTGCCGTATATAACAGCGATGTGGGACCCGACTCCTATAGAGCGGATGCTGGACAGCGTTGCGCTGGCGGAGGGCCAAGCCTTCGTGAGATACAGCGAAACGGGTTGAGATGACTTCATCAGTTTGTTAAGTGACCTTTAACCAAGATTGTTATCTCTGGCCTTTCTTCCACAGGGTTCTCCTTGCTCAGGGTTTTTCCGTCACACTGAAATTATTCATTAGCTAATCAAGCGCAAGATCCAAGGTTAAGCGTCTGTGTGTAGAAGGAGCCGCCAGGTGCACACGGGGTCACTCGTGAACACATCGCTGACACACGTCAGAGAGAACTGCAAGCGCAGGCGATCGATGGGTTTCAATGGATGAGAACAAAACTCAATTTTAATACGCTGACCGCTGTGTTTATTAGATGGGATGGTATTGATGAAGAAATGAAAGCCTGGTTCAGTTATACACAGATGGAATATTGGTTATCAAGAGCCACTGATGTTTTTATGTTTATGTTTGAAGGTCCATATATATAAAAATAATATCTCAGAAATGTAAAAAACAAATCTTGCTTTTAACCACACTATATGCTACTGTATTTTGGTTGCCGTTGTCTTCTTGGTGGTTGCTAGGTGGTTACCAAGGTAAACATTAACCCTCGCCAAAAAAAAACTTCCAAAATGTTGGATTATACAAACATCTGAATGCATTTTATGATTGAAAAAATTCATCAAATAGTTACATTTTAAACATATAAATATTAAAATGCTAAATAAATAGATAAAAAATAAAACCTAGACTCATCTGAATAAATTTTATGATTGAAAAAAATTATAAAATAGTTACATTTTAAACATATAAATATTAAAATGCTAAATAAATAGATAAAAAATAAAACCTAGACTCATCTGAATAAATTTTATGATTGAAAAAAATGATAAAAGTTACATTTTAAACATATAAATATTAAAATGCTAAATAAATAGATAAATTAAACGTAGACTCATCTGAATAAATTTTATGATTGAAAAAAATGATAAAATAGTTACATATTAAACATATTAATATTAAAATGCTAATAAATAGATAAAAAATAAAACCTAGACTCATCTGAATAAATTTTATGATTGAAAAAAATGATAAAATAGTTACATTTTAAACATATAAATATTAAAATGCTAAATAAATAGATAAAAAATAAAACCTAGACTCATCTGAATAAATTTTATGATTGAAAAAAATGATAAAAGTTACATTTTAAACATATAAATATTAAAATGCTAAATAAATAGATAAAAAATTAAACCTAGACTCATCTGAATAAATTTTATGATTGAAAAAAATTATAAAATAGTTACATTTTAAACATATAAATATTAAAATGCTAAATAAATAGATAAAAATAAACCTAGACTCATCTGAATAAATTTTATGATTGAAAAAAATGATAAAAGTTACATTTTAAACATATAAATATTAAAATGCTAAATAAATAGATAAATTAAACGTAGACTCATCTGAATAAATTTTATGATTGAAAAAATGACATAGTAAATAAAATAGATAAAAAATATAGACTCATCTGAATAAATTTTATGATTGAAAAAAATGATAAAATAGTTACATTTTAAACATATAAATATTAAAATGCTAAATAAATAGATAAAAAATAAAACCTAGACTCATCTGAATAAATTTTATGATTGAAAAAATGATAAAAGTTACATTGCTAAATAATAGATACAAAATTAAACGTAGACTCATCTGAATAAATTTTATGATTGAAAAAGTTCATAAAATAGTAACATTTTAAACATATAACATAAAATAGACGTAGACTGATTTTCTTTAAATACACAGTAAAAAATCTTATTTTTCATAAATCATTATGAACTAATGTTTCTAATGGTCTTCATAAATTGCAAATACACATCAATATATGTTTTATCCACTCAAAATGTATCTAAAATTGAACATGAAAATGAAAGCTAATCTGTCGATTATTGCAAAATTATTTTGAAAATAGAAAAATTTACTTCAGACTTGTTTTTATTTAAGATGCTACAGCAGAATCCATTCATAAAAAACTCCATCAGGATCACCTGTGTGCGTGTGTGTTGCTTGTTAATGTTCACATCACTGATTCATTCCACCCACTACCTTTTAAAACCATTTGCCTCTCTCCCTTGCCTCTTTCCTTTCTTTCCACTGTTATGATCATTTTCGCATTCATTCGTTTGGACTCTCAATCTCTGCTTTTAAGTGAAGGCTATGACCTGTGTGTGGGGGTTTTAGAGACTGTGTGAAGTGTTTAAAGAGCATTGAGCTTTAGGAAATGCCATTTTGAGTGCGGTTTCCTGGAAGTTCTGGAGCGCCGGGGTATTGAACCCTTGTATGATGTGCGTACAAAAAATGACCTGGATTCAGTATTACATTAACCCCTTAATGCCTTTGAAATGGTGCATTTGCTCTTATCATCCTCACATTGTGAGTTATATCCACGCCTATGACACATTATCATGCTTTTAATGGCGTATTGGGAATATTGATTTGCCTGCTTGTCCTTTTCTCTGACGTATTGTTTATCAAATTTTATTCAGGGTTGAGATAAACAGTTTTTTTTAAACCAAAAGAATCATGCACACTTGAGATCTTTGTCATCCAGCAGGGGATGGATGAGTTACACCCTTGAACTGTCCTGCGGCCCGCGCTCATTTCATCTCTAAATTACCTCCCACCATGCAATAACATTAAATCACTGGATGAGAAAAATGATTTTGCAGTTTTTAAAGGGCAAGAGAGCTCGGGCAATGAATTATAATGTGTGGGGTCTCGCCGAATCAAAAGACCACTGAGAGGACATCAATAATGGGAGATCAGGAGACATGGTTTGAGACCCGGAGACCAAAGGTTAATAGATATAAGGGTGAAAGAGCCCTGTGCTTTAGATGGAAGCGATTCTAATCTACTGTGAATATTAGATATGGTTGTGAATAATGCTTTGTTTATTTATAGTCCAAATCTTCATACTGTATACTATTTTCTAGGCCACTTAGTGGAGAACATTGAAATTAATGATATGTTTATGTTAATGTACTTGTGTATGTGTGTTTTGCCTTTATTCTTACCAAACAACTTACAACAACTAACTATGTATACTTTAAGTTTTTTTTTTTTTTTGTTAAGTAAAGTTCAAGCATATTTTAATTATTCTTTTTGTGGCACGTATACTAATGTCAATACACTAGTAGAAACTTGTAAGTGTACAATTTTAACTAAATTGGCCCACTTTAGTATACTTTAAGTGTAACAATAGTAAATAATACATAACTAGATTTTTGTTTGTATAAATTGAATTTATAGATATACTGACGGTTTACTAGTTCAATACTTGTTTAGTAGGCAAGTGTACTTGTAAGTGTTCTTTGGCTGCATCCAAATACCCCCACTTGCGGTCTTTGAACTTGACCACTTGACTACTTTCATGACGTAGTTCCTGTTTTACCAATAAAATAAGTAACACTACGTTTTACTCCGAAATTATATGTAATATTTAATTATTATATCTGGAGGGTTGAAGTGTGTATTGGTATGCTTCAGGATATTTGTATTACCATAAATAAAAAACATGAATAGTTTAGTAGTAAATATTAGCTTTGTTACAGTATGCTGTATTCTTTCAGAAGATGTACAACAGCGTCACCTAGTGGACGACAGTAAAGGAGCTTCTGGGAAATTTCCGTCTTAGCAGGGAACCGTTAAAATAAATGTATGTGTATAAATGACAGACAATTCCCTCAACCACGGGGATAGAGTTAACAAACACACCTTGTAAATATATTTAAATGGTGTATCGACTGTTTCAAAATGATAAAACATTCACTATTCCCATACCTTTCGTTGTTGTCTTTCCTGCTCATCTGAAACAGCTGTTTCCTTGCTGCAATTACTAAATCCCCCACTGTGGTAAACATAAGACAGAAAAAAAACAAATAGCTTTGTCTACTGACAATATTAACTTGACTTATTGATAACAATTTCCAGTAGATGCCTTGAAATATGTTAAGATGCTAAATGCTAAAATCATAAATGCTATTCTATGCCGTTTTCCTCATTAGGTTATTGTTTGAATTGCATCATCTTTACCTGATTCTTCCTGCTGGAACCTAACAGAGGAACATGTTTAAAGACTACACGCAACCTAATAAATGTATACAGAATCTGATTTTAAACGCGTCATTTGACGTCACGCCCTAGAAACTTTCAGTGAGATTAGCGCCAAACTCGCGTGACAGGATATGACGAAAATATAGGCCTATGATTAATACATTTAAAAAAAACATCGCTTTGGTGCTCTAGTGTTCCCACCTCCGGCTTGTCTTAAACAAAGGTGTAAACTCATAGATGAAGATTCATTCACAGAGTAATTATTTACCAGGGAACACATTTTTAATAAAGTTTGAAAGAGTTGTCGGAGGATTGCTTGTGGTGACGTTCAAGCTTCCATGTGTAGTCTGTTTTTAGCCTCGTGTTAGCTTTTTACTTCTGGCGATTGTATTTAGGCTTCAAAAATAGCAAAGATTGTGTTAAAGCAAACAAAATAAACCTTTGTTCATCATAGATCTTATTTTTTGTGATCTTCCAAAAGTTTATGTGTAAAATGTAGTAGCTTTCGGTCGAGGGAACCAGCGGCGCTAACTTCCGGGTTAGCCTCCAAAAAGACGTCATACGAATCTGTGAAATGGGCGGTAAAAATTACGGAAGGGGCTTTAGGACACATTCGCATCCGATTAGGGAAAATGCAAAACTAATGTATTCTTTCTTATATACGCGCCCCTATTTTTTATATACTGTATTTAATATAGTTTATTGCTATTTATATTAAGTACTTCATTATAAGTAGGATTTATATTGATTTAGTACAAGTATAAACATACTTTGACCTTTTTTTGTCGTAGTGTATACTTAAGTGTAGTAAGTATATTTCTGAGAAGTACATGCATGTAGACTAAAATTATGCTTTCTTATATTTAGTTAAAAAGAAGCACACTTGAATAATCTTTTTCACAAGGGAAGCTTTCAATTCCAAAAGCAAACCTCCCTTCATAGACAGGATTGTTTTGTGATATATCAATATCTTTTTGTCTGTTTTAAACATCACAGCCTATTGTCATCGTCTGTAATCAAGCATTTGTTCCCTATGTAGAGCATTTCAGATCACTATCAAGACTACTTAACATGCTGTCTTAGTGGACACCAGCTAGCAACGTAAATTCGTTTTAGAAACAGATCTAGGCTATTGTAATAGAAAACGCAGACACAAAGCCGAGCGCAGTCAACGCATGCATACTGCTGTTGTGCTGTATGTAAAAAGATCATTTTTAAACCAGATTTGGTTAGCGGGCGCGCTGCCCAGAAGTTGTGTGTCAGAAAGATGAATCTGTAACATATCCATTGCATTTAGCAATATTCCGGCGCTCATTTCTTGCATATTTACTTAGAAACAACATCTGGATGCCAAGAGTGTTTGGCAATGCAGAAGATGTTTTCCTTTAGCCTTATTTCCATAATGAGATTATGCGTTGTGATTTATGCCTGAGTCACAAGATATTGTCTACGGGCCCGATGTTCTGCTCAGGAGGGACGGCAAATGAATTAGAGGAACAATATAGGCAAATTATTCTCATCCATGTGTATCTTGTTTGTCTTTGGTGGGGGAAAGGTCTGAATATGTTGGAAATGTGTTTTTGAACTCTACCTTTATGATGAATTTCATATTGTAGACCTACATATGTTTATGTGTTTATATAATAGGTAATTGGCTTGCCAAATTGCTTACAATCCCACACTTGCTTTTTGTGCTATAGTTATGAATGATATCTCAGATCTTAGTTCACCTGACGGATGATAATATCTGAGTTATGTTTTTGCTGAATATTATCGGGGAGGCCTTATTTGACATGATTGTTTTACTTTACACCCTGGCAACCATGCACATAATCTTATCTATGAGAAATGAGATCTCTTTATTGGCTCAAATATTTCTCATCGACATCAATGAGATTAAATGGAGAACAAATGATGCTCGTCTCTTGCAACTCCTGAGATCAAAAGTCAATATTATTGGAGACCTCAATGTGAACTCACACATTTCTCATCACACTGACCCAAATCCTGATTATTTTTGATCTACAGTGTACATTCAGTTTACATCTCCATTCTCGTCATGGATTTTTAAGAAGTTGTACAAAGCTTGTGCTTTTTTATTTGGCCTCACTCAGGTGTCCGGAATGGTGACAGATTCAGACTGATAGAGAAATGTACCATCTGATTATGAAATGAGTCTCCCTGATGTTATTCCCAATAGCTATTAGACAGTAATGAGGTTCTTGTTCATTTATTTCACAAGGAAGGCCTTTTAATAAAGCAATATAATCAAAACACACCGCTGTCACTCTCAAATACATGTAAACACATGTGCACATGTACATCCCGGTGTGGTCTGTCACACAAGCGTGCATACAAAGAACTAAAACCAATGTGAGCAGAAACAGGTCGATGATTCTCTCTGTTAGTGTAAGATTAGATGTTCTACATAGGTGCCGTTGATTTGATATGCATGGCCTGCCAGCGTCGCGCTGAAATGTGATTACCATTTTCATGTTTTTCCGTGGCAGCCCTTTGCATTATTAGATTTTCATTTGTTGCTTGTCTATCATCCGTGAGGAAAAGCTCGCCTCCCCATTGACTCGTCCAGCCGTAACTGGTGTTGCACTGGTTTTATTATAAATATCAGGGCTCACATTCTTGTGGCATTTCCACGGATTTAATAATAATGAAAAGGTTGTTCGTGGACCTGGACACGGTAAGGAAGCGAGATGAATAGTGGAAATGAGGAAGAAAAGAGCAAGACAGAAAAACAGGAGCTCCAGTGAGGCGTGCGGAGGACTGCTGAGGACACGCTAAACGCCCGCAGCTCTCCAGAACCCTCACTTTTCAAGCCATCATTTCCGCTGAGAAAAAATAAAAGGCTTAAAATAACATCCACCCTGATGAATTAAACTCAACCTCCCCATACATAACGACAGGGTATTTACTAAAGTTATGTAAAAGAATCCAATTGTTTTTTTCAAAATAAGCTGTTTTTACATTTAGGGAAAACTGAAGCTATTTTATTTGTTTCTCCGGCTAAATTGAGAAAATGTTCCAAATTAAAAGTAATGGTTGGAGATTTGACTATTACTTCTAAACAAGAAGTGCAATTCTTAGGATGTGCTTTGGATAATAAATTGACAGGGCTGTTGTAGTTTATTCTAAGGTATGTAATCAAATAAAATTCTTAGCAAGACAGGCTGCTTACTTAGATAAACAAACCTTAAAAATGTTAGCTGGTGCATTAGTGCAAGCACATTGTGATTATGCCGCACTTTCTGGTATAGTGGCTCTACAAAACCAGTCAAAAGTAAACTACAGACTGCTCAGAACAAGTTGTGTAGAATTATTCTGAGTCTACATCCACGAATGCATTTGAATAATAATCATTTTAGGGAAATAGGGTTTTTAAAAGTGGACAAAAGGGTCTTTTTTCTTAAGTTGATGATGGTGTACAAAATATTACAGAAGAATGTACTTGTATGACTACTATGTTTTCGTAAGAGATGTTCATGGTTTTTCTACAAGGGCAAGGATAAATAATATATACTTGTGTCGGTTTAATTGGGAAGAATATTTTTTTATATTCTTGCGCTGTTGCTTGGAATTAATTGCCTGATTGTTTAAAACAAATTCAAGAAGAAGGTCCTTTTAGAAGAGAAGTTGAGAAATGGCTTTTTTAACTATGTTTTTAGAAGTTATTATGTGATATGCTGATGAGTTGATTTCACTCCAATTATGAACTGCTCGTCCATTTTTGAATCCCGAGGACCACAATGGAAATAAGCTTTTGGCTTTTTTGTGTATTCTATCCACGATAGTTTTTTTTTACGTTTATGAATTGGTCTTTTGGGCTTGATTGTACTTGTTTTAATTTTTATTGTCAAATAAATAAATAAATAAAAATGTTCATGACTTACGGTCTGGCAACGTAACTGCTACGCTTACCATTAAATGACCATTTCACAACGGCACTTTTAGGATCTCCTAACGTTGCAAATTAACCAAGTATGGTCCAGTTACGTACTACTATGACATGTTTTCAACATAACTTCAACGCCATACTATTGACACATCTACTGTATGTTTCATATCGCTCACATTTTAACATAGCACTTTCTGTGTAGTCACAGAGAACGCAAACAACGTATCCGATGATACCTTGATGGTCGCTTTGGAAATGAAACACAACCTTCAGACAAATTATTAAACAAGAGGGGTCTAGTTACATACTACTATGGCATATTTACAACGCCATACTATTGAAACATCAATGTTTTATATCGCTTCATAACGCACACGTTTTAAAGGGGTCATTTGACACGGCCAAAAATAATATTATGGTTTGTCTAAGATGTAATGCAACGTATATACACGATTTAAGGTAAAAATGCTGTATTTCCACACACCGTGCATGTTTGTATCTCCTCGTTGCTCCGCCTCTCTGAAACGCGCTGATTTTTACAAAGCTTATCGCTCTGAAAAGCGAGGTGTGCTACGATTGGCCAGTTAACCAGTGATTGGTCGAATACTGCAAGCGTGAGACGGAAATGTAACGCCTCTTACCATATTTGGAACATCAGGTTCCAACACATCTGTGCTGACAGGTACGCCCACCTTACTTGCGCATACATTTGGGCGGTCTTAGTCAAGTCATAGCCCGAACTGACGTAGGTTTGTGGGGGTGTGGTTACACGAGGCGTTTCAGGCAGGTCTGGGTGAGCATTGGCTTTTAAATGCTAATAAATGCATGGGCAACTTGAAAAGCAAGTATTCGCGCCATTTCACCCCTTTAGCATAGCACTTTCTGTGAAGTCGCATAAACTGCAAACAGCGTCTCCAATGTACCCACATTGCCTTGACGGTCGCTTTGGAAATGAAACACAACCTTCAGACAATCAATTAACTTCTAGCCTGGAATTGATCTTTATGGATTTTGGAAAGAGTTGTTGACTAAGATGTGTTCTCAGGGTCAGTTGCTTGCTGAGTTAATGTGACTAGGTCGGAATCTTCAGTCATTAAGGGGGACCAATCAGCTCGCATTCTCTCTCCGAGCCCTGGCAACAGCCCTCAGAGCCCTGGCAACAGCCCTCAGAGCACAGGCAAGTGTGCTTTAATCATTCCACTCAGCAGCCAATAGTGGGCACACGCACACACACACATGGAGGATCATAGGCAGTCATGCAGGCGTTTATATAAAGCACACGCACAACCTCAGAAATCTCTCACCAGCCAGCTGGGTCTCATGTCTCCTCTGCGTTCTCTCACATCTCAATGTGCTGTTTACTCACCATTGCTCTTATTTAACTGACCACAGATCAACACATCATTTGATTTGGTTAAATATATTATATTAGGACAAAAAAAATATATTTTCAGACATCTACATATTTTTAAACCAACCACACAGATGTCCAGGACTTACAACATGGAGACTTTTTATTTCAGAAAAATATTTAGAGAATATGTTATATAATATGTTAAATATCTTTTCCATATATAAAATTGAAATTAATCAATATGAAGAAAAATCTTGAACAAGTTTTGTGTATATTCTATAAGAAAAGCATTAGAAATATATTTGGTGTTCCTACAAATGTTCCATAATATACCATTCCATTTAAATAAATTCCTTTAAATTACATTTTATTAAATGTAATTATTTTTTTATTTTACACACTTTATTTATTTATAAAATAAATTGTTTATATATTTTATTTTATTTTATTCATTCATATACTTTACATACTTTATTTTATTATTATTTATTTTTCATTTTATGTACAATGGTAATAAGTTGGGTTAGGTAATCAAAGTAATCGTGGATAAAGTTTCTGATAATCACCAGTTAACATACTACATACAAGTATTGAAAAGTGTTGGATGAATGTTGAATTTACGTTATGATCTTTTTTTAATAATTAAATATAATTTGTTTTTCAACTGATATTATGAATTTCATTTTGGATACCAGCATGCCATCCATACAAATACACTAATGTCATAATAATAATATTTTTATGCTTCTCTCATGGGTGTGTCTGACTCTGCACACACTGTAAAAAGCATGCAGTCGTGTGAATAGAGCTCTAGAGGAGATCTAATGTAGTTATCAGAGCATCGCTGTTTGTAAAGAAGAGAATAAAGTGGTACACCTGCTGTGCCGGTAGCTCCTCTGCCAAAGTGTTGGCTCATGCTGTTGCTGAACACAGGTGCCTTTCCCTGAACCCCGGCATTACCCCGCTTGGCACAACCCGGTAAACAGTTGTCAGGCCCTGTGGGTGTCCGAATGTGTCATCAGCTCTATCACGAGTTTGCATGGCAATCCCTTCCACCAAGACAGTGGGTTTTTGGCCACAGTAAAAACTGTGCATGTGTGTTTTTGTTAGAGGCCTGCCACCAACCATGAAAGTGTTTAAACATGAGTATCGTGTCCTGGAGGAGATGCCTAACATCTGTGCTTGGCTGAAAAAACTATAATGTTATCCGTGAGTATCTACTGGTTACGTTTTGGGATGATATTTGTCAGATGGAACCAATAGAAATGCATGAAATCCTAATGGACAAAGACCCAAAACACACTACATTAAGAAAATTTGCAACGGTTTTAATGGTGAACAGCTGATGGTTCATAATGGTATTAGTAATGGAAACCGTTAGATTTTATATCATACAGGCTGCATGTTGAGAGACTAATGTGTTTTTTCACCCTGTTTTAAGTAGGGGGACATTTTTTTAGTGTGCTTTATGATTTTGGCCATTAGAAAAGAAAGATCATTTGGATTGAGAGCAAGACATTAGGTGAATCATATCCGTATGAACAATCACCTGTCATGTGTTAATGGAAATAATAATAGGTTGCTGTGGGAATGTTTTGAAAGATGATTAATGATGTTACCATTAATAGGAGTGTAATGGCTTACATTCAGAATAGTGAACAAGTGCCATCTGCTGGTGAGATTTTGTACTTTTTGTATATCCGGACATTTTTCAACATGTAAAATAAAACTTTTGTTTATTAAATAACATTTTATTTCATGATTTTATTTTATTCTGTTGATATTATTTCCTAAAACAATGAAAACAACAATGCTTATTTATTTATGTTAAAAAAAACGAAATGTTTTACCCTACAATGACATTTATGCACTCATTTTAAACAATAAGGTTGGAATACAACAGAAAACATATTTTATCGCATAATTAAAGCTATAAATACACAAGAAATTGAATAATTTTTTGCAAATCTTACAAAAAATGACTTATTTTTGGTCTCTTATGACCAAACGTTGGCTGGTCCTTCAGGTCAGCCGAGCTTCTTTTTATTATTTCATGACCTCACCGTAGACAAGAGCCGTGTTAAACATTACAGTAAACACATTTGATTAGATTAAGAAGTTTTTTTTTTTTTTTAATTCAGCCTAATTTGGATTATTGTGGGGAGTGTGTGCATCACATGACAAAAATGAGGCAAAGATACAAGACATTCTGAATCAATAAATGTATTAGGAGGCAAACATCTTCTTAAAAGTATTTTTATCACCCCGATTTACATTCTGCTGGCTTGAAGTCAAGCATCTCACATCATTGAAAAGATCATTGAGAGTTCATCAGATTCTCACACTGACCCCGAATGCAAAACTCCAGTGTCTGCAGTCACATTCTGAGTTTCCAGGCCAAGAGAACCTAATTATACCACGATGGATGTCCCGCATAAACATGAGCAACCGCCACCGGGAAATAAAATATGTGGGTCACAGTAGCTTTATTTATTCGAAACCTGTAATGGCCGGGGAGAAACAAGGATCGGTGTTTTGGAGATCAAAGATGCAACTTCTGATGAGGATGCTAGTTTCAATGAGCGTCATGACTCGGTGATAAAATAACTCTGTATTCTTCATGCTGCTCGGTCTGGTCCTTGGCAACGGGAAGCAGAGAGGAGGACGGGTTTGTCAGGAAACATCAGGCTGTTTTCTGCCTAATTTATCAAACGTTACAGAACACCAGACGCCAGCTGCTTCAGAGACACTGTTAGATGGGACAGGTGCACGTTTAAAGTGAGGGATACGAGCGCAGATTAATGGCTGAACTGGAGTTGTGTTAACGTGACATTGATGTCTTTTCATAGTGCAGTTTAATACGATGCTTCCTATTGTGTACATACAGAACTAACACACTATATTGACTATTTTCAGTATGTAAATTTAATTGTGTGTATAATCTTTCATAATCCCTAATAATCCCTATACATTTCTTACTGTTTCTATAAATACAAAGCACTACACATCATGACATTTTCATAGACTTCTCATAATGTATTATTGGTCACATGAACTCATCGCATTGTGTGTTTGATTTCCCTGAATGCAAAGTCGTTTTGTTTTTGAAATCCAGTTTTATGTCCTGACTTGTGGCAAAACTACTAAGAAATTGAAGCTGGGATTGTTTTAACTTGGTTCATCAAGTCACGTCATCTGCATTATATCACAAGATTTAGTACTGTGTTAGGCCATTCAAGTACACGTGGATAAAGAAAAAAAAAGACTTTCATTGACTTAAAAGAAATAGTTTACCCAAAAATGATGAATCATTTACTCACCCTCTTGTCATTTGAAACCTGTATGACTTTAATTCTTGCGCAGAACAAAGTTGTCAACCGAAAGCACTGGCCCCCATTCACTTCTATTGGATGGACACAAAACCAATGCAAGTGAACGGGTGCCGGTTAACAAATTCTTCAAAATATATTCTTCTGTGTACTGAGGATTAAAGTAAGTCATACAGATTTGAAATGCCAAGAGGGTGAGTAAATGAAACAATTTCCATTTTTGGGTGAACTATCACTTTAAGATGAACCAGGACTATGTGAGCCAATTATTGAAACTATCCAATGAAATCAAAGCTCTGAAATGATGCACTAGGGCGGAGCATTTATAAATGGATAATAGGTGGTCATTAACTCCTCTTGTGAGTCTGTTCTCATGTTTGAAGCTAAAAATGATAATATACGTTAAGTCATGGCAATAAGTGACCATCTAAATGACGACCAATGTATAAGTTGAACAACCACGTCATTTACTCACCTGAAACTCATCGAAAAGCATCTGTCAGGACCTGAGGAAGGTTGCTTGTGCAATCAAGCATTAAACAAGAGCTGAAAGAGATTCAGAAAGAGTGCAAGTTATGTGGACTGCAGGAGGCAAGTTATTTTCTGAATACTGATTGAGTTGTGTAATAATATTTAGTTATTCAAATATTGCATTGTATGCATGTACTCAATGCCATCCTGATAGTAATAATGTGAATATTCCCATTGAACAGAATGGGCGATTAGTTAAACATGGCACTCTGGTGAAGTGTGTGAAGGGGTGAGAATGGTTTTAGTGATGTAGCAGGTCATTGATTGGCAGGTGATGAGAGGAAAATGTCATTTTCATTTTTATTTCCCTCCATTTGCCCGACTGCGTCTTTCTTCCTCCATTAAATAACGGCTCTGTGATTTTAATGGCTAGTCATTTGCCAGGCTGATAAACACCGGCGCTGTTCAGTCCATTTGTAGCAGCCACTATCACCTCTGACAGAACATTACGCTGCCAGTTTGACACGTCGTGTAGCATTAGAGCAGAATATCGTATAAGTTTGTTACAACAACAGACAGCAAGATGATTGTCAATTACCCAGAATGCATTGCAGTGACTTGTGCATATTACCCAATGAATGTATTCATAAATAGCACCGCTCTCGCTTGCGCATTACTGCATCCCACAATGCATTGCAGCCAATTGGTTGAATAATTTGAAAAAAAATTATGAAGTCATTAAGATTTTTATTTTTAAAAGTGTGTAACTCCGGTTATGAAAAAGACATCCTTGAAAAGCTTATGTTAAACGTGTAGCACATTGAGAATACGTGATTGTGGTGTATTACATTAATACACAAAGTAGGTAGGACTAGTGCATCTACTTTTGTTAGTCTACATAAGTCGTGTTAATACTCGTGAGACGGCTTAAGTAACTTGTATTCTTCAGAGTGACCTCAAAACCATGTGTCACATGGCGTTTACAGGAAGCGCATATTCCATTACAAAACATCAAATGGTTATTTCAGCTTCAGTGAATTGGCCTCCATGGCAACTGTGAATGAAGCAAACAAGGATGTAAATTACAGGAAGTGCAGCTTCACAAAGTAAATTTAAGAGCGTTCTCAACCTCTCTGATCTTATTAAAAGATTGCAATAGCAAGCTCATTTTAACAGGGGATTTCATCAATTTTATTATCATTTTTTAACAGCCTTTCCACTACAGTACAGCCCACTGACATTAACATTACACAATATATTCATAAATACTGTGCAATTCGCGAAACAAACATCAAAGAACATGAGTTGATGTTCTAATAAACCCAACACCACAAAAATACACATAAATTAGAATCTATGACAAATGAGTGAATATTAAGTTTAGTAAACATTACATTTATGAAGAAAAAGTAATTCCGACTATGTTAGGAATGCAAATAATACAATAAGGAAATAATGTACAAAAAAGTGCATTACAAAAACATCTTAAAACTCCCCGACATCGTTCCTTTTGTCACGAAACTTGTTCCTCGCCTTGGTTCGAGCTTTAAACGCAGCTGCATTGTAGAGGTGCTGAAAGACAAACAAAAGCACAAGATTACACTACATGCTCATTCAAAACGCATTTATAACATGCACAAGAAAAACAAAAACTTACCCTTTCCAATCTAGAGCTCTTCATAGCTTTTAAAGCAGCAGAATCGATCAACATCGGTGGTCCCAGTTCAAACACATCCCTTATAAACTCATTCGCCTGCGATTACAAAATTCAGCATGTTGTTCACTGCAATACACCGTAGAATTAAACCACAGTTAACGCGTGAGCTTTACCTGTAAATGATAGTTCATGCCAGAGCCCACAAACTCTCTGAAAGTGTCATACATCCTCTTCCTCACCCAGCTGTCGATGACCATGCGCTCTGTGCCGAAGCGAATTGTCTCGATTTGAAAATCCCCATCCTGTTTCAAAACACAGAAGAGAGGTCAGTTTCAGAAGAGAGGTCAGTTTCGGAACTACACACAAAGTATGCTACAAGTCCTACCTCTACTGCCTTCAGGACGTCTCTGAAAACAGATCTTTGCTTTCTCTTATCAGTCTTAGCTCTGTGTTTGTTGCAGTCGGTGGCCAACGCGTTCAGCTTTTCACACAATGGCTCCCAGTCGTCATATTCAAAGTCCTGCGGAAGGTCAATGATTATTCCAACATCAGTCAAATGACTCATCCTAGGACTGGGTGTAATTACAGTAAATGGCGTGTGACTGTACAAATGAGTCAGCAGGTAGAGATTTTGCTATAAGGCAGTCCAAATAAGTTGTTTGGTTATCAGTGGGCAGAGCTGCTTCATGTCATTTACTCAAGAGAGCAATATAAAGTGAGGAAAAACAGTGATCTCGAACAAGACACTTCTTATTATGGGATATAATGCAAAAAAATGGTGTATTTGACAATACACAATTGCCTTTACTTTAAATGTGAATCATCAAATCAAGAGTCTCAACTATTGGTTATAAAATTTATTTTTTGGGATTTATTCTACGGCTTTAAATTGTGAAGAGTTTACAGAATGTGAGAGACTTACAGGGTCAACATCTCTGATGAGCTCGAAGAGCAGCGCGATGGTCTCTCCGGCAGCAATTCTCATGTTGACGTCATCGTTCTCCAGCAGACGAGGAAGTTTAGACAAATGTCTGAAAAATGGCAGAATGTCAGAAACCCAGAGGAGATCGAACCCAAGTGTTTTCACAACACAGCTGGTGGGCGTCTGTATACGTACTTCTGCGTGATGGCTCTTATGTGGTTGCCCGGGCAGATGGTTAGAAGCAGGGCCCACGACAGAAGAGCGTTGGTGTGGAGCTGTGTGGTCTGAGGGTTAACAGAAGGTCTGGTCCCGTCCTCCCTAACGTAGGAGCGAGTGAAGAGGCTCTCGAAGCTCTCCATAGTGCCATACACATCCTGGAAGACAAAAGCAGATTAGAGAAAGTTTTAAGCAAAATGATAGTCGTCGTCTTTTTTTTTTTTTGAGTTGTGCATTCCACACGTACCACGATATCATCTTCAGCTACAAGACTGCAAAGGCCCAGACTTGTTGCACACTGAAAGATAATTTGAGATCAGAAAGTTACAAACTCGTCTAGAATTGTCTTTTAAAGGAGCGTCATTGGAGAAAACACTTACAGCTTGTCTGGCCTGGATGTTTGCCGTTCCGTCATTCAGGAGGGTCTTAAAAACTGGTTTAAGGGTCTTAAAAACTTCCTCGCCCTCAATTCCAGAGCCCAGCTGGATGCACAGAAGACACGCCAGAGAGGGCGGCAGCACTCTGCTCCACTCCCTTACCTGAATCACACGCAAGCGGAAAACTTCAGATCGATCATTCCAGCAGCTAAGGAAATCTTCCAAACACAAACCTAAAACCGCAAACCTTTCTTCAAACAGCGCTCGATGCTGTCGGTGATGGTCATCCTTCTCTCGGAAATAAACTCGTACAGGATTTTGGTTGCCATGGCGGTCTTTAGTCCATCAAGGGCACCTTGCCTGGTCTTGGCACTAGAAAGAGAATGCAATTACACAGTTCAGACTGCCGCAGTGGGGTTTGCTGGAGGAGGTTGTAAACACCATGAACAGAAACCTTACAACATCATCTGGATCATTCTACAGTTCTTTCAAAGATTTAATAGAAAACAAACCTCTTATCCACCGTGCTGTCGATGTACACCTTCAGTTTATACTGGAAGTCCTCTTGAGTCATTTCCTCACTTTCACCAGCTGTTGGACAATCATCATAACGTCACATTTATCCCTGCAATCATCTCTCACGCCAAAACATGATACAGTGCTCAAGGTTTTCGGTTATTCTGTGCATACCGAAAATCACAACATACCATCCTCGGGTGCACTGGTTCTCTCACTGAGGCTGCTGCAGTGACTGAGGGTCTCAATAGATGAATCTTCATCACTGAACGGCTGGACATTTCCTTGTTGTCCCCCTGCAAAACAAACTATATTAAAAGAGTCACAGATAACGTCTCCGTTGTGTTTATTTGACTCGTTGCGATCCTCTTGTATTAGTGAAGTAGTAAGTCTTATTTGACTAGAAACGCAGTTTAAACTTAAGAAACTACTTCTCACGTTTAAGGAATAGTCCATCCAAAATACTGTTATCGTTTATTCATCATGTCATTGAAAATCTAAACTGTTTCTTCTGTGGAACACATAAGAAATGTCTCTGTGGTTTTGTCCATACAATGGAAGTCTTGGTGTTCAATGTCGTTTGTGTTCTGAAAAAAAAAAGTTTTGTAATGACACGTGACGCCACATGCATCTGGCCAGTTCTCTTATCAGCGCTGTGTCATGCAGTCTTCTACAGAAAGTACAAAGTGTCTTCTTTCGTTTGACAAAGTCACAGGGTGTCAGGACAGGTTCATGTCATGTAAATAAAAGAGAACAGTAAACATGTCCAGGTATAGGAGAGAAATCTGCAGGGATCATGTGTGTGTTGGCGTGACAGCAGTATGCTCGGCTCTCTCTCTCAGGATCTGTGGTTTCAGACAGCAGATGGGCGGAGATCATTAACACGTTGCAGATTGATGTATAAACAGCTTTGAACTGAAATATTTGGATTCTGTGTTGCTGATCACGTCCCATCCTGCAGTTCGTCCCAAAGCAGGCGTGTGTTATATAAGCAGGCTCGTGCACGGCCTTTAGTTACCTTCTCTCCAATAACACACACTGACAGCTGCAGGAATATAACGAAGAATAATGGCCGCAACTCCGCATGAACACAATGAAGAGCAATCTATTGGATTTCCATTGAATTGTTTAGCTAATATGAACAATGACATTCGTTCGCTTGTTTTCCATTTATATTGTTCTCGTTTATTGTTTATATTAAATAACAACAGCTATTAGGTTTCCAGCTCTTAAAATGAATTGCGGTTTTCAGTCAATTTGACAAGATGTTGACATCGGTCTCCGCTTTCAATGAAAATGCCCTAAAAACAAATATCATTTTGAAACATAAAAGACATTATGTACCGTCGATGACTCAAGCTGTGTATTACTCTTTTGTTTGTAAAAGAAAGACATTGACTCCTGGCTGTCAACCAAAGCAGGCCATGCGATCATGGGAGTCGTAGTTTGTTATCGTCTTACTCCATTGCGCGCTCGTGGTAAAGGACTACAATTCCCAGAACTTCCATTGGCGCAGGCCGCGCAAAAACAACCGGTGACATCCAGTCATTCTAGCCTACTTACCTCTGCCGCTCCTTTTCTTGGCCCGTGGCATCTTGTTTAAACGAGTAGCTCCGCTGCTAAAATCAACCGATACACGACCAGTTTTTAATATAATGTCTTTTGAGTAGAGTATTTTCCAACGGCACAGTGAAATGGAAAGTATTAAAAGCGAATCCGGTGAAAGACTTTAAGCTCAAGCGATACATTTTCCTCAAAAACTACGGCTGCGTCAGCGCGTTGCCGCCGAGTGCTTTTATACGGCTGACGGTGACGTCTTTAAAGGGGCGTTACCTCGCGTGGACCTAGATACAGCCTTGGCCAATCCCTTTGCAGGCCGAGCAGGCGTCAAGAGTCCGGTATGTTTGTATTTGTTTTTGCTGTCACGTCCTCGTGCGCGATCGGGTCCCGCGTGTTGCATTGAATGCAGCAACTGCAGGTTTTTATTGTGTAAAATGTATGACATGTGAAGCGCAAAATGAAGTTTATGTATATGCTACGACGTTTAAGTGTTGCATTTGTATTGTATTAAGACAAACGTGTGTATCAAGACCACGTGCATTTCGTGATACAGGATCGGTGCACGTGGACCATCTGTCAACAGGTGGACACAAGGTTGAACTCGCAGCTGACAAAACAAAAAAAGCACAGACTGTGTCACACGCGTGTTTTATATAAAAAACCCGGTTGCTGTGTTAGGCTGTTCCTGGTTTAGAGTAAAAAAGCACACCCGAAGTCTCTAAAATGTTTTATAAAATGCATCGGGGCCTCATTCAATGTTTAGTGTATATCTGTGTCTATGGGAGAAATCGTTCAAATGTGTAGAAAAAATGTTTTTCTTCCAAGTCACGTGATGTATCTTTCATATCTATGACACATGCGATCATTCACAAGATTGTTTTTGGTTTTGTTCAGAAGATCCCCACCTCTAGGCAATTTGACATTAAACTTTAATAGGAAAGTAAAATAAGGGGCACCACTAGAGGGAGCTCTTTATAAATAATTGTCAATTGCAAGTTAAACCCCTGCCAATGGCATGCAGTGTTTCTGATATTGTTGCCCCAAACCAAAAGCAAAAACACCCTTCTGTGGCATTGCATTTCCCCTTGTTCTATTTGAATATAGTTTGATTTTCACGTCTCACCTGTGTTTTAATTTTATGGTGGAAGACCAAAGAAGAAAATAACGCTTGCTTTGGCTCAACTGCTTGGGAATTGAACTCACCGCTACAGCTTCACATGAATGCAGATGAGGGACGATCACCAGTACGGCTTCACATGAATGCAGATATAAGGCTGACAGAACACAGGTATTGGTTATAGAAAAGCGCTGGGTTTATATAATTATTCTGTACGTGAACTTTGTGTTCAATAATTGATGACACAGCCTCAGGCGCTGGGCAGGGGGTCAGTGTGTCACGTGCTACTGTTAGAAATCAAAAGATGTCAAAGTGTTTAAAAAGGCAGCTAGTTTGTTTGATGTTTGTTAAATTATTCTAAGGAAGTCAGGTGCACTTAAAGGCAGCTTTAGATAATGTCACATTTATACAAATACTTTCAGCTGATACTACATTTAAACAATAAATTCATATTTAATGCATTTCGTCTGTTTTTATTTACTACATTGCAAATGATACCAAGTTTAGGTTTTCTATACATTTATGGTGTGTATTTTGTAAAATGACATAATAAAACACTGTAAGTCTTAAATATTAAAATCCTGATATTAGAAAATAATTAGACAATTGTTGTAGTTAAAGTATATCATGTTGCACTGCTGTCAGTCACCGTGTCTATATCAAATCTGAGTAAGGGTTTTCACCGTTTTATTTTTTTCATTTTAATGTACATTTTTACTGTCACAATGAATCTGCTCACTGAACACATGAGCATGAGGTGGATGGAGATAACCTATTGCATAAGCTGTCTGCCAGTTTGGCAGTGTGAAAGTTTCACACGTTCTCAGTTCAGTGAGTATTTGAAAAAATGAGCAGAGATTTGTTTAACACAGCATTCTTCTCTCTTGCTTATCAAGATGTTGTGATGCTATATCTGTCCGCCATGCATTGAGGTTTTATCAATATCATAATGTGTATGCCAGAGAGACCCCCAGATTTATTCAACATTCTTTCTTTTAAACTTTCATCCATCTTTGTAGCTCAGTCTCAGTTGGAGCATGACGCTAGCAACGGCGAGGTCATGAGTTTGATCTCAGGGATTGCACATACTCCGAAACAAATGTATACTATCATGCAATGTAAGTCGCTTTGGATAAAAGTTCTCACAGTACCTTTAAGCAGATTCAGAGGAATACGCCCCATACTGAAAACACAGTATTTCATTACACACTGTTTTGACAACCTGATTACATTAGAGTCACTGCATGTCGGATGCACTGGGGTAAAGGATCCAATGACATAACTGGTGCTACTGCTTTAAAAACATTAGTTTTTTAATCTGCTGTAAAAATCTCATCACTAGAGGCTGATGGCTAAAACTACCCACTACCTCCACATGAGATGTACTGTCCATTGTTTTTGTTTTGCTGATAAAAGTACAAAGTGTCGTCTTGGCAGTATATGAGTCCTGGCAGAGGGTTTCCCACCATTTTCCAGGTTTCCACCCCACACGCTGTTTTTCCTGGGCATTGATACAGACGCTGAGAACCTCGGGACAGACAGCTGAATGAATTTAATTTCCTCCGCCACTTCCTCCCCTCACAGGTTTTTCCTTTCTTCTTTTGGCCCTGAAGGAGGTTGAAAAATGTTGCCAAATGACTTCTCTAAAAGCGTAAAGATGCCTGCTGAAGGCTTAGTTCAGTCACAATGGCCAAAAATCAAGAGATACCCATTTTAATTTACCAGATTTAAAAAAAGAAGCAGATGCCCTTAAAAATCATAAAAATGATGTGCATCCGTGTAAATTCTTGATGTAAATTTGCTCATTCAGTCGGCAAATGGTCCTTAGCACCGAGGCCCTGCTTGCTTTGCTGAGGGTGAGGTTTCTTCGCTTTGACTGCTTTGGATTGCGTGACATCCGTCGTCGGACGCAGTCCTCATATACTTCTCTCTTTTTTCCCCCACCCTCCCTTCTTCCAAGCCCTTGAGATGTCTTTCTGCTGACCCACAGAGCTGCTGTTCATGTTAAATGGAAGGTTTTTCTCTGGGGAACGGCCATCTGATTGATCCTGCAGAATAACCACAAATCTCAGAGCCCATGATGGCGTTCCTGAAACATGATGAAAATAAAACGCTTGTGAGTGATCCTTAAAACGCATGCGATTGTGAAAGCTGTACTTTTTGAAGAAAGGGAATTGGTCTGGTGTTGTCAAATCTGTACGTTGCTTTTCCGCTCAGTGATGTCCTTGAATGTTATTACATCTGACAAGGCCGTCTGTCAATGTTGAGTCGTACGGTTCCGAAGACCGTACAATCACGAGATTTCTGCATTCATTCAGAGCTTGTTCGTCTACTCACTGTTGACTTGATGCCCTCGTACTGACAGCACAGCACGGCCCACCACAGCGTGCTTTCATTTTTAAAACTCTCGCCAAGAAGTCCTTGAATAAAACATTATGATTGAGACAGAGGTCGTATTGTTATGAACAGAGCAGCACTTCTATAACAAACACGGCCTCATAAAACTTACGATAATAGCAGCAATGGCACCAACACACTGAATTAATTTGAAAATAATCACAGCAGTGTTTGGACTGTAAGACGTATCGCTTTTCACAGTCAGTTTCTGCCGCATGTCAATGGTAGAAACCCTAATAATAATGCTTTATTCTGAAACCATGTTTTAGAAAACCATGTCTCCCTGTTTATGACAGATTTAATCTTAGGTCTATGAAGCGGAAGGCTATTTTGTGTTTTTATACTACTGTATCGAGGAAGGGGGGGCGAGAGCCGTCAGAAAAAGGGGCGGGCCGGTGGCGTGAGTGATAATGGCTATCAGCTGTGCGTACACCGGCTCCGCATTACGACGGAGGAGAACGGAAGCATAAAAGGACGAGCTGGCAGAACATTCGACGAGAGAGGACTGGGCCCGAACGTATTTGTATTTATGTTTATGTTTATATTTATGTTTGTTGCCGGCAGTCGTCCGTGAGGGGCTGCCGGCTGTTTATACTTTGTTATGATTTGATTAAATGTTTAAATGTTTGCCGGTTCCCGCCTCCTTCCTTCCTTTTAATGAACATCGTTACAACTACGTACAGCGCTATTGTAAAACTTGCTAGTTGAGGTTAGTGTTGTAGTCGAGACCACCAAAACTGAGACCAGAGGGTGTCGAGACCAAGACAAGACCCAGACTTTCAGGGGCCTAGACCAAGACCAGCACTCTCAAAATTCATTCAAGAGATCCACAAAATCCTAAAAAGTCATATTAATAGAAGTAACTTAGGTGATTTATTGTGCAGAAATGTATGTGAAGGATGTTTTATGTTCGATGTTTTATCACACACCTACTGTAACATATTACAGTTATTGTGCAGGTAAAAATTGCAACAACTAGGCATATAAAAAAGTTAATACCCAAGATATCAGTGAGTTAATTATTTTCATTGCTTTTTATCTAATCAATAGCAAAATAGCTGTGTGATGCTCAGAAATGCACAAAAGTTCAGATTTGTTCTAGATTTGTTCGGGACGAGCGAAAATAGAACAAGAACTTGTTTAATTGTGTCTAAAAAGTCACTTGTTAACTCAAGGTTTATTGAATAATTATACAAATCAATATCACATCAGATGTTATAAAATAAAAAACAAGAACTCATACAATAACCTTTTTTTACATCCAATCACAGGAATGATGTTAACACAGAAATCAGACAATGCACCTGCAATTTAGTGTAATTCCCACAGTTGTGGTCTTGAAAAAAAATCGAGAGACCACTAAGTCTAAGACCAAGACAAGACCATCAAAAAATAGTCTTGAGACCGGTCTCGAGTACTACAACACTAGTTGAGGTTGATGTAAACATTAAATACAAAAAATATGAATTCTAATGTAGCTGTCGCATGAAGGAAGTATTACATTTACATTTATTCATTTGGCAGACGCTTTTATCCAAAGCAACTTATACAAGTAGGATTACATATAGACATTTTGCTACCACACTAAACAGTACCGTTAGTTTACAAGGCCATGCTAGGATTAAAGCTGGAGTAAGAAAAGGAGAGAGTGAACAAAAATAGTTTAAATTTCTTATACAAATTTTAGACACAAGACAGAAAGTTATTGGTTTTTTCGAATAAATGCAGAACAGGTTTTGAGCTTTTTTTTAAGTTTTGAAGGTTGCATCTATGATGTACAATTTTACTTCTGCTCTTTGAGTCAGTGTGAAAGAAATTGGGAATCGATATATTCACTTTCGTTTAGGTTTGTGGATGCCCATCCCGAAAACTCACAAATTCTTGTTAATTTTTCTGTTATAGTTTCTATTCTGCTTCCCCTAGACGTCTGGAATAAAATGAATCACTACTTATTAATGGATTTGTTTACTAGAAGTAATGGCTCAGACAATGTTAATTCATGCAGTTCATTTTCTTCATTTGTAATGTGAAGATGTCTTCAAATAGAACTAATGTGCTCTCTAGGAGTTGCCTGGCAACCTGACTTGACTTTAAGAAAAATTAATATTACCCAAGGACAATGTCCATACATTCTTAAAGGAGTGAACTAATAAAACCTTGGAAAGTCCCTTACTTGCCTACTTAGAATGAAGGGGGCGTAAATACGTAATAGTTGGCAAATTATTTTAAATTTAGTTGGAAACATTATCTTTTTGGAGGGATATGAGACATTTGCTCCTTCCTCTCTCTCTTTCTTTTGAAATGTTTGTGTGCGTTGGCAAGGACCCAATGCAGATATTTCTCTCTTTCTCTAAAACGGTCTTCTTTTATTTAGTTCATTTGTTAATAATGATCTAATGATGTCAGCATTCAAAGGAAATATCTAGTTCTTTTTTTTGGTGTGAGGTGACAGATAGCACTCTGCACTTTACACAGAGTCAAGAGCTGAAATTGTGTTGACGTCTATAGCAGCGGAGTCAGTAAGAGTCTGAACTTGGAGGAAATACAGGAAAAATAAAGGTGAAGCGATGTGTGTGTGTGCGTTCTGAAGAAATCGTGTGTGTTATGTCAATGAGGCTGGCAAACACACCGTTCAGTGAGATGTTCGTGTGCAGGATGGAGTTGCTTATGCATGAGGCTGATGAGAACATAGCGCTTTTTGTCAAATGTTAATATAAACCTGAGGAAGCGAAGCACACGAGATCCTCAGCATGTTTCTTTCTCTCATTCATCTTTTTAAAGGTTCAACTTTGCGCACCCTGTTGTAGGTCCCTGCATTTCCAAGAGCCTCGCAGGTTTATAAAAATGTGAATGAATTATTTATTACTGCACGCATCTTTAGGGACCCTAAAAAGTAAACTAGTTATAAATCTAATTGATTAGATAGACAATGTCAGTAAAAAACGTTTTCCAATAACTTTAAACCAACTTGTCCCATTTTTTGGTCACATCTATGTCTATAAACTAGAAAATGTCCAAATATAGTTTTTTCTCACCCCCAATGGCTTTTAATAACAAAACACAGCCTACAGAAATACAACCTAATGCAATAACAATTTAAAGTGAAGCTCGGGTGTCCAGGGGTCATTGTATTTCTTGCGTGCTCTTCTTGCACACACACAATATCCCATGCACCGGGAGTAGAAATACATTCCGGACGTCCTCTGGTAGTACAGCTGTTTTATGTTTCTGTTTTTGAAGAGCGTGCCGGAAATAGAACAAGCACCCTATTGAGTGTGCGTATCAGCCAGCGCACCTGTGCTGTTAATACTTATAGGATCTAACATGTCCTGCTGTAGGCGTCCTGCGTCTCGCACGCTTCCTCCTCCATGCTTAAAAGGGCTATTTACTTTTCACTGGCACAATGTCTGAGGACTCTTCCCTGCAGCTGTGCGTGTTCATGTGCTTCAATACAACAACATCTTCAATCATTCAAACTTGAAGCATGTGACAGTATCAGAAACATCATAGATGTCAGTTTGCCAGAGCGTATTCAGGAGTGTTTTGACTCTTCAAAAGCATGGGATAGTTTTCTTAGAAATCTATTTTAAAAAATCCTTTAAGCAAGTCAAACTGGAAAAACAAGAATGACAAGGAAATATCTTCAGTGTTTATTAGGCTGTGAAGTATATTATCACATGTCTGGTCTTATTAGTTGTGAAGTATTCTTTTTTAACATTGAACACTTTACCTTAAGGCAAATTCTGACTCAAAAGCATGAAGCTTAATGTACTCATAATCTAAACACAATGCACAACGATGATAGGTGCATGTTCAGCAGTCATGCCTGCAGGCTGCACGATGGCAAAAATAAACGTGTCAGATGCCGGGAGCCGCAGGGTTCCTGGAGGTTATGTCATCGTGATGTCAGACAAGCTAAGCGTAAGTGCTGGTGAGCTACCGGACCATCGGTGCCTATCAACAGACCGGGGTCTACACACGCCACCGTCGAAATGCCATGGAAACGGAAAAGAGCAGACGGAGCAGCAAATGAAGCCTGGATTGTTATTCGGTGCTGTTTGAAATGTCTCTACGTTTGCTTAGAGAGAATTCTTCAGCTGATAGCGTTTGTTGCTATAAATCCCTCACTTTGAAACGGCATTTTTATCTTCATTTGTTAAAAAGAGTTTTAAACCAAAATCAAAATGTTACAAGTTATAAGATTAGATCTATTTTTTCTATAAAGAAAAATCTAGTTTCATTTTGAGCTGGCTACTGAGAGATGCAACACAAGACAAGTGCACACTGGGACTTTATATTAGAATATAAAAATATAGGCTACGTCTAATCATGCTCAATTTATATGCATAATGCATATAATTCAATCAAAATGCTGTAGATTTGTTTGTATATAGATTTGCATATGCTATTAGTCTTAGTTCATTGGACTATAATTTCTTTGCAAAAACACGCACATGCTTGATAATTCACTTTAATGGAAACTGTTCTGTTTAGAGGTGAATGTGGTGGGTCTGTTTCTTGGCTAACACATAGCCAAGATTGTGGAACAGTCTGCAGGTGGGTGTGATATTCATTTGCGTCGTTCATTATGACCAATGAGTGAAATAACAGCTGTAAGTCACATTTGTATGAGCTTCAGACAAAATACTTTCAATGTTAGTCTTTCACATCTAGAGATTAAGACGCTTTAGACCTCGTTCCTGTCTGTGTGGGATAATTATCTGCCTGACTGAGATGTGAACTACTTAAATGAGTTCTTGTTTCAAGTGGAAATGTAGCCCCGGTCCGCTGATGTTCTCAATGTGCGTCTGAGGACAAATTCTAGTATAGGTGGAAAAGTCCACACCGTCGCCGCAGCAGAGTCTAATGATCTATTCTAGTCCCAATGCTGCCCATTATCTAGCTGCGCATCACCACATACACAGGTACAGTACATCCCATAATTACATCGTAGCTGACAAAACGGAACAGCTAGAAGAGATCCGCAACATTTCAGATGATTTTTCACAAAGCATTTTAATGCCCTGACATCCACCCACGACCTAGCCAGTGTGTGTTTGCACAAACAAGCACCCCACATGGTTTTAAAGACATCTGAACTTGTCTGTCAAAATGTTCTGTCGTGCGCAACGTAAACAACATAAATATGGTTTGGTGTGATTTTTTTTGTTTTATAGAGGAACAGGTCTTTTCTTCTCTCCCTTAGAGACGAACAGATAACAATGCACATGGTAGAGTTCAATCCCCAGACGCTGCTCAGATGTGCCGAGGGTCGTCGGCACGTCCACCACGTGTTTGTGCACATGCATGAAAGGAACGAAGAACAAAGATAGCCGCCGAATCTGTGCGATTCATCCTCCTGGTGTCTGCACATGTAGTGTGTCTTACAATATGAAGATACAAGAATCTGGTTTTGCATCTTCAAGACTCCAGATTTGACCGATCTTTTTAAGCTGAGCTCAACATCATGTTGTGCCTCACTTGTCTGTGGATGTATACTAATGTGTTGTTCTAATTAAATTATACATTTTAGACGAAAGACTGAGACAAATCTGACCTGATAGCATTTGAGCATTTTGGATTTAAAATGAATCTTTAAACATTGCTGTAAGCAGGAAAGTTTTCTATGTGTGGCAGAACTGTAAAGAAATATTGGGTCTGTTAGAAAGTGTGATAGGAAGTGTGATCTCCTTTCATCGCACACCAACTATTTAATCTGCTTTTTTACAGGGTCCATATGGCCCGATGAGTCTCTTGCTTGTTTATGTTATTGCAGTATAAAATGTTAAACCAAAAAAAAATCACATTTGTTGGGGTTTAAATAATATAATTGAGATACAGAGTAATTGGAGAACATCCAAAATTGCAATGCATTATACGGTAGTAGTTTGATCTACTGAAATGTTGATTTTCTGGGTCTACACTGTATCAAAATAATATCAAACTAATGACATTAAAGAACCGTTCGGATGCAACAAGAACACACACTTGTCATTCACAGACCTTAAAATACAAATACTAAACCTGATCTGATTCCATCAATGACCCTCCATCCTCCCATCTCTCCTGACAGCTGTTAGATGTTGAATGACGCTCTACATGCTGCTATTTGTACCCTGCAAGCATTCCTTTTTCATACAGGAAACAATGTCATGGTGCTACGTGGTTTTAGTGCAGAATATTAGATTGACATTCAGATAAGATCTAGGCCTAAATCAGTGCTCATTTGCCAGAACCTTTCCACCCACACTAGGACTGCATTCTGTTTTTCTCTCAGAGCATTTGTGTTGGACAATATGCAACGATTTTGTTTAAATAAACCAAAAGTGAAGGATTTTTAATGTTGTGTTAATGATATGTATTATGAAGAGGGCTTACAGATGACGCAGTTTTTGGCATCTGCATTTATTCATGCATTCGTGAATTTGCAGTGTGTGCCGGCAAAGACTCAAGGGAAACTCAAACAGGTTCGAATCAAATAAAAAAAGTGAATCAAAAATGACTCCTAATAGCCTATTTTATCTAAATGAAAACTCCTGAAGAAAAAGTAATCAATCTAATAAATTATTTTATTCCTAAATCATAAATTAATAAAAATCATTATTCGTTAATATTAAATTAAAAACAATAGAAAAAAACAATAGGTTACGAACCCTAATAGATAAAAACGTAAAAACCTCCAAAAAACGTCATTTCCCATCATGCCGTGCGACGCGCAGTGGCCGCGCGCCCTTGTATGTGTGTGTGCATGTGAGCGCGCTTTCTCATCTTGTGCGGCGCAGCAGATCGCTCGCTCGCTCGCTCGAGCAGTCTGAACAATGAGTGTTTACGAGAGGATGATGTGAAGCGCGAGATAATGTGCGATTTAACGCTGCTTTTGTCGCATTTTTGACGCAAACATGAACATGTGGATACCTACTGAGCACGAGAAATACGGAGTGGGTAAGTTTGATTTAAGTGGGATTTCAGTACGAGACTCAGTGTGTTGCAGTTGAATGATAGAGCGCATCACAACACCGCTGTCGCTATCACACACTGTTTGTGTTTGTTTCCTTTGTTGACTTAAAATCGCAAACATTTGGACCAGAAACAAAAGTGTTTGGGACTTTGTTTGTTTGTTTGCGTGTTTTTCTTTGGCATGTTCACAAGCAGAGTTTTATTGAGTGATGTACATTTTCACATTCACGTCCTGTGGGATGTTTCTGATATATTTAGCAGATTTCGTTATATTTAGACAGACTTGTTCAGTCTTATTTGAGACTTCTGTGGGATTTATTATCATTGCAGACGCAGTCCTGCTAAACCCACAGCAGTCATATCGATGCTCCAAAAATTAGGAAGCCTATGAGAATAGAGGGTTGAATAAACATACAATTTAATCATCATAACATGTTTTGAAATGAATTTCCTTTTATTTTCTCGCTTCATTTCTGCATGGAGTTTAGTTTCAAGTTTATGTAATGTATTTCGTTAGTTACAATGCCTTTTTGCTTTGTTTATTTCATTTAGATGTCTGTGTACTGATTTAATCAGCTGTATGGCATCTTCTGTATTTAATGTCCGGCTTAATGTGTCAGAAAATGATTTGATCTGGTTTTCACCCAAGATTAATCCATTCTGAGCATTTGGTAATATTTTTTTTATATATGGGATTTGTGCCATTTTTAATCAATACGCTTTAGTCGAGCTCCAGTGATTGTAAAATGAATTTTCCGATTGGATTTGTCTCTTCTGAACTCTGTCTTGACTGTATAATTGAGAAGGATCAGTTAACTTGCTCTGTTAACTGTACATCAGTGTTGTGGTTTGTATACGCGGCACGATATTAAAGGAAAAGTGCTAAACAATGTGTTATGAAACATGCAGTCCGATAATGTTTAAAGATTGTAAATCACTTTGAAATATTTGATCACAGAAAGTTTTATAACCAATAACATATATGTTTCACGTTCTTTCTAAGAACGGAAAGCATCATTCTCTCTGTCTCGCCAGTCTCTCTATCTGCATTGACCTAAAGCTTTGACTAAAGGATTACAATTATTCAACATTTCCATAATTTGCCATATCTTGAGGCCCTGTTGGTAATTGGATTAAGTTGATCCCAAACTGTCAATATAAACTTAGTCTGTTCTGTTGAATCTTTGCCTTTGGGTTGAAAGGAATTATAAAAGGAAAAACTGTCAAAGCTCAGAGATTTTAAGCAATGGGACCAAAAGAATGCTTGTTAGAGCGAGTTCTCCTTTGAAATCTTCTGTGAGTTATGGTGATTTCTCTGAGGATTTTGTCATCTCCACACGTCCTTTACTTTAAAGCGGGTCTCGAACCCCAAAAGAGATTTTGACCGCCATTTCCAGTGTTTTCACATTTTTGCGTTTGATCTTTTGCCAGAAACAAAATCCATATTTTAGTATTTAATTGGAGTCTGGTAAGTGCTTCTCGTATGTAGTAAAGAACTTCTTTAAGCCGGCGATTAAATATGAATGAACCCTCGCAGACACTGCAATAAGACGCCGGTTAGCCCTCAATTGGATGAATTATGGCTAATTAAATCAAGACAAGGTTTGAAAACCGTGTCTTAAAGGCCCTCGTGACTTTCAAGGTTTCTTGCCAAACAGGAACCAGGAAGAGCAGGCGTTTTAGCAATAATAGCATTTCTGACAGCCGTGGCATATGTGGAAACTGTGCAGAGCAGACGCTGCACGGGTGGAAATACCCGCGTTTTTGCATTTCTTCCTCTGCCGTCTTTATTTCGCAAGAAATATGTGAATATCTGAGAGCTCGAAATAGATGGAGGGTGGAATGTGACTCACTTTTCGAACGATTTAGGCGTCTGAAGTTATTTTCATGAATTGGACGTTTTGACAATTTTTAGAAATGCTAAGAAAAGTTCACCTCATTTAGGATAAAAAACGCCCCCTTGTTCAGACTGGCAATGATGCTGTGTTTTTTTCTGGCCATCAGGCACTACTCACTACTTTGGTACAAGAATATAAAACACTTTTTTAATGCATGACATCATTGAGAAACTAGTATGCCTGCACATGCACAGACCAGGCGTGAATGATTTGGATCAGAGCCATTGATGAGGTGTTGCCTACGGTGCCCTTGAATGCTCATTAAATTCCAGAAGAGCTTTGACTGGGATGTTGTGTTGTATGTTTGTATTAATGTGTGTGTGATAGGCCCGAGGCTGGCTGTCCTTCTGCTCTTGTTTTGTATAGTATTCGATCCCTTCGGGAGGGCGTAGCTGGAGAAGGGAGGGTTAACAGTGTGTGGAATTGGCCACCCCTGTATTAGTGGCCACCTCTGTGTTAGTGGCCACCCCGTGTGATGCCCTGTGGGATTAGCAGGTTGTTGTGGAAAGGCACTGGGCCATTCCTTCATTATAGAAAATGTTCTGTAATGAGTGGTGCCTAGGGAACAGGGGGCGGGGCATCTCGACACTTCAGCGCATATAATTGCTTTTTCATTCCCAGGCCACGCCCACTAAAAAGCTGACGCAGTCATTTGGAACGGTGCTCTGCGGTGCGCGTTTTGTATGTTTCTCTGATGCATCAAGTTTAGTTACTAGACGTCTCTACCAGCATGCTTGTGGTTTTGAATGTAGTGTATTAAATGTAAAAGACATCAAAGTCGTGTATTCAACAGTAATTTAGCAAAACAGCAGGCAGAATGAGACTTGAGCCTCACTCGAAAGGACCAGATCTCTCTTTTTTGAAAGCAGAAGAAGCTCTCGCCCTTTGAAATCTATACCTGGCGCTTTCCTGAAATCCTGTTATTGATCCTATACCCGGCACACTCCCCCGACCTCATAATCCCTCTGACCTTTGACCTGCCATTCAGGGTGCACGCAAACAGGGAGATTATTAATACTCGCTGTGCCATGACTGTGGATGTTTTTAAGTGTGCTCATGAATACCTCATTAATGCAGAGAAGACGCTTTCTGTGTGAGTAGGGATTGTGCGTTAGGGAGGGATAGAAATGAAACAGAAGGATGTTATCGTTGCCTTTGGCAGGCGGGGAGGACTGCTGGTGTCGGGTTGAGACAGCGCTGCTGTTATGACGCCCACCCCGACATCCTCCGCATCCTATTAGTGAGAGAGAGAGAACAAAAAGGTAAAAACAGAAGTGCGTGCTCTTTATAAACTCTTCCATTCTGCGCTCTCTTCACCTCATATGACCTGATCGCTCTTTAGTTTTCCAACTTCTTCCTGATCTTTCCCATTTTTTTTTGTTTCTACGACATCTCCGACTCTCATTTAGAGACAGTCACGAGTCTCACGATGGTGGAATAGCCCAACAATTGAGTTGTCGATACGTTTGGGTGACTTCGGTCAGTTTAGTAGTTTAGATTTTTTAGCCTATACTTTATTTTAGCGTGTTGTGCTTTAGCTTTAAAACAGATTGCACGGTAAACCCTATCCAAAAGGTTGTGTTTTTCTTTCTTTCCAAGCACTGTGTTCTCTGTGTGAGTGTTGCGTTATACAACGCTTTTTCAAGTTAAAGCACTTAACCTTTTGTAAACTCTTCCTACATTCTATCTCATTCCATCATGTTCTCTCTGTTTTTAAACACTTAGATAAACAGATCCATGTTTGGAAACCAGCACAGATCAGCTCTGTTTAGATAGTTGCCATGAAGTTTTAAGCAGTTATATTTTAAACAAAATATACGGTTAAGATGTTCAGAATCTTCTTTAGGTAACTACTTATGGTCTGGAGAACCTACCAAACCGGGATGCTGAAATGAGCTATATTGTCATGAGAGCGCGCTTTCTCATCTTGTGCGGCGTCATCTTGTCATCTTTTCTCATCTTAACCTATAAAGAACCATTAAAGTAACTTTATTTTTAACACACTGGTCATTCGTAACATATTTGATGTTTGCAGGTGCCTGACGGACGCATCGTGAAGATTTAAACAAAAGCTGCTGGCCCAGATCTGGTTTTAAACCTGCAGTGGTACCGTCCTGATATGTTTAGACTTGGGTTTCTCAGTTATCCATGTTCTTCACACCTTCATTAAACATGTTTCTCAAGAAATACATGTGGTGTTTTCTGTTTCCCGCTGGTGATTTAGTGTTATACTGATCTCTGCCTTCTCTTAACCCACTTCTGTGAGGTGATGTAAACATGGGCTGATGCCAGGTGCCAGGGCATCAATACCTTGTCATTTCAGTGGAGAGCGTCTTGAACATTACCCAAATGATATGTGTGAATGTTGTGTTTTTGTGGTGGGTGTGTGTATGCTTGTTGTGTTGTTATGGTTAATAATGAAGGTATAGAGATCTTAAATGATGTAATTTTTACGGGCTGGTTTGGAACATTTTTAAGTGTCTGATGTGACGTCTAGCCCAAGTTTGCATCTAGAATGGGACAAAAATGTGTAGAAAACTTAAGAAACATTTACGTTTGGCATCAGTGATGTAGATTGAAAAATTGAATGTGGGCTATTAATGATGAAGTGATGAATAACTTAAAATCTGATCTTTTCCTAGGATTAGGACTCCCCAAATTCTAAAAACCCTGAAAATCTGAAAATCTTTTTTTATCTTTCGTTCCAGTCACTTGCGCACGTCTCTGTCATGTTTTCTCTGTTCTGTCTGCGGGGAAAGCGAAGTGCAAGCGGACCTGAGAGCCTGTTAACCGTTATCTAAGCTGTCAAGGGCGCGATGCGGCGTTCTGAGCATCGCCTCACTGCCGCTGTCAAGGCAACCACATGGCATCTTCAACACATCTCGCTAAAACCGACTACCACACTATCATAGGGAGTTGAAGTGCTAAATCTAGATCAATTTTACCCACCAGTGAGGTCAGGGCCGGAGCGGTATTCTCTCTCAAGAGATGCTATGTGATGATCACAAAACTGTTTCTCGGCTAAACTAAGTTCGTTTTAGGAGGAGAGTTAATTTTCAGCCTCCAGATTGTAAGCATGTCTTCAGCTTTCATTGACTGGAGGGTTGGTCACCTTTTTGGCAGATAGCCACAACAGAAATTGCTTACCGATTATTGGCCAATATATCGGTGCATCTCTAATCTCATATTTTAGCTGTTTTGCAAATTGTATTAACACATTGTTTTTGCTTGTTGACGATATACTAACAGAAGATGACTTATATCTCATTTTTTGTTATTTATTTATTTACAGGGACAGTGAATTAATGACTGTAAATGTCCCAGAATGACTGAAAAATGCCATTTTACATATATAGACCCACTCACCTTAAAACAAATAATTTTAAATAACAAATAGTGCATATAAGAAAAAAGCAATAGTTTTTTTTCATTACAATATTTTCCTGATTTGCCTGTTGTTTTCTTTATCTGAAATCTTTAAAACGAGTGTAAATGAGTCAATCGTGGTTCTTGTGGTCATGAAGCAGAACTGCGAGTTATTGCTTTTTTGTCATTGTGGGAGAGTAAATATTGTCTGTCACAAAATCTCTTGCATTTAACCGCATCGTTTTTGCATCAGGTTATCCAGCGAGAGCAAAGCGTCTCATTTCTCGACACTTTTTTTTGCCTTATGAGCTTCCTTGACTTCTTTGTTTGCGTTTTGCTTCAACGCTGAGATATTCTGTGAGATTTCCTGATCCGATAAATCATTTCCTTCCCCTTCTGATCATCTGAAGTTAGTTTATCCAGAGGGGCAACTTCTCCTCCTCATTGCTGATTGAATGGGGTCTGCTTAGCATTCAGACGACGACATCCGACACAGTTTACCAGCATTCAGGGATTTCCTTCTTTGCTCCTGGTCCTTTGTTTTACGCTCAACAACTTTCCTTTGCCCTTTCAAAGGCTTTAATGTAGCAAATGAAGCCTTTTCGGATAAATACGAGAAGAAATCTTGTCATAAATGTGTTTGTGTCACAGATTTGTTTTGTGTTGATGCTTATACTACATATTTAGTCCATTCAAGCGCTGGGTTGCTTTTGTGCCGTGTGGATGGGAAGCAACCTGGATCAGCTGAAAAAACCCAGACCGGCCCAGATTTTCGGACTGTTATTCACCCCCTCGGTATACCCCACCTGGTGTCCCTATTTGACCTCCCATAGGGTGCACATTACCCCCTAAATGAAGTGTCACTCAGTGGTGAACACTAATGACTGTCTTGGGCTCTTCTGGGAGGTGTGAGGTACAGTGAATAAATGCAGACGGCTCTCTTATAATGATGTCTGCCTTAAGCCTAATGTGATGTCTTTTGCTGTCTCACACATTACTCTACTCTAAAATAATGTAAGCCAGAATTGATTTATTCAGAACAGTCAAAGCCTACTTACACAAAGGTCAATAACGTAGATGTCGCTCTCTTGGGAGTCAGCTGTTTTAAACCATTCGATTAGACATCTATAAAGGGTAAAAACAAATGCGTGACTTCATTATATAATACAGCTTTTATAGTAAATCAATGTTGCATGTTACATTTTCATGCCATCCTTAATGTACTGTACATGATAGCACTATATTATCTATCTATTAAATGGAGTAGTTGTAGGATATGTCTTTCATAATCGAGAGCTTATTAAAGATAAATTATTGGTTTGCTGTGCAATGCGTTGCTGGTTCAAGCTTTGAGTTTTGTGTTTGTTGGTGCTAAGGTTGGTTAGCGTAATGGATGAAGATGCTAAAAATACTTGCTTGTATATGGGACACATTGCATGTCACATAGGATGACACACACAGCGTCCTCAAATAGCTCTCGCTGCTTAACCGCATTGCATTTTGCTATCCGAGGGATAATACTTGATGCTTAAACAAGACAGCAAGCGACAGCTTCACCTGCTTTGCTATTTTTTATATATTTTTAGACATATTGGTTGTGTTATTTTTATTGTGTTACATTTAGAAGGTGACAAAATGCTTTTCTCTAAATGCATTCAAATATTGAATTGTAAAAATGAGATATGTTTGTGTATTTCATGACCTTTTTGTCAAGGAATGCTCTTTGACTGGGCTGTATGTGAGTCATCCAAGATTTAAGGTTGACTGGTTCATAACCATCTTTGCATCTTACCAATACTCACTAGTCACTACTCGCTACCAATGTGTAATATCAAAAGAACAGCTGTGTTCTTCCTGCCCTCAGGATGGCCTCCTTGTGAAAGAGCCTACCAGGCATTACCTGTGAGGATCCCAGAGGATTAAGAGAACCACAGCTTCCCATCTGGATGTCAGTATTTGGTTTCAGTCTCTTTCCTTATTGGATGAAACCTTTCCCCACATGGATGCTTCATTTGGCATTTAAGTCTGTCGCCCTACAGGAATTTTTTGGGACGCCCCATCTGAGCTCTCCGACACCTTACAATTTGATGGAATGCTATAATCCCGAGCCCAGCAGTTAGTTGTCCCTCTGTTTACACCATTGTTGTGGATGTTTTGGGTGCACTGGCAGGCCAGTAGCTCATTGAACATTTAATTCCCATGATGCCTCAGGTCAATTTGGGGTGAAATCCTTCCACGGATTTCACAGTTTTTGCCTGATCAAGATTAAGCAAGAAAAGATATGAGATCAGACCAAACTTTGGTTTATAGATCTGTGCATTACAAATGTGTTTGGAGGGTGTAAACGGCTGCTGTTGACCCACTTTAGAGCAGGAACTGGGACAATGTTTTTTTCAACCTTCACTCGATCGATTTGTATCCGGTACAGTACAGGCCAGCTTGAATACATTAGCCAAGCTAACTGCACTTGAACGCAATGTGTTAAAAATAGGCCTGACATATTTGCTGTTTAGCTAGACCTGTTTTTTTAGGAGCTGTAATTGCCTTTATTTACTGGGGCAAGTTGTCACACCTTTTTACCCCAGTGGGTGTTTCTGAAGATAATGCATTATTTTGTTTAAGTAAATCTTGATAAAGACACAAAAGTCTTAGATTCCACACAAATTCCACTGGTTTTGACCCGGATGAGAGGATGTGGTTTGTTAAACACGCTAGAATGTTGTGACAACTCATGAAATGACAACTGTGAAATGTTATTTGCAAGCTGACTAATTTGTACGATGTGAATTATACAAAAACATACAATTATTAGAAAGAAAAGCCATACTGAAGCTCCTCCTTTAACCCTAAACTTTCACTGGCCGTTTCTCAATATACGTTCTTCAGCGGTCTTGTGTCAAAGTCCGGTTCCATTACTCAAGAACACAAGAACAGAGAACGCATGAAAGCACCCGGATGTGTTCTTGATATCAAGGATCCACTGAATGCAGACTTGCACGTACTGAACCCGCTTGAAGTCCCATAAGTCATTGCGGCGCGGTTGCCTTGCAAGACCGGTCTCCATGAGAACACAAGTCCGTTCTTTGCGTTTTTAAACGGCTAATGTGTACTAAAACACCTAAATGATATTGTTTACAAGCAACATTGTAAGATGTGAGATGTGAGCAAATACGTGCAAAGTTTTTTTGGGGGGGATGTCAAAGATGAATCGCAGTTTATCGCATCCAGAATAAAAGTTTGTTTACATAATATGTCTGTATACTGTGCATATTATTTTTTATTTGTAAACACAAGAACATACTCATACATCTATATATATATCTAGGAAACATTTACATGTATTGTTTATATTTACCAATTATTTAAATTATATAAAAATCTTCATACAATTTTGTATTTAATATTTTTCTTAAATATATGCATGCATGTTTTTGTATTCATAAATAAAAATGTATATGCACATTACACTTCAATCAGACTAAAATTATTTATGGATTCATCATTTGACAGCCTTAGTTTATTTTCTTAACAGTAGGAATGAGGAAATTGAGGTATTTAAGAATAATGTTATGTCATTGTCCAGCCTTTCACAGTACTGCTGTTGTTTCGGCACGTGGCGCTTGGCAAAACAGCCGGGCACGCGATCTCCTTAGCTTGTGTGGAATTTAAAACCAGCTACGCCGCTGGTACAGAGGTCAACTTTAACGCACACAGATTTCCACAGCGTGTTTTCGTCTGGTTTCACCGTAGACGGGTTTCCCCTGACATTTCCAGGAAAGGTTAGAAAACAAACTGAGAATGTCAGCACTGGCTTTTTGTCTGCGGGTGATACTGATTCAAAAAGATTAGTTTTATACTAATGATAAAAGTTGACGCCTTCCGTATCTCCCGTCGCATTATTTCCACACCCAAGAGAGCCGTAGAGTATTCGAGCCGTGTGTGTCGGATGAGTGGAAGTCTAAAGGGGGCAGTTATTGATTCTCTTAAGCTAAAGCAGATGTTACGGCTGCTCCCAGCATGCCGGTGGCTTGAGAAATTCGCTTCTGCTCCATGTGGGATGAACGAATCTCCACTAAAAGGAAAATATGAGGGAGTCCGTCCGGCCCGCTTCTTTGCATGCCTCTCTTTGCAGCTCGTCTTGGAAAAAACTTGGCATTCTGGACATAAATCTGACTCTGGAAGCCGTGGTGGATGACCGCGGTATTCCTCTCGGAATCTGAATAATCTTACACGCGATGTTACATATTAAGCAAGGTTGTGTGTTTAAAGAGATGCTGAGACTTTGCAGCTGTGTTTTTGTCATGATCGCCGCTGTACAGTAGTTTGGCTTATTTTATGACTTATTAATGCAGATTGGGTCCGTGTTGATCCAAAGCCTGTTTGCGATGAACCCGTTGACTGTTTTTCCACGCCTGTGTTCTGGACACTTGCCCTCCTTTCCTGCAAAAACAAACAAATGCTCATTGCGTTCAGTAGCGGGCAGATCAGATTGTGATAACAGGACCAGGTGAAGCGTGTCTGATGATGTTCCATGCTCTCCGTCTCTCTTTTTTTTCTCTCTCTCTCTGTTTGTCATGGATGGGTAAATCCGGCTGTCTGATCATCACCCTGGTTTGCTTCAGAGATAAATAATACGCAAAAGCAATATAATAAATCCATCTCTTTAACGTTTTTCTTCAGCTTATTTTTGTGTAACTTAAAAAATGTGGGTTCATTTATTACCATCATCTGTTTGTAATCCCGTACATTTTGTGAGCTGTATCGGGGAGGTTTGTATCTTCAAGTACGTTTTGTTTGTTGTGATGTTTGTGTTGACGTTCTGTCAGCGTGTACTTCGACCCCTGACCCATAACCAGGGCAGCTGCCCGTACAGTAATTGGCAGTGTAGCAGTCCGAACACATGCTGCCCGTCATCACACTGGCTCTGTTAGCGGACATATGGACGGCCGGACGCTTCATGAATGATGAGTTCACCTGTTACAGCCGTGTTCCACACCAGCGGCCTCCAATGTGAGCTGTGCCGAGCGTCTCCCCGAGGGTTCATTTGTGAGAAAGAAGCGTTTTGATTTGGTCCAAACGTGGAGGTCGCCACAGTGCGTCTTGTGTTGTATGACAGCACGAAGGCTTGTTTTGAATGATAGTTGGGGATTCTTGTGTTTTGGAGGGATATTTCACTAATGATACACGGTTCAGTGAGTTCTAAAGACTCTGCTTTGGCCTACCATCTGGGCTGTCGAGAGAGAGTCCACATGGTGGTCAGCGCTGTCTCTCTCTGTGTTTGGTCTCTTGCCTTTAGTGTCTTGTTGCTTTCACACAGAGATGTGTACGCTCATTTGCTTGCTCCGTGTTTTATGTCTACTCGGTTGTGTGTTTGTTCGTGCATGGGTCGACGATTATTCGATTATGCCCTGGTCAATTATCGACGTCGATATTAAGCATTTTTATGATTATCGACTTTGAGACATCAGTTGACGGAATAGGCATTTGCACATTATTTGAAGTCATGCCAATTCACAAATAGAAATCAATTTTAATGCATCAACTCTCGTGCTTTCAAAAGACGCCACTCAAACTGTTCGCAACAAGTGTCAGATTGAGTTATTTTTGCAACTTATTTCGCATAAATGTTCAGATACACACTCTTGGCGAGTATACACGTAAGCACAGTCAGTTGAGTAAATGCTTCAGTGAGTAAACGTGAACAGCATCTGTAATAAGTGTTATTCCTTTACAGTAGATTGGTTGGTTTCTATCCTAAAATATGTATAAATTTACTACTTTTTTCCAATAGGTGTATGTGGTATTGTAGGTGTGTCTTTGTTAATGAGGTATCAGGGGTGATTTAATTCATACTCAAGCGTTTTGACCAATACATAGATAGTTTTCAAAGTGTGGCATAGTTTTTTTCTGTATGGTGTGATTAAAATATCAGTTATCGGTCTACTTGATCGACCCCGAAAAACGCATATCGGTTGACCCCTAGTGCACACACATCTGATTGGTTAAACAGAATGTCATCCACTAGTGTTTGCAACCTCATTGGTTGAATCTTGACTTGTTATTGTGATTATTTTGACAATACACGATTTGAAATGCACATTTTGCAATTACGATTTGTAATACACAACACTTTTGATGAAAAAAGGATCATTAACTTGTCACTTTAAAAGAGTCTATAAAGTGTGACCAGTCTATTATTACCAAGGAAATATATTTAATCATTTTTCTTGAACATTCATTAGTTCTAGTGTGTGTGTAACATGACACATCACAGTTTTCAGTGCATCCATCGCTCTGCCCCAGAGACGAATGTGTGTCCTGTCAAACAAGGTCACCACAGCTGTGTGGAAATAGTACTGGTCACCCACCGTAACCCATTTAGGATGCCAGTATGACTAGTTTGGCCCATCAAAAGGGCCACATGTATAAAAGCGGTATCCAAACCTTTAAGTACAAACCAATCTCCCTCTCTAAACAACATTTCAATGTGCTTTTGTGCGGTGCAGGCCACCTCAAACACCAGAAAGTCACATGACGTCAATATCGTTCTGATAAAAATGAGCTTGTGGTCTCTGGTGAGTCCTGGGCCTGAGGCGGGGGTCCTAAACCCTGATGTGTGTGATTTTGACAAAGCCCAGAGAGGGAGGTTCTGCCTTTGGCATCATAATATAAATGGCTAATGCTGTTTTTTTAAAGAACCACATTGAACAGTTTAGCTTTTTCAATTCAGAAAACTCATTCATTGTTGGGTTGTTGTTGTTATTTTACATTCACGGCTTCTGTGTAAATGATCTCTGTTGCTAACTTCCTTGCACATGAAATGGGTAACAAAGTTTCTTTCCACTGAACCTATATAAGCTACCGTGTATACATGGCATCGTTCACCTCGACGGATGTATGTTAAGTGCTTATGTGGTCATCACTATTTCTGAAGTATTTCCTATCTGATTCAGATCTGCACAATAGCAACATCATTAATGTTACAAAACTCTTTTAATGACAGAATAGAACAGATAACTAAACATCTATAAGCCTCCTCTCGTTGTTATTTGGATATAAATACATCAAATAACACTTTATTTTGAGATTGACTTCCACGTCCACACATAGCATGCTGGGAATTAATCTGACGCCGTGGAAGATATAATTAAAATGTATGAGTTCAGTGATTTCTTATTTTTGTTTCCCTGTTAAACACACTTATAAAGTTGTAAGATAAATGAAAACTTTTTCACAGATTTCAGTACATTACTGTTCGGGAATACAGGTGTATTTGTCACTTCGCGACAATTTGTGGCCGAATCGGTCTGCTTTGAAAAGAGACTGTATGGAGATATTTATAAAAAGATGAAGAATGGAGAAGTGAATCAAATCTAGGAAGTATAAGAGGAAAATCAGCATGAGCAGATCATATGAGCTCTCTGTCCGAGCACAGTGACTAAAGTCCACGTGAGTGTGAGATCAGTCAGATCTGTTTCCTTCAGATATAGAAACACAAAACGGGAGGATGAATCTCATGTGCTGGTGTTTTTTGTGCTCTTAGTGTGGTATGTGTGCTTGGAGTATATAGTACATGTGTGTTTGTTACGTGGTTCCCTTTTCAGATCTGACTGTATCATATAGCAGATGTTCCCATTTTGTTTATTGCGTATGTGTGTATATCCACAATCATTCAATCTACATTCTCTTCATGACACATAATGTGTCGTATGGGCATTTACTGACTTTGCAGGCTGTATCTAGATTTATCATAGTTATTATTTGTTTGGTTTTTAGTTTTATTGTAGTTTTAACATTTTGAATTAACTCTTGTTTTTAATTTGAGCAATTTATCATTTTTGTTATGTGATTTTATTATTTTTTATTGTTAGTTTGTTATTTTCTCTGTTGCTGAATCCGTTGAATTTATTTATTTGGTTTCAATTATTTATTTAAGTGACTCATATTTTCAAATAATATTCAGGCAAAATATTTTATTTCAATTAACAGAAATGTATAATAGTTTGAGGTTTAGAAAATTATAATAACCTGCCCATGAGCCAGTTGCAAAAACTTAGCCTCTAAATTTAGACTGTGTCTTAACTTGTCTCACTAGCAATTGGTTAGGTGTAATAAGTCTTATATTTTAGATTTTAATTTGACCAATCTACCTTTTTATGTGGCTGACTTAAAGAAGTAAAAAAAGAAATCGGATGACTAACTTGTAAGACTAGTCTAAGCTGTTTATGCAACCGGCCAAGTCAATCAAAGCCATTTTTATCACCAGTATTATCATCCGCCCCCGCCATGGGAAAATGTTTCTTTTTCTTATGTTTTATTAGATAGAATTTCAGGTGGCGTCGGCATCCATAACATCCGGCGTGGGATGAGCAGTACCTGTAATTAAATATTGTACAGGAGTGAGCAGTGATAATAGTAATATTCACCCTCCGATGACACAAAATGTAAATACATTACTCATGTTGGAGAGCCGTCACGTTGAATTATAGTAAGTTTGGATATGAATCACGGAACCGCTTGTGTGAAATCGGGATGAATTATACAACATTACAGTTCAAGCTCTGAGTGTTTAAAAGCTATAACATTACAGCAGGTCACATCTAAATCCCTTCACGCACACACACACGCAGAGAAAGAATCAAAGAGCCGATTACGGCACAGAATGAAGTGAAGTGGGCAGCTTAACAAGTCTGACCTATATTCTCATTTAATCATAGTCATGTATGATTTACTCTGGCCTGTCCAGACACTTTTCGCCCGGTTCACTTCACTTATAGTATACATTTACACTGAACAATGAACTTAATTCAGTTTCAGTGAGACTGAGAGAGGGATGAGTTAAACCGTCACAGGGTGTAAACTTTACATTTATGCATTTTGGTGACTCTTTCATCCAAAGTGAATTACAGTGCTTTCAGTATAAAGATATTCTGTCGCATATATGTTCGATAGGAATTGAATGTTTATATTATGCATACATTCGTCGACATTTAAGATTTGTGCCCAAATGATAATTTTGGTTTACTTCGAAGGCCCGGATCTGCTCTCAAAGATAAAAAGCGCACATAAAAGATTTTCACCCTTCATCTCTGAGCCTCTCACATCACCCGTCCGTCTCCGTTTGATTCTCTTTGTGAACCCCTTAAATCATTTTTTGACCTTTAGGTATCTGGATCACAGACGACCGGCTTCATTTATTTCTGATAAAACTCCAGAGCAAAATCTATACATTCAGGCCCCTAAATGACACAAGCACAATGGGATGAGAGCGCACAACATCTTTTGAGTGACGGTTCGCTCACAGAGCGGCCCATATACACGGAAGGAGGAGGGATGAGTGTGTGGCTCTGTTAACATTTCTAGACATGTAAAAGTGTATCTTCAGGTGGTAAATCTCATAAAGGTGGTTAGAACTGATTCTTGGAATTCAGCCAGTGCTCGGGATGTCTTAACTTTCACCTCCTCAGTCACGAAGAGCAATTTGTACTCGACCTCATCCGTGTTAACCTGCTTGTAGCGGTTTCTCACATATTGACGTTTTAATTTCCGCCACTTGTACTTTGCAATTAGCCTCACGTCTTGTGGTCCGTAGCGGGTCGAGCGTGTTCTGGACGTCTAAACAAGCTCATTATTTAGGAGACCTGCTCTCTGTCAGTACACGGACCCTTCACTCGCGTTCACATCACCGCGGACAGAGTCTCTCTCTACTAGCAGCTGCGGTAATGAATGATTTCCACAGCGACCGCTTCATTGGCACGGCCGTACCAAGAGATGTGCCAAGGAACCCTGAGCTCCTGTTATGTAGCGCAGATGAATCGCTGGTTTGATGAAGGGCTGTGGTGCGTTGCTCTACATTGCTAAGAAAGGAAAGCTGGAGAGGTTTTCTATTTTGTATCTGGAAGAACATTTAGATCATATTTGAAGTGCAGATGCCAAGATTGCGGGTTTAGATTTCTGAATTATAATTGCGGAGGCAAGGTCTCCCAAGTCTTGCAGTCTGTAAAGTGTAATCGTCTGCTAATATCGCAGGTGGTTTCGTGCCCTAAATACTTTTGTATTTTAAAAAGTCTCATGTTTTTGTACTCGAGCGTTTAATTGTTTTGCAACTTTTTAATCCTCTCATATTCCCAGTCTCTGCATATTTCAGTGAGCTGCGCTACAGAACGCTTGGAATGTTTAGAGCTAAATATTGTGTTAATAATTCATTCTCCGTTTTGGTTGTGGACGGCCCCGAAGCTTGCGTAGATTCGCATTTTAATGTGGTCATGAATAATGAATGAATAGAGGTTGATACGCTGTCAGGATCATTTGTTGGATCACGAGTATTTCAGTCGGATAAAAACGCATTAAGATCCTTTTGAACCGGTTAACTGTGTTTAAATATTCTCAATAGCAGAGATTGTAATAAACACGGCGTTAAACTAGTGTTTTTTAATGGCCTATTTGTTTGTTCAGGCCGGGGTGGCCACTTTATTATATACAACATATTAAAGGGATAATCAAACGTTTTGGTTTTAAACAAGTGTTGAGATGCCCGTCTCAGATTGTTTTGTGCACTTTCTTTGAATAATTACATGTCGGACACCCTGTCTCATTTTGTACCAAGTTTGCAAAAAAATAAACCAATGCATTTTCTAAATAAAAACCAAGTTAATGTATTTATTATCAATGTATTGAACATTTAACCTATGCCCATTGACTTGCATTGGTTTGGTGTCCATACAATAGAAGTCAATGGGGACTAAAATGTTTTGGTTACCTACATTTTGCAGAAGTCATAGAGGCTTAAAATGACAACAGTGAGAGAATTTTCATTTTGAAAGTGTAATTATTCAAAGAAAGTGCACAAAACAATCTGAGACGGGCATCTCAACACTTGTTTAGACACCAAAACGTTCGATTCAGTCCACACTCCATACAACAAATCATTGAGCTCTGTGTTTTCCAGAGGCCTCGTGTGCTACCTGGAAGCGCGAGACAGATGTCACTTGGCCAAAATTTGAGTCCCACGTCACAGCCCATCATTCTGAGCTCTCCATCGCCCCATAAGGAGCTTAGACCACCCGACTGTAGCATCGCTTTCCCTTCAGACCTAAACCCGATCTGCGGTTAATCCACACAAGCAGAGACTTCTCTATTACATTCTCCCTCGCTCTCTGAAGGGATGAGGCTCACCGTCTCAGGTCTGTGTCAGCCCTGGAGGATTATGGGATAGCGAGAGCGTGTCGCCCTGCAAAGGTCTCAACGTGATGCTGTTAGTTTGAATCTAAGTTGCTTTTACTAGGTTTTTGAATTTAGTTACTACAAGTGATGCAGAATTGTAGTTAAATATTGAATAAAAGAGTGGAGAGACTTGGCCGTAGACATCCTATACCGTCACTCATCCATGCAGAACCATCACGGTTGTATAACCACCGAAAATACTCCGTTCCTCATGATCAGTGATATGTAAATAGTTTTTTTTTTTCTTTGGGGTTAATCTGTATTTGAGTATTTGAGGAATATGGATTTTGTTTCATAGTAATGTGATCACCTTTAGTTAACTGGATGGTGTGTTTCATTTGCCTATATCGTGCATGGTCAAGTTTTCTTGTATTTCATCTTCGTCCTCTATGGAACGAAAAGGTTCATCGAAGAGTTTTTCAGCACTGACATCCTTGGCGAGACTCCAGCCCTGTTAACAGTCCGAGAACAGCTGTTGCGTGGTTACTGAGGAAAGATTTGACATGAACCTTCGATATGAATAATTTAGTTTGCTTCTCCCGAAATCAGATTGTATAATTTATTCATCGGACCTACTTTGTTATTTTGGCTTCCGAATTTCAAAGTAACGATACAGCTGGTCTTCAGAAACCAGAGACAGAATTTCGGAAATGTAGAAATTAATCAAACTCAGGGACGAATCTAAAAAGCCATTCAGAGAGGAAAAAAGTTCTATGTGAGGGAGTTTTAATGTGTTGCTGTTTGGATTTTCTATGGCTTTGTCTGTTTAGCCCTTTGCAAATATCGGTGGTAATCATTTTTACAATTAAGTAGTGTTTTCTTTTAAGATGAAAACAGTGGGTTAGCGGTTTCTTTAAATCCCTGTGAGAGATAATAATAGCCATGTTTCCCTTAGCAAGCACAACTCATGCACATATATTTGTCTGTGAGCTTTGTGTGTCTGGAAAGGCGGACATCATTTTTTAAAGTCTTGCCACACACACCCTCGCTGAAGTTCTCAACTGGGTCAGAGCTTCTGTGTGGGTCTGTAAAATCCTCTTTATAAATCCTGCTAGTGGAAATCATCTCTCCATCGTGATCTCAGCAGGTAACGTAACCTGATTTAACTCACCTATCCCATAATCCCCTCTGAGAGGAGTGGGCAATGATGACATCATTAGAAGGCGTTTCGACAGCCGTCTTCTCAATTTTCTTTCTCTGTCTTACACCATCTCCGCCTCAAAATAAAACACTGATTGTTACTTCCCTTTTCTACTTGCATATCTCTTTATGTTTTCTGAGACGTCTCTTTTCTGTTTTGCTCTCCTTGTCTTGGTCTGCATTTACTTCAAAGGCTCTGCAAACATGTTTATAAGAGCGGCGGTACCGTTAGTCTCCTCAGCTGAGCCTTTTATACAAAGCTCATTATATTATATATGTATGATATGCCCTTTATTTCAACTTTTTTAAACCTTTCCACCGCACCAATGCCATGTTCCAAATACCTTTAGGGTGATAAAAAGATGGATTGTACATCCTTGCAGTGCGCCACTACCCTAGAGGTCAAGCGACGTTGACTTGAAAATGAATGAACTGGAAATGGCCAGCCGTGCTTTTACGAGCTTACAGTTTGCTGCTTGCAAAGTATGCACAATCTTTGTGATACTTGCTTGAATTCACCATCACCTCGTGTTGAAATCATATCCTGTTGTAAACCTGGATGAGTTGTTGGTTCACCAGATTTCTGGATGAAACGTGAAGAATGTTTTTCTTGTTTCAGTTCTGGCCAGTTTCCGGGGGACGGTGCAGCATGGCTTGCCTCTGGAGATCGGAGACACCGTGCAGATCCTGGAGAAATGTGAAGGCAAGTTACTGATCTGTTTTATCCCAACAGGGCTGTGAGTGGTGTGGGATATGACACTTGGGTTTAACTTTTAGAAAAACAACTAAACACCTGTGCAGCCCCTTGTTCCTCTCATTGTGTAGCATGCGGGAGGATTTGATTCTTTGCTCTTCGGCTCAGGCTTTCCCTCATTTCCTGTTTCCACACTTTGAAGACACACTCCTCTCTGTTCACTGGTGCAAACATTTCCTGTTTTTTAAGTTAGCGAGCTGCGTATTATACTGTATGTATGATTATATGTATGTACTGTACAATATGTAATATGCATGATATATTCTTTATATAGCATATTTAACACATATAAATAAATAATTAATATAAAATATGTTTTATTTATTTATAACTTTCATTTACAAATACTTCTAAATTAATGAGGTGTTTATTATATTGTATAAATTATATAAATACAATTCATTTATAAATACTTTCAATATAGTGAGCTGTTCATTCATAATATGTACATAATTATATATTATGCAAATCATTATTTATTTTTTTGATTTATTCATTTAAATGTATTAGTTGAATGTGCTATATAATTAATAAAAATAATAATGTATGATTTATAACATTAATTTACAAATACTTTTAAGTTAGCGAGCTGTTTATTAAATATATAATATTATATGATATATATTAAGCATTATATATATTTTATTTATTTGTTTTTTGTGTAAAATATGCTATATTATTAATACAAAAATATATTAAAAATAACATTAATTAACAAATACTTATTAATACAATTCATGTACTTAGACATACACGCATTAAATTCGGCTTGTTTTTTTAAAATAAGAATTACAGATCTTTTTATTGAATTAAAGCATTAGCCTTGTTTCTTAAATAACATTTCTGTCCATTAAAAATACTTTCCTGAAGAACCCAGCTCAGCCGAAAGACACATTAGCCGCACATTAAGATGAAAGTCTCAGCTATGTTTTGTGTTTCAGGCTGGTTCAGAGGATTCGTCCTCAAGAACCCAAATGCGAAGGTAAGCCACAGTCTCTTAGTCTTTTGTTGAGTGTGCCGAGAAGCTTTTTTCAGTTTATACAAAATAAGAGGAACACAGGCAGGTGAAGCTGTCAGATAAAAGCTTTCTCTCTTCATCTGCTCTTTTGATTATTATTAGAATTATTCACACTTTTGTTTTGCTGCGCTTCGTTGCCAAGTGATAATTGTGTCACCTCCCATTTCATTATCATATGTACACAAAAAATGGTTTCTATCTTTCTTTCTGTTTTTTAGGGGATTTTTCCATGCAGCTACATCCACCTGAAGAATGCTCATATCAAGAATAAGGGGTGAGGTCAATAAACGACGGGTCACAATGATATCTCAAGCTTAAAGATTGTTTTCGTGGAAGAAGTCATGTTTCGCTTACATGTTTCTTTATGAAGTTTAACATACTGAATACGAAAATCACATCTGATTGTTTTGACAATCACCCGTAGGCGCCCATCATAGCTTCATCCCACCTTCCACATACTACAGATATTTCTAGAATTTTCTGACGGTGACGACCAGAATTTTGTTTTTGTGAGAATTTCGTTTCGATTCGTTTTAATCCTCCGTCACGGCCAAAGCGTCTTACTGTGACTGTACTATAACAGTGCTGGACCAAAAGAACCGTCTTTTTTCTGCCCCCAGTTTTCCTCTGCTTAATGATCAGCATAGAGATAGCACAACCATTCAGGTTCTCATATCTGTTTCCCTGTCATCTCACCCATAGGCAGTTTGAGACGGTGGTTCCAACAGAAGACTCTGTCATTACCGAAATGACGTCCACCCTGAGGGACTGGGGTGCCATGTGGAAGCAGCTCTACGTGGTAAATATTGGTGCAAACGCATCGGTCCGCCCACAGACAGATGTCGGCTGAGCACACACATGCAGGAATGAGCAGCGAGAAACTAGATTTCTTTCGATTATTTAGAAACCAGCTCAATGTTTTTCAGTGGTACAGCTATGTGATCTTGTTAAAGCTTTGACGTTTCAATTTCGTTCCCCCGTAGAAAAATGAAGGAGATCTGTTTCATAGACTGTGGCACGTGATGAATGAGATTCTGGACCTGAGACGGCAGGTTTTGGTGGGTCACCTGACTCACGACCGCATGAGGGACGTCAAACAGCACATCACGGCACGTCTGGATTGGGGCAACGAGTAAGTACAGCGTTACGTTGTAAGCCATGAGCATCCGGAAAGTCAATCTTAAGTGTTTGTCAAAGCCAGCCACGTAAGTCGTTGATTCTCATGCCGCCATATCATTCTGATTGGTTATAAGTGTCTCACTGATCTGGTTGGCTGTCATCACATCACATCATTCTGATCGGCTGTAAACATGTCACGCCATTCTGATCGGCTGAGATTGTCACGTCGATCTGTTTGGTTGTGATCGATGTCACGCCGCTTTGATAAGACGTCCGAACACATCGTTGTGTTTGGCTGCGAACCCGTCATGCTGTTCTGATTGGCTGTAACTTTATCTCACCATTCTCATTGGCTGAGATCGTGTCACTGTGTTCTGATTGGCCGTTATCATCGTACGTCGTTCTCTCGCTGTGATCTTCTTTGTGTTTGCCTTCACAGGCAGCTGTGTTTGGACCTGGTACCCCGGAAAGAGTTCAGCATGGTGGACCCCGAAGAAATCAGCGTGACGGAACTCCACCGACTGGTACGTTCCTTCACGCCTCCGTTGGCACGTTACCACGGCGACCGCGTTCTTTCCTCACTGGAGGTTTATCGTCCCGAAACGATTTCTCTCCATCTACAATTCAGCCACTTGATCCCGTTCCGTTAAACGTAATGAAAAGCCCCGCACGCTTCAGTCATCTCGAGTAACAAGCCCCCGGGGACGATGACAGTAATTCCCGACAGCGCTGACAAGATACAACGCAGAAAATAACCGCCATGGATGTGGAAGCGCGCCTCCCGGCCGGAGGGGTTGTTGACAGCGGGGAGTCTCTGCTGTGATGTAATTGAGTTTGCGAGGAGCACATGGAAGCGTTCCCCTCGCTAAACGTGACCCGGTGTGCCCCTTCACGCTGGGTAATGTAATGTAATAACCCTCGGCCGGCAGACACTGTACCGCACCCTGAGCGGTCTGCTGAGCGTGCGGCAGGGTGTTTCAAACTTGTTATTAACTTACAGACAAAAAGTAGCAGCACCCATGAAACTTTCAAAGAGCTATGGTGTTATTTTGTGATGAACGACTTTGCAGGGGAAAAGGAAATATTTGGGCAACAGTTATTGATTTATTTGGGTTATTTTGCGCTGTGATGCATCTGGTTTAGCTGTGATTGAGTTGTAGGAACAACAGCATGGGCTTTTGTGTGATGAATAATGTGGTGGTGAATCAGGTCACAGTCTTTAATTAGTGCGGAGGAATCAGACCGCACATCTCAATGTGTTTGTGTGGGTGTGTGAGGCAAAAAGTAATGGGTGGAAAAACAGAACCAGGAACTGCAGATGAATGAGATACGAGTGACTTTATCTGTAGTGTGTTATCCAACACTTCACAGTTATATGAGTTAAATGGACAGTTCACCCAAAATTGAAAATCATGTACTCACCCTCATGTTTTCCAAATCTGTATACTGATGAACACAGAGAGAGATATTTGGAAGAATGCTTGTTAACTGTTTTGCCCACCATGACTAGACAAAGGTGGTAGACAAAAGTGCCCCAGAGCCGTTCATTCTTCAAAGTATCTTCTTTTGTGTTCGAAAGAATAAAGAAAACGGCAAGCAACGGTGGCCAAGAACTGGTTACAAACATTGTATGAATGTAGACGTAATTTTCATTTTTGGGTGAACGGTTCCGTTAATATGAGAGTAGGCATGCACGCTTCCAAAAAAGCATCCCATAATGTCACAATGTTTTCCACCGTGCCTTGGCGCTTTAATCCAAATCTGGCATGTTCTGTGAATACTGTGTTTACCGTTTTATCCAAATCAGCTTACAATACAAGGTCATTTATTAGTGTGGGTTTTCCCTGGGAGTCGAAACCGTGACCTTGGTGTTGATAGTGGCATGTTGTACCAGTTTCTCGCTGGCATCTGTCTCCCACGCCAGCTGGTATAGCGGAAAGAGCTTTTTTTACGCAATGCCACTATTTGAAATATTGCTACTCTTCACACACACACCGACGTGTATATGTACCGCTTCATGACCTTTTTACATTTCACATCACGCATGTTCATGCCTAGTGTCCTCAAGCTTGTTAAATAAATGATATTTGGCGTTTGATATCAAATGTCTCGTGGGAAATGACCTGGATGTGTCACTTTGTTTGTGCGGATAGATGGAGCATCGACACCGGAAGAAAGAAACCCCGACTCCTGCCAGCACGCATCATCTGTTCGTCCATATGAAGAGTCTGATGAGCTCAAATCTGGGTGAAGAACTGGAGGTCTTCTTCTTCGTCTACGACAGCCGTGAGAACAAACCACTAAGGTGAGCATCTAACCAATCGTCGATTTTTCTTGATCTGTGCATCAAAAGTATGTTCATGATGCATTTGTCTTAATTTGGTTAATGTTGCATTTTTGTTTTCGGCTAAACACGTACATCAGAATGTCATTGTATTGCCAGCTTGTTTGTTTCTTCTTTGTTTCTGGGTGTTGCCTGACAAAATAAACTCCTGGAAGAAACACAAGCACACCTGCAGTTGGAGACCATGACATTATTCAGATTGTTGTGTGTGTTTGTTTGAGTACTTGCAAGCTTTTTAATTTTTGGGTGAACTTTTCCTTTAAGGGACTCTTGTCCGTGTCGTTCAGCGCTGCATGGACCGTGATCGCTGTCCCTGTTTGTATTTATTTTCCTTTCGACATTTCAGCACTGCTTTCAGATCCTTCTCTTATCTGTGTGTCTGTCTGTCTTTCTCTTCTTCGCACAACACAGAATGCACACAGACTGTTGATTGACAGCCTTTTGGTTATCCCCCATTCCCAAGAGACCGCTCTGTGGCACATTTCATTTATCTACTCAGACGTACGGGGGGATCACTTTTCTCCGCCGTGTCGATTTATCCAGCCGTGTCCGGAGGGAAGGGGGAGGTATCGGTGTCCCATTTGAACTTGTCGTGTTACCATCCCCGGCATCAAGGGAGGAAATATCAAATTCTCTGTGATGTGAAGAAAGCCGCCGAGCGTGCGTTGTGGAAATGGGAGGAGGTGGTGATATTTGTTGATAGGAAATCCCAGTGTCCACAGACGCCTCTTCACGGCCCTGCAGCTGCGTGTCAGGCTTTGTGTTTCTGGCTGTGCTGACGGATTTTAATAATACTCGGTTAATTATGTGCCGTTTGTCTGTAGGGATGTTTCAATACAAGTCCGTGCATGAATGCGTTTTCCTTTGTGTATTGAATCTGTAAGGCTTTTCCAGTCTCTGGCTCTCGTGTGTGTCCGAGCAGCCGGCTTTTGTTCTGTTTGTGGATGTATTTATTGGCTGTACATTTATGTAACTGGATTATGAGGTTGTGGGTGAAGGACTGGTGTGTGTATCATGTGTCACCAACCCTCTCTCTCTCTCTCTCTCTCTCTCTCTCTCTCTCTCGCTCTCTCTCTCGCTCTATCTCTCTCACTTTGTCAATGTGTCTTTCCACAAGAACATTAACCCTTAAGCTAATTGGAATAAAGTAGCTTCCCCAAAAGCACAAGGTTGACAGGGGTGTCAAGTGATGGTATTACCATGTCAAATTTACAAAACATTTCAGCATCTCTTCCGCAAAAACATTTTATGTGTGAGACTTAGCCTTAATTTGTCAAAATGATATGGTGTGTAAATGATGCGTTAAAAAGGTCGTTTTTTTCAACACGATGTCTAAAATCAATGCTCTCTCTCTTGATCTCTCTTTCAACAGTGAAAGGTTCTTTGTCAAACTCAACAAAAACGGTCTGCCCAAGTATCCCGACAAGTCCGAGAGACAATGCACACTTTTTGTGGTAAGATTTGGAGTCTCTTCATGAATCGCACACTGGTACATTATTGTCATCCTTCATGAAGCTTCGTTTGTGTTTCGATTAGGATCTGGGAAGTGGAGACCTGAGGAAAGACGTGTATATTGTTGTGCACATCATTCGAATCGGTAAAATATGTGTGATGTAGAGATGCACCGATATGTCGACCAGTAATCGCTATCGCTCAATAAAAGCATCTGGAAAATGCAATGAATTCGTGCGCTAGTTTGATGTTCAATAATAGTAATTATATGAATTAATAACATTCAGAAAGTAAAGAAATATTCATTAAATCTTCAGGATTTAGTTGATGCGAGTTGAAATAACCACAAAACTATCGGCATGGACAGAAATCACTTTGAACAATCGTATCGGTGGAGAAATTGAGTATCGCTGCATCTCTTGTGTGATGTCATGTTTTTGCAATAAATGATAATAGATGCCAGAAAGCGTAAACAACACTGCGTTGTGTGTGCTTGTGTCGTGTTTGTGTAGGAAGAATGGGTGCAGGAGAGAAGAAAAACACAAGTAATGTGCAATACAGACGTCCGTTCGGCTGCGCGGTGGTCAGCATCACTGATCTTCTCACTGCGGACTCAAAAGATGACCACCTGCTAAAGGTCTATGCGTAAGTCAAACACACATACATATCGCTCTAATCGGCTACACGTCCTGGTTTCTAGACCGACCTTCACGATTTACTTAACCTAAGATATAAAAAAAAGTTTTCACGTTACCATCCAGAACTTTCCAGTGTGACTGCAGTATAAAATCAGCACTGATACAACACAATGACCTATTTCACACTAGATGACAGACAGATCTATTCAGCTCGGGCGTTTATTGGTCCACAAACACATTATCAGCTGGCTCCCTGTCAGCCTCGGGCTGTTAATATGATTGTGCTTCTTTGTATCTGTGTCATTGTGGGAGCGAACCGTCTTCTGATTCTAGTTTCATTTTTCGCAGATGTAATACAGAGAGCGAGTGGAGCCAAATTCACGACAACATCATTAAGAAAGTCAACATCAGATACAACCTCTCGGGGTCCAACACGGGTGAGACGACGGACAAAACGTTGATATTGATCCACTGAAAAAATGGATTAGACTTGATTAAGATGTCACAACATTTATGTTTGTGCAAACGTTTTCATTTTAGAAACGCATTGGTGGCCAAAATAACAGGAGGAAAACAGACTATTTAAGGATGAAAGGGTTTTGTAAAATAGTCATGGAAAATTGAATCATGATTATGAGTGAGAAAAACATGGATCGATATTGTGTGGACTTCTATTTTCTTCTTAATTTAATATCTCCCATTTCTAGCATAAGGCATGTGTCTGCGTCCGACCAATATATCAGACTTCTACAGACGCACGGCTTTCAGCGAAAACTAATTTGCATGACGGCAAGAAGTTAATAATTCTAGATGTGAAGACGCACGGAAGGACCCTCCGGGTAGCTTATAAATAAAGCCACGCTTGCTAATAAATTCCATTTCGGCCCGGCGTGTTTCTAACAGCCGGGGGAATCAAATTTGAGGATAAATGTACAGCCGAACAGAAGGCAGATGGAAAATCTGCAAAGAGCGTCTGACTAGATCTACATCTTTTAGATGCTGAATAACGGCACGACCTAAAGGAATGCGTCAGGTGTCATTTAATGACAATCGTCTTAACTCAGATGTGTAAATCACAGCAGGCGATGAGGAGAATTAAGAGCCGTCTTCCAGGATTTATTGAATCTGCTTTTTGTTTTTGTTACGATAGAAGTTCTAGTTGTCTAGCGCATGGTTGGGAACAAATGTAGACGGGTGTCTGGTTTGGATCAAAAGCCGCACACGTGCTCTGAATCTGTCTGCGTGATTAATGAAGACTTTTTCAAGCTTCATTCTCAAACACGATTATGCAACAAAACCAACAAACCAAACCGCTTTCTTTTAGATGAGGTTCATGATCAAACTTATGCTTGCTTTCAGCTTAGCCTTAACAGCGTTAACTTTGCCATGATTACTTTTGAACGTTATCACTGTTTCACACAGCAGATGTGTTGCAAAAGCAGAACCGAGCATGAGGACGCAGACACTGCGGTTTACCAAGATGCAAGCCACAGTGAAACGATGCCAAATTTATGCTGGATCTGGTTAATCAGAACAACAAGGAATTATAACAAAAATGACCTTTATCTGTTATATCAGGGATATTTATTATAATCAGAGCTTTGTAATGAATATTCATGTGCCCTCCGGTGAACACCTGTGAATATTCATTGCGTACAGCGCAGACTCTATGTCAGTCCATTGAGTAAAGGCGAGTTCATTTAATCGCTGAATAATCATTTGTAATGAGATGATTTTAAGCTCTTTTCGTCTAATAATACATTGTGTGTGTGTGTGGTTCATTCTAGGCCTGGCAGTGGCGCTTCAGCTGCTTCACGGGGACATCGAACAGTTGAGGAGGGAATATATGGTCCTCTTCACCCGCGGGGTGTCCATCACCAAGAAGCTGGGCTTCTCTGATGTTATCATGCCAGGTACGAAAATGACTAATTTACCCAGAATGCCACAGTTTCCAACCTCACAAGAATGTTTCCGATGGCTTTGAATCTGTCGAAACATTATTTGCTCTTGATTTCTGCTTTAAGAGAGTTTTCATCTCTGATAAATTGCCAAACCTTGACAAACACAACTTTCCCGTCTGAATAAAACCGGTGCGCTGTGACCCACCACAATTCCATAAAGCCAGCCAATCAGATTCGAGCTTTTGAGAAACTGCCATTTTTGTGCGCATTATGCAAAAGATGCTGATGTACAGTCCATTTATTTCTTTGACTTTTATGTATTGACATGAACATGAGCAGTCTGTCTTTTACCTCTTGGATGCACTAGCTGTCCTTTATGGCTGACTGATTTATTATTAGCCTGTTGTGTCTTTTTCTTTTCTGTGTTTGTGTGTGTGTGTGTGTGTGTGTGTGTACTGTAATTTCTTCCCATTCACCAAATCAGGTTCTCCAGGAAACTCAGTGACTTTACTTTACACATCTGATTGTTGCCACAGCAACTGTCATATGTCCATTAGTTGGCATGACTACTGGTTTGATGTCTTCCGCTTGAACTTGAAATAGGAACACGCACGTGCACAAACACACACGCACGCGCACACACACACACACAGGAAAGCACACTTCCTCTGCTCTGCGGCTGAGGTTGCGGATGCTCTTTGTCCCCTTTTTTGCCGATGCTCTTGCACGTGTTTTTGTAATAATTCTTAATAGAGTCGCACAGCTCTCCATTCGCCATGTTTTAAAAACACCGCATACCGGACCATGCACCTTTCTACCATGCACCTTTTATGTAGTTTCTGCCCCCCACAAAAAATTAAATAACAATAAATGCAATCTCAGGAAATGTACTTCCTGTTCCTGTGAGCTGATAATAAGGTGAGAACTGGTGCATGAAATGGGCACGGAGTGGCTGGCTAATTTTGACGTTGACATTTCCACTGTGTGAATGTGCGTGCATCATGTTGACGCACACTAAACTGATGAAAAAGGTGTGAATGCATCGATGCTCTTTCTGCGAAGGATTTTTTTGTGTGCTTTTGTCATGAGTCACAGGATGCACCTGCTCTATTTTGGAGCGCTGAACTTTTATTTGTATTATTTCATCATTTGGAGGTTATTAAGTATTAAGGTCGCAGTTCATCTCTGCCTATTTTTTTACAGAATCAACCTCTTGTCTGTTTATCTTAAACAAGCTTGACAATAAACATGACAGATGAATGTGAATGCATTACTTTGTTTTTTAAAGGCATATTCAGAATGAGAGTAATAACCTGTCTAGACAAGGACTTGAAAGTCTTATTATTACAATCTTGCATCTGTAAACCAAGTCCTTAATTCAAGTCCACATTCAACGTCTTCGATGCAGTCTGATGTCTGTATTGTCAACATAAATATATGAACGCTTGATCATGCCTTCGACTCGACTTTGTGCTTTTACTCTTTTGAAGGTGAGATGAGAAATGATCTCTACATTACTCTGGAGAAGGGCGAATTCGAGAAAGGAGGCAAAAGCGTGGCGAGAAACGTGGAGGTCACCGTCTACGCGCTGGACACTGATGGACAGATTCTCAAGGTCACTTCTTGGACAGTTTTTTTTATTAATAATTTCTTTTGAAGCCCAAGAAGTTGTGTATCACAGCTTTTTCACTGCAATAATGTCAATCTGTGCTAAGTCTGATGTAGATTAATGATCGTTTCCTTTGGTCGTGTCAGTCGTAGATTTGGAGTGGTTAGAGGTTTGTGGTTTTTTGCTTTCACATATGTTGATTGTGTCTTCCTGTTGTCCGTGTAGGGGTTTGTGGCCACGGGCTCGGGTGAGCCGGGCGGAGACGAGTATCACACCTTCGTGCTTTACCACAACAACAGTCCGCGGTGGGCGGAGCTAATCAAGCTGCCCATCCCAGTCGACGTGTTCCGGGGCTCACACGTCCGTTTCGAGTTCCGCCACTGTTCCAGTAAGACCAGGCTGATGTTGTTTTTTCCTTTTTAAGATGTCTGTACATCAACAGAAAACACGAAGCATCTTTAAAATCTCGCCAACATATAAGGCCGTATTTTCACACTCAATGAGATGTTTGCTGAAAGCAAATTGAGTCAAAACTGTTTTTGGTACAACTTAAAAGAGATCAGGGTGTAATGCACAGAGTTTTTCTTTTCCAGCAAAAGACAAGGGGGAAAAAAAGCTTTTTGGATTTTCCTTCGTACCTCTGATGCAGGAAGACGGGCGGACTCTGCCCGACGGCACCCACGAGCTCATCGTTCACAAGGTACAGCTGTCAAAACATCTTGTGCGTGCAATATGTTACCTACCTAACATAACGCGATTTAAAATCCACATCGTGTCAAGTCACGAATAACAATTTGTCTTGCCTGACACTTTTCATTTTGCATGCGTTTAATTTTTACAAGAAGGCCTTCAAAGGCTGTTTCCCCTATTAAAAGTGTAGGGATGAAATAACTATGTCTGAGAACACGTCCCTGGAGCACGCCCAATTTAACTACGTGCTATGGGCTCTCGTAATTAAAGCTTGTGAAGTGTTTGTGGATTCTGCAGACTTGAAGGGGTCACACGCACACGCACACACACACACACACACACACAGATGGAGCAGTCACTGTTTGTGTTCTTGTCTCTGTAACCCTTTGACACTATTAGTAGTTAAAAACATTGAATTTGTTTATTTGGGTTTCTTTAATAAATTAGATTTAATTTGTAAGCAAAGTAGATTGCATATTTTGTAGGATTTCTGTTAATTAAAATGTACAAACCAGAAGCAATAATAGCCAACAAATAGAGAAGGGATGGTTACTATTTTACAGTTACTATTTTTATTTTTGTGTGCCTGTTTATGAGGAATATGGATCGTTATGGATGTGACAATTGACTTACCTGACTATGTAAAACTATGCTTACATTTTGTTTTATCTGACCATCAGTATGGTGAAAACCATTTTTCATGTCAAGGTTAACATTTGCATAAATTGCCCTTTTAACTTGATTTAAAAAGTAATGTTTTCTTATTAATAAGTGTTTACTCAAGGTCCTCAACTGGTATTTTTTATTGACAATTTATGACATTTTTTTCTTATTTTTTTCTTATATATATATATTTTTATTAATATTTTTCATATTGTATATTATAAATTATAAAACAGACCACTGCTATGTAATGATCTCTGATGTGATTGGCTAACAACTTGCATACAAAATGAATAACAACACAACATCCACCGCGCATATGACTGAAAATGTGTTCATTTAGTGTAACGAGATTTCGTAGCGTTAATGATGCAATTTATTCATAAAAAAACGTTATTTCTACATTAAAGTTGCAATATTCGTATTAACATCAAGCTCATATACACACGGTGACTCTCTATGAGCCTATTTAAACGCACCTGAACAGGACGGATTGTCATTTACACAATTCTCGATGCAGCTACATTCTGTATCACCAGATCGTGCCGTTGACCTGGTCATATCCGGCCCGTGTGCATTGCAGTTTTTGCTGAGCCTCTTGCTAGCGGTTTCAGTAAGATTAATGGCAGAAAATGAAAATGAGTCAGCTGTTTGTATTTCTGGAGGAGGGAGCAGAACTGCTGACCGAATGTGGAGCGATGGCACGATGCTCATTAAAGGGAAAAGTTGGCTCATCTTCACAACAGCCGACTTTTTTCTTTAAAACGTAACAATTCTATACGTGTTTTTCAGTGCGAGGAGAACGCTAACCTGCAGGACTGTGCACGCTACCTCAAAGTGCCCTTTTCTAAATCCAATCTGCCCGGGAACAACCAAACTATGAAGGGCACTAAGGAATCCTTCTGGATCACGTCTTTCCTCTGTTCTACCAAACTCACTCAAAACGGTAATCTGCTTTTCTTGTTACAGTAGCAGGATGAAATGAAATTGAAGTTGCAGGACAACTGAAGTGGGAAGTATTGATGTTTCCTGCAGGTGACATGCTGGACTTACTGAAGTGGAGAGCCCACCCGGAGAGAATCAGTGACAGTCTGTCCAAACTGAAGGAGATTGATGGCTCAGAAATAGTGAAGGTCAGCTGTATGACAAAAACTGTTGGTTGATGAACACGTCACTCATCGTAATCTTCTTTCTAATTGGTGCAAAAGCTCCGCCGACTTATTAAGAGCAAAATGTCTTGTGTCAGTTTTTACAGGACACGCTGGATACGCTTTTTGGCATCTTGGATGAGAGCTCACAAAAATACGCACTAAAGGTGTTTGATTGTCTGGTAGGTACATTTATATACAGTACAAGCACAATTTATTTATAGTATATAAGCACAAGGAAAGAATTAATTTGTCGTATTTAATTGTCTTGTAGCGGGCCAGCATTATCTTATATAACATCTTGCTTATCAACGTTTTTTGTGTCATTCAGGTGCACATCATAAACCTGCTCCAGGACAGCAAGTTTCAGCATTTTAAACCGGTCATGGACACCTACATTGAAGGTCACTTTGCAGGAGCCTTGTCGTACAGGTAAGTGCGTTTACAGTGAGAAGCACTGAGGTCATAGGTTCGATTCAGAGGGGATGCAATGAGAAGTTATGTCCAGACAAAATGATGAACCAACACACAGAAAGTTCTGGACACAAAGAATCTAGAAAGACACGTCTCTGTTCATGAATCTGTGTGCGGTTTTCTATCATGCACGTTATGCACAAATTGTTGTTTCGTCAATCTCGGCGTTGTGTTCTTGCATCTCTTACAGGGATCTGATCAAGGTGTTGAAGTGGTACGTGGATCGCATTATTGAAGCGGACCGTCAGGAACACATCCGACAGGTGCTGAAGGTGAGCGAACACGCATCCCGCTCCTCACGCTGATGTCATTTCTGTTTCCGCTTTTCTTTTGTCGTAGAAAGATTGAATTTGTCTTCGTCATGTTCTGGATGTTCAATTTCTCACAAATATTTCACTCTGACTTCCACATCACAGTCTACGAATGCTAAATAAGCCGTCTTTAATGACGCGTTCTGCGCTTTAATGTGATGTTCTGTTGGTTTCCCAGGCGACGGAGTACATTTTCAAGTATATTATCCAATCGCGGCGACTCTTCGCGCTGGCCACGGGAGGACAGAACGAGGAAGAGTTCCGCTGCTGCATGCACGAGCTGTTCATGTCCATCCGCTTCTTCCTGTCGCAGGACAACAAGGGCTCGCGGCCCATCACGCAAACACAGGTGAGAGAGAAGAGACCGGGAACCAGTTCGAGTCCACCTTGACATTTAACATCTTATTCTCTCTCTTTAAGGCTTCAATACTGATCTGTTTATCATATAAAATGTGAGATCAGCCGTTTTGGATTTTCTGAAATACAGTCTGCCGGCGGGTCGGTGTTCTGATCAATAGAGCAGTTCATTTAGTCAGTCTTACACCTCCAGTGTCCTATCAGACAGCGAGACATCACAGGCCCGTCTCCTGCGACCGCAGAGGCGCATAGAACGCATTTGGCTTTTATTTGAAATGCTCTTAATTGAATTTCAACAGACATTTTGCCCTTGAGAGGCGGGATAATTCATATTTCATGGCGGGGTCGTTCAGCCGCGGTTTTTCAACGCTTTCTCTTTAAACTCACACAATGCTTTTGAAGTCTTCACATTTCTGGCTTTCTTGTGTTGGATGCGTCTTTCGCTCAGGCACCCGTCACGCCGACTTTTGTTCCAGTTTGTTTTGATGTTCTGCTCGTGTTCTACAAAGGGGCTCCACGGGTGCCACGCGCCCCCTTTGAAAAGACGAATTTGACCGGAAAAAATGTCTTTTGGATTTTAACGAGAATGGGAGAGAAACATTGTAAATAAAGGAATATGAAGAAAATGAATGAATATAGAAGGGGCGAGATGGAAAAAACGTGGACAAAAGACTGCAGGGATGCGGTTATAATGGAGAATAAAAACAGACATGGAGTCTCATTAGGAAACCATTTCGCTCTGTTTTAGGATTCAGAATCAAACTGAGCTGTTGGTTTTTTACAAAATCTCACTTTGTGTTAAAAGGCATCACGTGCTTTACGGTTAAACGTCAAGTCCGCTGTCTACATGTGTGCGAGTGTCATCTTAGTCGTCGTACCACAGAGCCAGGGGCTGTCCCGGCGTACCTCCTGAGGCTGAAACTAGCCACGGGTCTTGTTCAAGTTCGAGTAATTCACTCACAATACAATAAAAGAGAATATATCTGTAGATGTAAGACTACGTCCTCTCGCATAATTGATTACCCATGTGTCGTATTTGATTGGTGATTCATTTTAATCTTCATAGAAGATTAGAAACAGAACAAAGGCGGCGAAGGAACGCTCTTCTAATCCCCCATAATCCTCTGCCCCTCCAACTCCTCTATAAAACAGCCGTGGACCCTCACAGAGCAGGATTAGGTGTTGCGATGAGACGTGTTCTCTGTTTTTCGCGTGTGTGTGTGTGTAAGTTTGGTTGTTGAAACAGTAGTCTGCTCTCATAGGTTGAAGAGATGCAAAGATGTTATGTGGCGCAGATGGAACAGATGGGAGGTTATATATGTTTCATTTATACTGTAAGGAAGCTTAAATTTAGCTGCTTTTGCAACTATTGAAATGCAGATGCTCTATAGTTGCAGATTTGTTTATTTGCAGAACTGTTTTTATTTTTAGTTAAGTTAAAGTCATTTTGCATTTCTTCATCATTTTTATTTGGTTAACAATATTTTTTGGGCTAGTGGATATTGTTGGTTTACTTTGTAGCGCATGTTGTTGTGCAAAAATACAATTTAGTTTATTAGTCAATGTTTATTTAGTTTGTTTAATTTCTTTTTGTAGTAATCTGTCACAATATACCAGTATTGAAACTAACCTTGTATAAAAACCCATTGTATTGATACCGTGCTATTACTACACGCTTGATAATATTGCAAATTACCCTTTTAAAATTTTGCTCTGATAGACAGTATTTCAACTTTCTTTCTTTCTATATATTTCCTAAAATTTGTATTGTAAGTGTGATTTGTTGGCCAAAAAAAAGCAAAAACACACATTTTACTAAATTAAAGTTGAATTCGGCCGAGAGTTTTTTTTAGCTAAATGCCGTGATAATATTGTCAGCGGCAGGTTTTTGCACATGATAACAGTACCGGACCCCGTGACAGGCCTAAATCTGTTTTTAGTTTTTCCTTTGGAAACTAAACTAAAGTGTCCATGATTGTGAAAGATACGGTACCGTGACTGCCCTAAATCTGGTTTTAGCTTTATTCTCTGTAGCCAAAATCGCAGTCTCATAATGTTACGTCTCCACAATAGCGCCATTTATGTTCCAAGGGCACTTTGTTGAGCGAGTGTCTGTTTTCACAGGCAGTGTTCCTGCAGTCATTCCCGGCGGTGTATGGCGAGTTACTCAAGCTCTTTACTGTACGGGAAGTGGCCGCGTTTGTCCGAGAGACGCTGGGCAGCATCCCCACCGCATCCCAGTCAGACTGCCCCCTGGAGGCCGTCAAGTTACACTGCATCGTCAAAACCGTGGAGAGCGAGCTGTTCACCAACCCGGGTACACGCAGTCTGAAACATACATCCGATAAGAAAGTGAATGCGTTAAGAATGGAAAAAATAAGCGAACCTGTGTTTGCGTGTTCCATCAGAGTCTCGATGCATCCTGCTGCCGGTGATCCTGCGTTTGATGCAGGCGTACATGCAGGAGCAGAAAGACCTGGTCATGTGCGCGCACATACTCACCTGCATGCTGTCTCTTCTCAAGAAGGATGACACGGTAAGAGGACCTTCAGGTTTTCTGGTACGGGCAGGTGCGTCAAATCGATGTGATCGATACAATGTGCGTGTGCAGGAGCTGGCTCCATCCGAAGAGGTGGATCTGATCGTGGAGAGTCTTTTGGGCGTGCTACTGCGCACCATACTGGAAATCACAAACCGGCCTCAGCCAGCGGGATCCACGCTCCGCCCTCAGGTCCAAGACGTTACGGTAAGAGAATCAGACAGCCGGAGTGAGAAAATGAGATAAAACGCAGCTTTAGAAAAGAAGTAAAGAGAAAACTAATTTTAAAATGTGAAGCGGGCAGCAAAAAGGCGGAATAAGACAGAAACAGGCCCTCGGGGGCGAGAGTAATTACAGCCCGGCAGGCAAAGTTATTTACATTTCAAAGCATCTCCACGCAGGCAGCCGGTGAATTCTAGAGTAGATGTCACCCGATAGACGGATTTCCCAGCGTTCTGAAGTTTTGTGAATGCAAACCTCAGCGTGCCGGCCTTCAACACCAATTTACTCATTTGTATTGTGCGTGAAATCTTCTGTCATGCTTTAGAAGCAGGTTCAAATAAATTCCTTTTATAAAATTGACAACTTTTGATCGGTGCTATTTTTGGGATCTGGGGCCGTATTCACGTATGAGATTGTTCTTAAAGTGAGAGTTCAATGAAAAATGAAAATTCTGTCATGTTACTCACCCTCAAGTCATTTCATACCTGTATAAAAGAGAAAGATATTTGGAAGAATGTCATTTTCAGTTCCGGGACATCAGTGACTACCAAAGTGGGAAGAATTAAATGGTAGTGAAAGGTGCCCGAGAACTCTTTGTTTTCCTTAATTCTTCCAAATATCTCATCATGTGTTCAACAGAATAGAAAATAAAAATATTTTTTCCTACTTTGGTGGTTGATGATGTCCAAGAACTGAAAATTGCTAACATTCTTCCAAATATCTTCCTCCGTGTTCATCAGAACAAGAATATGAATACAGGTTTGAAACAAACTGAGGGCGAGTAATTGATGACAGATTTTTCATTTTTGGATGAACTGTCCTTTAAGATAAATTATAGGAAGTTCGTTAAAATGTGTCTTATGAAGTTTTCAAATACTTTCTTAAAAACATAATTTTTTCAATTTTTTCATAAGAATAAATCCTCATAAATCAATCTTGAGAAAAGAATGTAAGAAGTTTTTTAGGGAATACAAAATATCCCTAACTTTTTTTCTTTAGTCAAGCTGAGTTTTCTTCTTAAAGATGTTTTGTGAATCCAGCCCCTGATCTGTACGTCTGGGATGAACTTGTGTGAAACTAAATGTGTGTTTCAGGGCGAGTTTGTGGCGTGTCTTTTGGCTCTGTTGAGGCAAATGAAGGATCTGCATTACCTGCAACTCTTGCAGAGATTTACCAGTAAAGATGACCTGAGGGTGAGATTGATTTAACATCGCATCCCACATCCAACACGTCCCCTCATCTCTATTTTCTGACTTAACCTTGAACTTCTTTTTTAGGATTTTCTCCTGCATATTTTCACTGTATTTCGGATTCTGATAAGGCCGGAGATGTTCCCCAAAGACTGGGCGGTTATGCGGCTCGTCACCAACAAGTAAGACACTTATTTTCTTGGACTTGAGGCCGTTGTTATTGTCCGTTTTCTTGAAGTTTATGCTCAAGTATTATATTGTAATGTACAGTAACGTGGCATCTCTTCATGTTCGATTTACAGTATCATCATCACCACCGTGCTCTACCTGTCTGATGCTTTAAGAAAAAACTTCCTCAATGACAAGTTTGACTACAAGGTTTGTTTTCATTCATAAATGAGATTGTAAAACTTCTAGCGTATGATAATCACAAAAACATCTATTCATGACGTTTGCCACGTCACTCTTTGTTTCCGTTCAGGTGTGGGATTCCTATTTCTGTCTGTCCGTTATTTTCATCAACCAGCCTTGCCTGCAACTAGAGACCTTTTCCGCATCCAAGAAGAAGAAAATACTTGAAAAGTGAGTTCATATTTATTTATGGACGTGTCAGGGATTGTTCTGTTCTGTTGTCTAGCACATTTTCTTTAGAAGTACACAAGCATTTCTTCGTGTTGTGTTCATGTGCAGGTACGGAGACATGCGTGTAATGATGGGCTGTGAGATCTTCAGCATGTGGCAGAACTTAGGTGAAATCTTCTTGACATCTCAAAGCTTTCACGTTCCTCTTTATCGTGCCTTGATTGATTTATCTTGTCTTAAGCAGGAGAGCACAAGTTGAACTTCATCCCTGCGATGATCGGCCCGTTCCTGGAGGTCACGCTGGTTCCGCAGCCGGACCTGAGGAACGTCATGATTCCCATCTTTCATGACATGATGGATTGGGAACAGCGGCGGAGCGGGAACTTCAAACAGGTCACACAGCGCCCTCTGCTGTCCGACAACGGGACATAACGTTATGCACACAAGTCATGGCATTTTATATAATTATGATGATTGTTTATAGGTGGAGGCGAAACTCATAGACAAACTTGACAGTCTGATGTCGGAGGGGAAAGGAGACGAAACGTACAGAGAACTCTTTAACAGCATGTGAGTGAGATCAGTCGATTAGATTGCGTGTCATCGTTGTCACAACACATGGACATTTTTAAATGCGATTTTAGACATCGGTACTGGTCACATCACTCCAGTCTCCCTGCGTTTGTGACCAGAAGCGCATTTGTGTTTAAAAGTCATCATTTGTCATCATTTGCTCACCCTCCAGTTGTTACAAACCTGCATACATTTCTGTGTTGTGCTGAACCCAAATGAAGAAGTTTTGGGTCACCATTGACTCCCATAGTAGGACAAAAGACTACTATGGAAGTCAATGGCGACCCAAAACTTCTATCACTCGTATTTTCATTTTTGGGTAAACTTTTCCTTTAAGTGTGTGTGTTTGTGAATGTGTGTGTGGCTTTTAATGTGTTGTGCCGTTTCCCCGCATTTGAAGCATTCTGCATTATAGTCAATACAGTGAATATTTTAGCTATTTTATAGCACTTTTAAATGACTTTTTGTGAACACGAGTTGAAGTTACAGTCTGAAAACAAACACACAAAACGATCCCAACCAACATCTGATTCATAATGCATTATCTCCATTGGCTTTTGTGTTCACAACCCCTTTTCATGCGAGTTCTTTTTCCCCCCTAAACATTCGCTCTTATTGTTCCACTTATGTGACCGCAGATTAGATGGAATCTCCCCACTTTTCTCACTTTTTCTTCTTTTTTTCCTCCTGGACTAACTGTACTAACTGGGTGTGAGTGGCTTCTGTTGACATTAATCTATTAATATCAATTTGTTTTGTCTCTGCTGTCCTGGACTAGAATTCCTCTGTTCGGTCCGTATCCTAGGTAAGCTTCACTGATCACTGTTCTGCCGGACGGGTCTGTGTGTGCAAGGCATGATGGGTAATGAAGTGGGCAGTACTGTATGTTGTATGACTCTTGTGTTCTTGTGTTCTGTCAGTCTGTTGAAGAAGATCGAGCGAGAGACGTGGAGAGAGAGCGGGATATCCCTCATCGCCACGGTTACGCGGCTGATGGAGAGACTGCTGGACTACAGGTGATACAGAGCTCACGCCACATGCACACGCATATCCTGACAGCCGGTCGAATGACGCTTGTTTGTTTTTAGGGACTGTATGAAACTTGGGGAAGTAGATGGGAAGAAGATTGGCTGTACTGTCAGTCTGCTGGTAAGTCACACTTTGAAATGAGCCTGTAGTCGTAACGTTTCTGGTTGATAATAAACAAAAACTTTCTTTTTATTTTTTGGCAACGGCAAGATTATTATCATGATTTACGAGTTGAGAGATGTCGAGTACGATTTCTGACTTTTTGTTTGTTGCTTATCTGTGTAGTCTCTCAGATTTTTGATAAATGATCCGTCTTTTGTCTCCTTCTCTGCAGAACTTCTACAAAACAGAGCTGAATAAAGAAGAGATGTACATCCGCTACATTCACAAGCTGTATGAATTGCACTTGAAGGCTCAGAACTACACAGGTACTCGAGCGCAGATGCTCTTATGGGACCCTTTATAACTGCATGTTATTGATCAACGAAATGAATACACGTTGTTTAAATGAAGAACAATTACACCTTTGCTTATGACGCATTTGTGATGAGATTCAATGTTTAAAGTATGTTTGTGAGTAGGACTTTTTATTTTTAGCATGCATAAGAAACTAAAGTTGTACAGTGGAGTTAAAAAATGTATAACGTCAAATATGTTATATAATTGTAGCAAAAGTTCATCTCTTTTAAGATTAAGATAATGCAAGTTCTGAAGCTTAGCTTTTTTGAGCCAAAAATAAATGGTCTTAGGCTGAGGATTGTGGGTAATGTATCATTGTCTGTGTTTGATCAGAGGCCTCATACACACTTCTGCTGTACGACGAGCTGCTCGAGTGGTCTGAGAGACCCCTGCGAGAGTTTCTCAATTACCCCATGCAGAGCGAGTGGCAGAGGAAGGAGCATCTCCATCTCACCATCCTCCAGAACTTCGACCGTGGAAAGGTCCGATCTCCTGTCGTCCGTCTCTCTCTTTTTTGTCTCGGTTGCATTTACATCCATGCGTTTGGGGGATGTAAAAACGCTGTGCGTCATTATTATACAGAACGTATAGTGATAATAATTACGCACAGTATTTCCTCAGGGGATCGTTTTCATGTCCACCTGCTCTATGGTGGGGTTTTCTCAAGCATTGACGGAACTCTAGTGCCTCCAGCTGGTAATTCATGAATTAAACGGGTGTTATATTCCTCTCTATTCCTCAGTGTTGGGAGAACGGCATCATCCTGTGCAGAGAGCTCGCCGACCAGTACGAATCTTACTATGATTACAGAAACCTCAGCAAAATGAGGGTGAGCGTTTTTCCTTGTGTGCACATATTATATGTTGTCGCGAAGGTAAACAGCTTGTTTGCTTCCAGATCTGGGGGAGGATTGAAAATAATTATAAAGTTTGTTGACTTTAGGATGAATAAACTAAATGATATAAAGGTATTAGGGCTGTCGCACGATTAATTGCATCCAGAATAAAAGTTTTTGTTTACATAATATATGTCTGTGTACTGTGCATATTAATTTTTGTATTTATTAACACAAAAACATAATTTAGGAAATATTTAGATTTTTTTTTATATTTACCAATCATTTAATTAGTAAATAAACGTTATTATATATTCTATATTTTTCATTTAATGTATGCATGTATATGTATGTGTTTATTAATTCAAAATTAATTATTAACCTATACACATCCATGCATATATTTAAGAAAAATAAAAAAATTATTAAACATTTATATATAATTTCAATTGTTTGTAAATATAAATAAATACATGTAAATATTTCCTAAATATGTATACATGTGTATGTATTTATAAAAACATAATTAATCTGCAAAGTACATAGACATATATTATGTAAACACAATCTTGTATTCTGGATGCGGTTAATCGCGATGAATCTTTTGACAGCCCTAAATATAATATTTATCTAAAGGCAAAAATGTTATCTAAGCGAAAAATCTCTTCTCGCTGTAAAACTTTTGATAACAGATGATGGAAGCGTCGTTCTACGATAAAATAATGGACCAGCAGAGACTGGAGCCAGAGTTCTTCAGGGTGGGCTTCTACGGGAAAAAGTTCCCCTTTTTTCTCAGGGTAAGTGAAGGAAAAAGCTCCTTACATCACCTTCAGTAATGCTCAAGTCCACTTGGTGTCAGTATTAACCAGAACGTGTTCCCATGCGTGTGTGTTCTGCAGAATAAGGAGTTTGTGTGTCGTGGTCATGACTACGAGCGTCTGGAGGCGTTCCAGCAGCGCATGCTCAACGAGTTCCCGCATGCCATCGCCATGCAGCACGTCAACCAGCCGGACCAGACTATATACCAGGCCGATGCCCAGTGTATCCTCCATCCCGCTTGCTCTCGCTTATTTATATTTACGTGCGATCTTATACTGATCACAAAAGAAGATATTTTGAAGAATGTCGGTGACCAAACAACCTCGTTGACTTCCATTAATGGATACAATGGAGACATTTCTTTTCTTAATATCTTTTGTCTTTCACAGAATAAACAGACCGAATTTAAAGTTTGAATGAACCTTTACGTGCACTTTTATGTGCTTTGACACGTTGAGCCGTACTGCTATCGAGAATCTATCTAAACATTTGATCGTTTTCTCAAATTTTGCTGTTGATTCATGATTCGGAAACCATAACGCGCACATGTTTAATATCCAACATCTTGTTTCCTACAAAGGCAAGGTCTCATCTTCGCATAAATATGAATGGAGCGGGACAGGGCAGGCGTCCAAGAAGAGCAGTGATTAATCTCTGGCTCGGATAACAAAACGCTGCGCTCATGCAGTTTGGCCGCCTCTGTCTGCTTTAATTGTGCTGAAGAGAACGTCGCATATTCGATGAGCGTCTGGCCTCCGGGCACATGTCTCATCAATTGAACAAACGCTCTCCTGCGACCCGTCGTCTCTGCGCCTGGGATGCATTCGGGGAAGAAGGGCATCGATTTTTAGACGGCACAAGGGTCTTGATTTGTGCTTGTTTCAAAGGGCCTCCTCTTAACCTCGGTTGTGTTGAAGTTGAGGGTTAGGGAGATGGCAGGTTGCATGACTGTATGTGAAAGCAAATCGATTCTTACACATGCAGTTAGGACATGAGTGATACCTCCATCCATGAGGGGTGTGCTATTACTTTTTAAGGGAAAAAAAGTACTTTTTATTAAGAAATTATAAGTGATTATATACTAGCAATGATATATTTATGAAATTTCAATGTATTTAGCAAATGTAAGTAATTATTTTATTATCAGTCAACAATCAACATCCAAATGAAAATCGTATTGTACGTCTGTTTTTTTAACTAATAAATAAATCAAATTTTATTTATTTATAATTACTTAGCTTTTAATATAATAGCTTTTTTACATCAACATCCAAGTAAAAAAAAGAACTTTATATGTAAAGAAAAATGTTTTCATTTATTTAATATTACTTTTGCTTTTTTACATCAACATCCAAGTGAAAATAAATAACATTAAATGCAAAAAAATTTTTTTTATTTAATTTATATATTATAACTTTTGCTTTTTTGCATCAACATCCAACTGAAAACCGTGTTGTAAGTCTGATTTTCTTAACCAATAAAAACATACAATTTATTAAAAAATTATTTTATTCGTTTTTTAAGAAAATCAGACTTACAATACAATTTTCGCTTGGGTATTGATGGGGTATAAAACATTTTTGTATTAAGGAAATATCTATAGTACAAAGCAAAAACAACTTTCTTTTGTTGTTTTAACTACAATATGAACAATATTCGACTTTTTTGTTGCATATGTGAACGTTTGAAAAACACGTCTTGGGTGCTCCTTAACATCCCTTCATCCAGACCTGCAGATCTACGCCGTCGCACCGATCCCCGACAGCCAGGACGTCCTGCAGCGCGACGGCGTCCACGACAACATCAAGAGCTTCTATAAAGTCAACCACATCTGGAGGTTTCGCTACGACCGGCCGTTTCACAAAGGCACCAAGGACAAAGAGAACGAGTTCAAGGTGAGCCAACAACCGCTAGACTTTGATTCCCGTCTTCCTCTCTCTCTCTCTCCTGTGTTCATTCCTTCACTCTCAGCGTGTGTGCGCGGCGCGCGGAGCTCAGGTGTACTCTCACATGCTGCATTATTCACACCCTCGGCCCAGAGAGGCTAATTAAAGTTTTAAGGGCTGAGAGACCGGCTCATTCCAAATATCATTTCCCTTCCCCTCTCACTCAATATTTCCAGCCCAGACAATCACAGCCTCGGCACGGATCCGATCCACCGCGGGGGTTAGATTTCCTCCGGCCCGCCGTGTTTGAAATAAACTGTTTAGCCTGCCCGATATTGCATTTGGAGAGACACTGGGGGTCCTCACCACCCCGGTCCACTTACCGCCTGGTAATAATGTCTGAAAATCTCATTTGGAGGTAAACTTCGCCTGAGACAGTATCCAGATGATACGATTATATTGGACTGAGCTGGTTTTGAATATCGTAATCACACAACCGTAGTTCTCCTCACTATACATGCGCTGGCAAGGGTCATTCGAACGCTCAGCGTGGAAAGGAAATGAATTTATGAATGTGAAATTTAATATGTGGAGCGCTTCCATGTTTAAACTGTGTGTGGATGAAATGCTTTATGCTATGTTTTATAAAAACGGGCTCTTATGGGATTTTTGTACGTTTGCTTTTGAATCTCAGAGCTTGTGGGTAGAGAGGACGACGCTAACGCTCGTTCAGAGTCTTCCAGGCATCTCGCGATGGTTTGAAGTGGAGCGGAAAGAACTGGTGAGACATTCAAAACCACACCATTATGCTTTTGTCTTAAAAGATTCTCATTGGAGCCTTGTGTTTGTGGTCCAGGTGGAGGTGAGTCCGCTGGAAAACGCCATTGAGGTGATTGAAAACAAGAACTTGCAGCTGCGGACGTTGATCGCGCAGTGCCAAACGCGTCAAATGCAGAACATCAATCCTCTCACCATGTGTCTGAATGGAGTCATCGACGCTGCCGTCAACGGAGGTCTCGCTCGCTATCAGGAGGTTAGTAAGGGTCTTCATTCGCCCTCCAAATCTGTATCAATTTCTTTGTTCTGATGAAAACAGAAAGATATTCGTAAGAATGCTCGTACCCAAACAGTTCTCGGCCTCCATTGACTACCATAGTAGGAAAAATAACAATGGTAGTCAATAGTGCCCCAGAACTGTTTCCTTTCCTACATTCTTCAAAATATCTTCTCTACGGTTCATCAGAACAAAGACATTTATAACTCGAGGTTGACTAAATGAAGACAAGATTTTTGGGTGAACTGTTCCTTTAAGCGCACGCATGTATTTGTATGTTACATACATCTTTCTCTTCGGTCCATACCTCATGTTTTATTAACACACACGCTGTCAATTTCAAGGTTTTCCCAACCCGGTGAAAGCTCAGTTCACTGAGAAAAAAGGCATGAAAGGAATTCTGGGATACCACACGTTTAACTCGTCCGTAGAGGACTAGTTTGACCACAACTTGCTTACATAGTCGATCCCTCGCCTGCGTAAAACTAAAGAAAGAATAACATGGAAGAAAGGTTCATTCCTCCTGCCAAATCCTGAGAAAATCTATAATTTGTCAAAGGAGTCATATTCTCCTCGGGTTGAAACAACAGTGTTTCCAGTTCTTATGAAAGCTTGTTGCATAGCAACCTCGCTTTAGTGCGACTGCAGTATTTACCTTTACAGTCTTAAAAGGAGATATCAACAGGAGACAATAGAAATGCGCCGCCTGTGCGAGCTGGTGTGTGTTTCTGAATTTATTTTCCAAAGATGTATTTTTGAAACGCCGCCCCCATGTGAACTCGCTGAGGTTAGGAGGGTGAACGGCAGCGGATGCATTTGAAACTCAAACATGACGCTGTATTAATATGAACCTTTTTGTGGAAATAATATAGAATGAATTATTTATCTCGCCGAACTAAAACACTTGCACACACATTGCCAACAAAACACAGACACATGAGTCGGTTTTCACTTCATGTCCGGCATCTTTTAGCGCCGTGAGCGCTTCATCTATCAGTTTCAAACGATCTCCAAATCTAGCGTTATATCCAGCGTTTGTATATCATTCATCACTGAAATGCAGTGAACAAACAAACACAGCTGAACGCAGTGCTCTCTCTCTCTTGCTCTGCACATGCTCCTTCTCCGCTCTCCCTGGTTGACGCATGGGTGTGCTCTTTCTTCTGGCTCGCGTAAAATATCCAAACTAAGAAGTCATAATTACAAACCCATGCGTTCCAAGCGTTCTTAACTATTCAGTAGCAAAATAGCTGCTGTGTGTTGCTCAGAATTGCACAAAAGTGCTGATATGTCCTAGATTTGTTTGGGACGAGCCGAAATGGAGAGACCATCAAAAACTGGTCTTGAGACCAAGACCGGTCTCGAGTACTGCAACACTGGCGCTCGCTCATGTCGCCAGCTTTCTTCGAAAACTTTGCCGGTTACAAAGCGACTGTGAAATTGTTTAGTGAGACCACACGTGTTATTATCTGCAGGGACGGCAAACAACCACATTTCAATTCAGGCTGAAGTGTTAAGGTCAAATGCAGAAAGGAACTTTTGGAGTGTGATGGCTCATCCAGTGTCTCTTTGAGAGACCAGCCCCTCATCCTCGAATGAGATTTGGAGACAAATACGCCGTCTGTTCTCTGTCCTTCACTTTTTCTTCAATGGATGACTAAAGACTTCTCTTTTTACGCTCACCTTATTCATTCGAGAAATAAACGTTTGGTTGATTATTTTGCCTCAAAAGTATGTTTTTCACTCTTTAACTATGCATGCTGTCTTGTGTGTAACATCTTGTGCGTAACTCTTGTGTTTCAGGCGTTCTTCGCCAAGGACTACGTCATGAATCACCCAGAAGACGGAGACAAGATCGGCCGTCTCCGCGAACTCATGTTCGAGCAGGTCGGTCTCAAGAAACCAGATCTATTCTTTATCAAAATGACATTTCATGCTCCTGCATCATTTAGGGGCGGTTCTCCTCCAGCGTTTGAGGTTCAGCCGCTATTATGTCAAGAGACGCGGATTCTGTCGCTCTCGCTGCTTAGTAACCGGGACCTCTCCAGAGCCGGCCATGTGAAGCTGTTGTCTAGACGGTAACCATGGATATAAGCCAGTTACAAGCATGAAAGAGATCTCTTGAAGGCTGGTGGGAAAAATATAGTTTGCTGATCATTAAATTATGAAGCGAGCTCTTTTCAAGTTGTTGTGATATTAAACTTGACCCAGTTTGCTTTTATTTTTGTGTTCTTTTGGCTCACGATTTGTCTTGTCTCCAAAACAAATATAACTACATCACAAAGAAAACATCTGTTTCTCTACAGTAAGAATACGATCACTCGCAGGCTTTTAGTCTCACTGTTTTGAGAGTAACGTATCTGTACATTGCAATAAAAGATGGAGGTTATTGGTCCAATTTGTCAGCCATGTTGAATTTTTGTGGTCATAAATGAAGAATAGTCAAATATGATTAAAGGTACAGTAAGCGTCAATCATTGCGCGTGTGAACATAACGTCACGTCATGAGCATTTTCTCACTTAGAAATAGATATTTAAACCGCATCTTGTTAGCAAAGTTCTGTATTTGTCTTTGTGATCATTGGAGATGCAAAGTTTCAGAAGGACAGTAGCGATGGAGTATACGTTTTGTTGTCTTATTGCTATTTTCATGCCGTAGCGCTTTGAGTATAAGAAGGGCGCATTGCAAATAACATTTGTTTTTATTTGTAGGCTCATATACTTGAGTTTGGTTTGGCCGTGCATGACAAATTCGTGCCTCAGGACATGAGACCCCTGCACAAAAAACTGGTGGATCAGTTTCACCTCATGAAATCCAGCCTTGGCATACAGGTAAACGTCTGAAGCGCTGTGATTGGTCAGAATCGAGCGATGACATCTTTTTCAATGTTTTTCCTCACTACGTGTGTTGTTGTCTAGTTTAAAATACATGACACCGTGTTTTCTATTATATTCTTCCTATGTATTCTATACATTCATGATTTCTTTCTTGCATGTAAAGCTGCAACATTGTAGAACATCGCTATATAAACTTGAATCGAATCATTGTTATGTCTATGCTCTGAAGGAATTCCCGGCGTACATGCGGGCCAGCCCGATTCACTTCACCAACGGAAGTACTCGTGGCGGAAGAAACTCGGCACCCAACATCATGAATCCAGAGGGAGGGGCTCGCGTGGTGGCGCGACGCAGGTGAACATCTCTTTCAGCCCTCTGATTGGTTGAACAATCACTGAAGCCACTGACATCACACTTGACAGCTACGCTTGTGAAAACATTATGTCTGAAGTGTGTTTGTAATTGTGTTGTTTGTGCGTTTAGTCCACTCAGCTACCCGGCAGCCAATCGCTACTCTTCATCCTCGCTGTCATCACAGGCGTCCAATGAAGTGAGCAACATCACGGGCCAGTCTGAGAGCTCAGATGAAGTCTTCAACATGCAGGTGAGCACACGGGCCGCTGGCATACACACAGAGCCTGACACCAGCGACTAAACCTGACTTCTTTTATCTACATTCCCTCTCGCTCATATCGTCTCTTAATCTCCTTTTCCCCATTTCACCTCTCTGTTTCTCTTTTAATTGCATTTCTCCCGTTTCATCTCTTTCTTTCAAATTCCCACTTAATCTCGCCGTGTCTCTGTGTCTTTTCTCCCATCGTGAGAATTGGATTTGTAGGTGTGAATTATAGATTGGATAGACAGATGATCTGACCTCTCTTTTATCCCAAAGCAAATGATTATTCTGTAACCTCGCCTCTACAACCCCACCGTCACTGAAGCACGGAAAACTAATTCTTCGTGTTTTACGCCTTTTTTTCAGCCCAGTCCGTCTACCTCGAGCCTCAGTTCCAATCACTCCGCCTCTCCCAATGTGACCAGCTCGGCTCCGTCCAGCACCAGAGGTGAGGAGAGATGAGCTCAGAGGAGCTACTAAACGGGTTCTTTTTTATTATCTGCCTCTATTGGAATAATATATGTAGTACATAGACCTTGCCCCAACGCTGACAATGCAGCCTAGATTATGTTTTTTAACGCGTAAAATTCTCTTGTAATTTACGCACACTGATGCCATCCCAGATGTATATGACCCCCTGTTTTTTAGTTGAACACATATAATTCCATATAATAATTTGATAACGTATTTAGGGTCGTCTAATCAATTAATTGCGATCAATCGACTCTAAAATAAAAGTCTTTGCTTATAAGGGCTGTCAAACAAGTAACTGTGGTTAATATATTGTTTACATAATATGAGTCTGTGTAGTGTGCATATTAAATATTTATAAACACATACACATTCATGTATATATATTTGGGAAATATTTACATGTATTTATTTATATTTGCCAATTATTAAAATAATTTTAAATGATAACTTATAATATATATTATATATATATATATATATGTATAAATAAATAATTATTATTATTACTTATATTATATATATATATATATATATATATATATAAGTATATATATATGTAAATAAATGTGTGTGTGTATGTATATATATATAATTTATATATATATAAATAATAATAATAATTAGTTACATTTATATAGCGCTTTTCTGGGCACTTTACATGGAAGGGGAAATCTCCTCAACCACCACCAATGGTAATCTATATATGTTTATTAACTTGTATATTTATATTTAATGTTTAAATAAATAAATACTATATTATTATGCACAGTACACAGACAGATGAATCGTTTGACAGCCATAGTGTTCATATGTGTGTGTGCCATCATGTATATTTAAATGCGCTCACAATATGTCGTATACAATGTTTTTCTGGTGGAAATGGCTACATTAGCATCAAGATATATTGTAAGTGGACTATGGTCCATTTAATGCCATTTCACTAAAGCTCACATACTGGTAGTGTCCTGATATACATCTGTCTCCTCCGCTCTCCATCGGCCTCTTATCTCTCTCCATTCAGCCCGTGATCTGTTTACTCGCGGACACAGATCATAAAAGCAGGAATATGTATGGAGACATTTATGCAATCTTACGGTTTACCCTTGGCAGCCCTTCCTGCATCCACAGGGACCGCCATAAAGCACAGACAGACACTAACTGAGAGTTACAGATGGCATTAAACGCTACTTGAAGAACTCCGGTCTGCCGATGGCTATCGCTGGGAACCTCAGGGCATCGCCGCTCATATCCTGTGCCGAAAGACAAGGGTGGGAGTGTATTAGCTCTCAAAACAGGCCCGGACGTACCCCGCGCCCGGGACTCTATCTCTCCCTGTGAAATCCATGTCTGACACAATTCTCACCCCAGCGGGTGGGAGTGGCGGGGAGGGCGACGCATTTCATGTGCCGGCTGGTTAGCAAAGAAATGAGGGCAAGATTTGAGTCCTCGTGGCTGCGTTTGGATGCGAGAGCATCTGTGTTGGTTTGTTACTGATATGGCACCCTTGCTCCCACCTTCTCACCCTTTACAGGTTCACCGCAGCTGTCAGATAAACACAAGCATTCCAGAGAACTGCCTGTCGCCACGAGACAGACCCTGCAGCGCTGTATATCCAAACCCTCTGGATCCTACACTGGTGGGTGTTTAAAAAAACAATGGTAATATTATTGGTTTTAATTTGTTTGGGGATGCGAGAAATATTGTTAGTAGTTCATAGAATGAAACCGTTTTTATGCACTCCAAATCATTTTGATATGCTCTCTTAATTTATCAAGCAGCTGGATGTAAGCGATATGATTTTAAAACGTAAACTTCTTTCACAGAGGGCTGTTCCTCACCCGCCGGGCGATTCCTCTTTGCCACGCAGTGACCCCAACATCTCCACCCCTGACAAAGGTGAGTCTGATCCGTGCACACGAGCGCATGAATCTTAGGGCTCTCACACGGAGCCTTGCGCCCGCTGTGAAGAGGGCGGTCCGAGTAGACCAGGGTCTCACGGTCAGCTCGCCGGATCTGATGCTGGCCGACAACCTTCCGCTTCTGTTTGTGTGACGGCTATGAGTCACAGAGGAGTGTCACAAACAGGCTCACGTTTATTCTCATTGGAGGAGAAATTTATTCGGAGTTTTATTGGCCAGCTTTATATAAAACGTTGTTGACTTTTTACAAGAATACAATAATATGTAATTATAATGAAAATGTTCTGTATTTAACGGATGTCTGTAATGGATGGTAAATTAACAGTTTGCATAATATGTTCCTCAAAGAAAACTGAACAGAAACGGGTGAACCTCGCCAGACATGATGTTATAAACTGGATTTGACTGAATACGCCTAAAATGCATGTTTTTTGTGTGAAAGTGGTCAAACCGGCACCCAGTAGCTGGAGTCTTGACACGTCGCTCTCTGACATTAATGGGAAGGGTCCCCCCGTCCCTCCTAGACCACCTTACACAGGTAAACGTGATATCTGCTCCGACAGATCCGACACAAATGTTTTCAAAACCTTCAAATCCTCTAGTCTTCTTTCTCAAGTCTGTTTTCCCCGGCTTCTCTCTCGTCTTAACTTCCAAGTTCCTCAGTGTCATGTTGTAGATCCTCCGCTTTCGTGTACTGTGAAGAATAACATGCAGCGAGCTTCTCCGAGGTTTTAATCCTGCTTGACGTGTTTTCTCAGCGTTTCTGTCTGTACTGTAATCTGCATGAGTCATTAAAACTCCAAACTAAAACTGCACTGTTGATTCCTCTTAACTTTAAAGTCCCCCTGTGGTTGATCAGTTTATCCCTTAAAACTAATCTTTGACGATCAAAATTACATATAAAAGTTTTTTCCTTTGAAAATAATTGTATAATATTGCTGCCTTAAAATAGCTTGAATGCAACTCGTTTACCGTCCCGAGCCTCAGTATCAAATGATGGAGATTGTCGTCTTGTGTCCTTTCATAGGATCTCCTGCCAGGACCACCAGATCACAGTCCCCTGTGATGTCCTCACGTTCACCTCAAAAGGTTTGACCTTTCTCTTGTGTGTGTGGATTGACCTTTGATGTGTTTACCTCAGTTTTTTGTGATTGTCTGGGGTCTCGGTCCAGGGCGTCTCAACCGGGTCAGGCTTTGAACAATCCAACTGGGCTCATGATTAGTGAGACACATGCTGTGTTTGTATAGCCGCACGTGTCTTGTGCCAGGTTTCCAGTTCGTCTGGCTCACGGATGAGGCAGAGCTCCAGACCGGACCCTTCGGAAACCTTTTTTCCGTCACGAAAACATACAGCAGCATAAACCATTTCAGAATTATTTTCTGTTTTTTATTTGACTATTTACAGGTAAAATGATCATTTTTGTTTCATTCTGTGAAATATTAACAATATTTCTCCCAGATTTCAAATAAAAATATTGTTTCTATCGCATTTATTATGAAAACTGGAGAAACAGGTCAAAATAACAGGAAAGATGCTTTGCATCTTTTAGACCTTAAAGAAAGCAAGTTCATATGTAAGGTATAATCTACTGCTAGCCGTGCGTTAAAGGGTTTTAACCATGAATCACACGACGTGAAGCGCATTCAAATCCTATAACGCACGGCTAGCTGTGGATTATCCCGCTTATACCATGGTCATTTGCTAATTTAAAGCTTTTATTGATAATTTTAGATCACACAGGTGAAAATGACTGTTATTTTGTCAGTTATCGATTGATGTCAATAATTGAGTAGTCAAACAGACCATTGTATTAAAAACATTAAGTAATGAAACCATAATATTTTTGCATGTATTTAGGAAAAGCGATACATGAAAATTTGGAATGGTGACTTAATTTTGTTCACGGCAGTATTTGATGTTTTTTTGGTGAATCTGGTTAACCAAAAAATCACACGCTTACAAAGAAACGTGCGTTTAATTTCCCTTGATTCAGCCCTATGAAAGATGTTTTTTTAGCTTTTACCCTCCTCAGAGGATGGCGCGATGAACAAAACCGTATCGGCTGTCATAAAGGATCACCGTTCCCATATGTGTGTTTTCTGTTCCTAAATTGCCCTACTGTATATAGCAGATTTATCCTAGCTGAAATTTTTTAGTTTGAAGTTCTCTCAAGAGGGCCGTCACACTAAATAGCTTTATTCAGTTAAATGAAGTCTATGAAACAGCTGCAGTCTTAGTTGCGGATATAATTGCTTAGAAAGTATTTTCATAATGAAAAGAGACAGTTTGGCCTCACAAGAATAGATCCAAAATTGCACGATATTATACTTTGGCCTTTCAGCGCACACATTAGCTCTGCGAGGCGGAAAGTTGCTTCTGTTGAGCATTTCCTCATTATGAGTTCCCGAAAATAATAGACGAATATCTCTGGGCGAAAGTCTGTTTTTTGTCTCTCACTAACAACCTCGCTGTTTATTTGCACGTCTTGTGTTTGCAGAGCTCGGCACCTCCTTTCACCCCGTCACCCACCGAGTGTCAGTCTACAGGGTTGGTGTCTAATTCTCCGGCGCTGTCCGGAAGCTACAGCAGCGGCATTTCGTCCCTCAGTCGCTGCAGCGTATCCGAAGCCTCCGGTACCGAGAACACGCCTGGGGACCACCCCCTCCCAAACTCCACCTCCATCGGCTTCAACGAGCTGATTCGACGGGAGAACAAGACCCCACCTCCATATAGCATCCATGACAGAAACAATCCGCGAAGACCGGTGCCTCTTCCCCCTGGCCTGTCCATTCTCCCCAGCATCGACGCGCCGCCGGTTCCTCCCAAACCCCACCAGAATCGAAAGCCAGAGATCGAGCCGCGGCGACCGGACCACTTTCCCAGACCAAGACCCATTCCCAGAAAAGTCTCGCAGCTGTAACCGCGCATTCAAAAGCAAAGTCAAACCATTTGCACATTTAACCTCTGTGGGTTTACAATTCCAAACTCCCAGTTTAGTAAAAAGTAAACTGGATTATTTTGTTATATGTTAGACTGGGGTGTACATGCATTTTTATGCACTTTTCTAGGTCCAAATTGCTTCAAGTAACCCCTTAATCAACTCTAAACCAGAACTTCGTACCGTAGTATTTTCTCAAATTTTGGGTAGTTTTATCACTGCTAATATGTATTTATACTGGTTGATGCAAGACATGTTTGCCTTAAGAATTTAAAACAAGTCTTTTTATCAATTCGAAATGCACGATTACGAGTACTTTGTACTTTTTATATAGCCAAAAGGTGCTAGAATCTCAATGTTAATGTTAGCACTGAATATTGTCCCAGGGTAATGTTTTTTTGGATTTAGAAAGTTTGCTGCTTTTAAAAGACTGAAAATGAGAGGTGTCTCATGGCTTGGGCAAATCAGTAAACTGCCATCTTTGTGTTGACTAATGCGAGATGCCTTTGAAGCGGATCTTTGCCCATCTGTGGGTCTATACCGGCATCTCCCTGCCATAAAACATGGATGGTTTCTTTGGAGTTCGAGGAACTAATGCTTAGGAACAGCGTAGGCGTAACGAATAATTCCCAACAAGGGTTTCCGTGCGCAGCGCACATGCCCACTCAGCGTAAAGATGGAAGTTTCGATCTGCCAAGTTTTGTGCCAAAGGAACGGGTGGGCTGTGAGCAAACGGATGCCCTGAGCCTGAAGGTGCTCTATTAGGAGTGTCAGACGTCCACTGTAAAGACTTGCAAAGCACTTTACGGGACTGTTACCGTATTGCTGCTGGTTTTCTGAAAAGCCCTGTAAAAGCTTGATAAGAAAGGTACTTTATCTGCCCGTGGGCATTATGGGCATTTCATTTACCAGTAAGAAGTACAGGTAATATCTCAGACGAACAGGGGGCGGGCTGTAAAATAAAGTAAAAATATGAAATACTATTAAGTATTTTTATGTACGCCTAAACATGCAAAAATGCTTTTGTAGACGTCAGTGTGCATGCACTGTGGGGTCAGATGAGAAGCGTTTGTGGTTGCCAAGTTGAATATTTTGTACAGCCCGTAAAATAAAATCATGGTGAATGTATGTGGATTGAGACCAGCGGGATTGTGGGATATATGATCACATTTCATACTGACTTTCAAATTAACTCGAGTATGATTTTTATCTTCTCACAGTCGCATTTCCAAGATGTTGTCGTTGACTTTCACAAAAATCTGTACTTGAGAAAACTGTAAATTAGCACGATTGTTGTAATTATGCCAAATAGGATATCTTGTCTATTGTACATACAGTGTTTTTAACAAAAGATGTGTAGCTATAACAATTTTGCAGCTTTGAATGTTCGTACAGCAAATGATTCAGATGATAAATGTCAAATATTTATGTTTTTTGTGAGCGTAGAGAAAAAGAGGTCAAGAGAGCGTCTAACACATTTACATTCTAATGACTCCCTGTCTAATAAACATTTCAACCAAGCACACTTTGATGCAACAGTTCATTTCGTTTTTCTCTAAAGGTTAATGTGCGCTTACATGCAACCAAATCGTAAAGTTAACAGCCTGAATATAAAACACAAGTCAAACGGATTTTACAAAGCAAGAAGTGTTGAACTGCAAATAAGAGTGAATATATGTACAGTAAGTGTGTGTTCTTCAGAGGTTAAGCTCCTTGACAGCCCAACGGACCTGTAATAAGGATCATAACTCCAGAAAAGTAGGAAGCTTATTGTTATTCCATCAGGTTGCAGCGAGCATCTTGCATTATTCATGAGTTTGTCTCCGTTCAGACCTGTATTTGCACACGTAATGTCATCTTGCTGTGTCGGGACGTTTGAAGACGCCTCGCCGTCATGGCAAGTTTGTTCCGAGGTGCCACGGATTTCTCTGAGAAAATTTGCAATTTGGTTGAAAGAAAATGGTGCAGTTGTAAGCATGGCTGTAATTGGGATGTCTCAAATGCATCAGGAACGTCTTAACACATCAAGGGCTTTTGGGCGAACGCTGATACTCGGTCCTTTGCTGTTTTGGCGTTTAAAGATTCCTTGAAGAATTTTGTGAACCGTTGCCCAGACTGCACCCCTGTGCTGCTCATTTAGATGCTAAACACCTCGAGAAGTGTAAATTTATGGGCACGGTTAAGAGCTGGGGGACGGGGTCTTCATGTTGCCTTACCTGGGTTGTGCTCTGCATTAACACAGTCCCAAGGTTTTTTAAGAAACTGGTTGTTTTTCTGACTTGGAAGAGCTGGAAGAACACACAGTTTCTCTCGGCTCCGTCGGGAATGAGTTTCATGGAAATTTCAAACGGATCATGGATAATAGATATTCTGTTTCATACCCTTGATTTCCTCCATCACTGCTGTTATGCTTTCGGCTTATTGGGATTTGCCTGTCGGCTTTATCCACCTTTATCTTTTCCTCAGGTTTTGGTTCATATTTTTCGCATTATGAACTCTAAAAAAGGCTATATCCCCACGTATCGCAGGGGGATTTTGGCACATCAAACGCGTATCTCCTGAAAGTTCTTGCGTGAGAATGTTTTATTTGAAATGGGTTTGTGATAGAACTGCTCTCCAAAACGTCCTTCATTGACGATTAATGATGGATGCAGAAAGGAGCGGTCAATGGACATCTCGCTTGCGTGAACTAACTTTATATGTGTTATAAAATACAGAAAGTATTTGGAATCCAAATAAGTTCTAGTTTATTCATCACTGAACATTAAAGTTTGTATAGAAGGTACTGAACTTTACTCTTAAAAAAAAAAGGTAGTTTGCAGTGATGCAATAGAAGCATTCTTAAAACAACCATTTCTTTTGACATTTTGTAAAAGTTTTTTATATTTTTATTTTTCAAAGAACCTTCTTTATGGAACCAAACAGCCTGACAAGAGCATTTTAGGAACCTTTACTTTATTAACTAAAAATTGTGTTAAACCTTCATTTTATTTTATTTTGGACGCACTTCAAAAGTGTTTTTACCAAAATGGCATCTTGCCCAAAATCTAAAGCAGCATTACATGTATTCTTCAATGTGAAGGCAATCCCAGAATGCACTGCGATGACTTCATTTGAAAATAGTCCACAATGACAGGTGAGTTAAGAGAAACAAAGATTATAAACAGTCTCATTTTGCACTCAAAACTGAGAAGGATTTATAAACATGTGTGGCTATTTTTGTCTAAAACTACAAATCTATACATTCCTTAGTTTAGTTATTTTTACCACAACTACATCTTTCTAGTTATGGCAACTATAATACTATTTTACTTGGTAGAAATTATGAATTGGGGCCTTCAAATATATTAAGAGGTAGTAAAGATTATAAATATTCTCATTTTGCACTCACACTTGAGAATTATGTAGCCGATAAAAAATATTTTTGATATTTCTTTTTCAAAATAGACTAAAAAAAATAATCCTTTCTTAGTTTTTTCTTTTACTACAACTATCTACATTTTGCCAAGCTCTGCAATGTTTTGTTGGGTAGACATTGTGAGTTGGGGGCTTCCTAATATATAGTGGACAGTAGGAAGACTTGAAATCAGAAAGGTTGACCTCTGCACTATAGGTTAACAAACATTGGCTTTATGTCCAGCATCTTTTATGTAAACACAACAGTTGCATCATGATTTGACAGGCACCAGAGGGACCTAAAGGACGAACGAATCTGCTGACCAGGCCGTGACATTGAAGCGCTTGAATGATCTGCCCGTCATCAGGACTTTCCATCAGTGGAAACGTGGCTGTGCACCCCTTTTAGAGAGAGCACACTATAGTGCGATCGATAGGGAAATTACGATAAAGCACTTCTACTTGTGTTGTGTATGCCCAAACTCACTCAGGGATAAATAAAAAAGGCTTTCTCTGTTCTTTCTCTTTTTTATAAAATGCCATCTTAGCTTGACCCTTTTCAACACTATTAATATTATAGATATTTTGGTAACACTTAACATTAAGGTTCCCTTCATGAAGCATTTATTAATGTGTTCATTAATGATTAATAAGTCATTTACAAATGCATTTTGAAGCAGTTATAACTGCATTAATAAGAAGAGTGATTCTAGCGAAATACCGTCCAAATAGTGAGCCATTTTTAACGCCGTATTATAAATGCTTAAAAAATCTATTTATTATTGACTCGAGAGCAGATTCATCATTATCTTGTTTGCAATATAGGCTGTAAGACTTGACACTGCAGGGTGTTATGTTGGTTTTCTTATACCTGCTCACTATTTGGCAGGTATTTCGTTTTAATCCCCCATTTTATTCATGCAGTTATAACTGCTTTATAATGCATTTGCAAATGGCTTATTAATCGTTACTCAACACATTTATAAATGCTTCATAAAGGCTACCTTCATGTAAAGTTTAACCGATATTTTTGATGCCGTCCTCTCTTCATCATGGAGTCTAATGTAGCAGTTGGTGTTGTTGCCCTGCTAACTGTTGATCTTTCACTGCTCTTTTACTGCTGCCGGTGGGTGGTGGTGGGAAGTGAACGTGAAAGGTTGGTAGGAGGAGATGAATTCGCCCTGGGCTCCACGCAGGCAACCGTTACTGCATGTGTGCACTTGTCAGTGACCCTGACTCCTCACAGCATGTCCTCCACCATCACACTGCGATATGATTATGTTATTTCAACAGCAGAATCTTTAGCGAGTCTCATTTTTTCTCCCCCCACTGTTAGCGCAGAGGGTCTGCTATCGGAAATCTTACTCTCACCGCAGCGGTTTTGTCTGTGTCGACGGTGTCATCTCTCCTTTTGTGCTGTACTTTACATTTACAAATGTACTGGAGATGTTCATTGTATATTCTTATCTTATCTGTGTCTCTCTTATCCAGCAGCACGATACTTCCATTTGACAGCCATTTACTTGAAGGAGATTTGTAAACATGGCTGCTTCCCAGGGACCGTCGCTTGCCAACATATTGCCTAATACTTATTTTGAAAGAAACTCTTCAGTGCGTGATATTACATGTTAAACTGGGCAGTATAGAACATGAGTGCATTGTGTGATACAGTATATCGCACATATCCCATAATGCAATGCATAAAAAATGTGTATATGAAAAAATTAATATGGAGGAACATTTGTGTCATTTTCATATTTTACACATTTATTTATTAGATTCAATGTTACAATTTAAGAACCTTTGGAGGTTGTTTGCATTGTGACACACAGATTATAAATGTGCTGCACTGCCTTGAATTCTATGTTAATTAAATATGAATTAATAAGAATCAAATGAGATTCACCATTAACGAATAACGGAAAGGAGAAAAAAGATGCATTACAATACTGAGACTTAAGTGGGGTTCATATACATATTTATCTGGAATTCATTTAACATTGGACTGAATTAATAGTCCTGAAAAGAATCTATTTTATTTATGTTAAATACCTTTAAATGTTCAATTTATGGGAGACTATCACCTGCACATGAGATTGCCCATATAAGCGGAACAGTCCCTGCACAATCCCAAGATCTTCAGCTCAAATGCAAGTGTTATTCCAGCCTGAAGGCCGTATATAATATACTGAGCATCAGTGACTTCATTTTTCTGGGTTTGTGTGCACCTCCGAGAGCCACCTACACCGCTTGTATTGATTTTCTGCTCATGTAAGCCCATATTGTGTGGTCATCTTTCCCCTCGGTCGCCATCCTTGTTTTTCCTCTTAGTTTTATTGTGAGGTTTTTATCCTCGAACATGTCCAGACAACAGCCACTGCGTTTGTACCAGAACCTCACTGGGCTTTTCTTTCATTCTGTGCTTAATTAGAGGACAATGTGCAGTGGATGCAGGAGGTGTAAAAGCACTAAAGCTGACTCATAATTACAGTCTTCTTTATGAGATATGCATGGGCCAGACTCAGATATCCTATATAAATAAATAATCACCAAAACTACCCTTCATTTGTCCAGCCGGCTGGTTTTAGGCCTCTTTGAGCACACTTATTGATGTTGACATGGAGGATGATTGAAAATGAACATTGCAATATGAATATATCAATAAAATCAAAATAAATATATAAATGCATGAATAAATTAATATTTTTTAAATATAAAAAAGGGTTTACAATAATTATGTTATTGGTCTAAATGTATTTCTATATTTTACACAAACTTGTATTTGTACTATTTTCTATTTATACATATGTTTAATCGTTAATTTCTATCTTAACCAAGATATTTAATTTATTTAAACTAAAAGTCATTGTTTCCTCAAAATATTTTAACATCTTAATAAAACACAACTGACACCAAAGACTATAGACATTAATAAGAAGTTCCGATTTTAACGAAAAGTGCAACGCTCCGTATCCTTCATGGTTGTGAGGTACTTGCGCATGCGCACTGGCTGAAGCAAAAACAAGAAATGTGTACTACAGTTGGTGTCAGAATGAATCTTTGGTCAGAAAACGTCGTTTTATTGTGACCATACGGAGACTTTTGAAAGCTAACGAGTTTCCCATTCACATCGATTAAATTTGGACTTGTACAGATATGATTAAAATAGCTGCCCGGGTGTGTTGCAAATATGGCCGCCGAGTGCGGAGACTTGTTGAAGAGACTTCTGTTCCGGTAACGTTACAGCAGATGGCGGTAAACGGGAATAAACGTCTTTGAATTGGTTTGTAACATTAACGAATGACTGTCAAGTTTTCTCCAATAATGTGAATAAATTATGTTAACAACTGACAATACGTATTTTATGTCTAAATACGCAGGTTTTGACTAACATTGGAGTTTATTGCATTCGGATGCGTTTGTGGTTCGCTGTCCTGAATAAAGTTATGATCTTTGTTTTCATTAGTAACTTAACTTACTCCAGCCATACATTAGTGTACTATTATGGATGTTAAATTGTTTAAAAGTTATATTGGTGTATTTTTTTTATAGGTGATATTTGGTTGTACAGAATGCATTTAATGTAAACAAACGGTGTCTGTAGTGCAAATAGCAGCCATTTTGTTTTCAGACGTTTGAACAGTTTGTCTTGAGGAAGGTCTTCGGGGGTGTCAGGGGGTCTAGTTTTGGTCTTGGAGGGTCTGGTCTTGACTACACCTGAAGTCTATACTTGTTTTACAATGTTTTGTCATTGTGTTGTCATTTGCAGTGTGTGACATTATCAGTTTTAAAGCATATCTATGTTATATGCTACGAGTGTGTGATTTCATCGTCCTCCTGGTCATTTGGGTTTTAAAATATTTGTGACCCTGGACAACAAAAGGGCCATTTTTTCAAAATTGAGATTTATACGTCATCTGAAGGCTTGATAAATAAGCTTTCCATTGATGTTTGGTTTGTTAGGATGGGACAATATTTGGGCAAGAAATAACTATTCGACAATCTGGAACCTGAGAGTGCAAAACAATCTATAAATTGAGAGTTAAAGTTGTCCAAATGAAGTCCTCTTAGCATAGCATATTACTCACAAAAATTAAGCTGTTATATATTTACGGTATTACAAAATATCTTCATTGAACATGATCATTTCGATCATTTTGACCAATACAATGTTTCTTTTTTCTACTTTTCCCGTGCTACATTAGACTGGTTTTGTCGTCCAAGGTCACATATATTATTAAAACTAGTCTTTGTTAATGACAGTGATGTCTCAATTTCTGTCTGTCTGTCAAGTCAGTGGAAACCAGTGGGTCGAACATTGTGTAAGGGTGTAGTAACTTTTCTCTTTATATTCTTTTTACCAACTGAATTGTTGTGTAACCATGTGAGCATCTTGCTAATGGCGGTCTAGTTTTAATAAATATCTAACAGTAAGTTTTTGGTGTGTGTGTCAGGTCACTCGCTCGGTCCATCTGTGTTCCTGTGGGGAGGAAACTGGCATCACGTCTCCTACCACAGAACCCTGCCAGGCACCAGCTGCCCGGGATCTGTCCTGCTGACCACCACCAACTGTGCGCTTTGAGATATTTACTCCACGCTGGGTTCAAATGGGCTTTTTCATGAGGAACTGATGCAATATATTATTCGATTCAACCCAGTGATTCGAATCTTTTGATTCTTTTCACCAAAAACCTTAATTCAGTGACTCTTTGTGCAGTTACGTTAAGTCTTTTAATATACCAAGATTACAGACATTTTGATTGAATCGACAGAGTAAATTACTCCATATATGACAACAAAGCGGATTCTCGTTTTTCAGGCTTTAAAAACGACACAAATGAAAATCATTATTCTGCCCTTCTGTTAAAGTTTGACTCAAGAGGCACTGCTTGGATTTTATTTGGTCCTCAGTTCTTTTTTTGTTTCCTCTCTTCTAGCTTTTCGGTGTTTACGTGTGAAGTGAATTGTTGTAGTTTAACTCTAACCGGAGAACTCTCTCACCTCTTTCAGACATGCCCGGGGCCTGTTTCCTCGCCGAGAGACGGTTGCCATGGCTTCGGCAGGCCAAAGCCCTACTCTGCGGCTCTCTTGGCTTTCATCAGAAGCGGGTTGAGGAAAAGGACGGCTTCTTCAAACGCCGCATCCAGAGAACATTCAGTGATTTCTCCGACTCAAACACATCGGCGGATTTCCTGGTAAACATCTTTAACTTGATATACCCAGGAACACATTAACATCACAAACAGCTTGCCTGAATTTAAAAGCACTTAGGTAGCAGCGATCCCACAGATGGTCAACCCATCGGAGATGTGGACCTCAGCAGAAGGATGCAGTTTTAAATATTGCTCAGGGCGTTTGTTTTGAATTTTTAAAAGCCGCAAGCGGTTTTACTTCAGCGGTTGTGTGAAACAGCAGGTTTCGCTTGGACTGGAGTCCATTGTGGTGCTTTAATATGATGATGGCAAATTAAGTGTATTGATTATGAATTAATCAGTTATAATTACTGTTAAGGAAAGTATCATGCGTATTATGAATAATAGTACTCTAAAAGTATAATGATCTTTAGATGGATCTTTTTCAAATCATCAATTTTCGAGCTTATAACAGTCAGGTCCAGTTTGGTTCTTCGATGAGATGTTTGTTGTATTGTTTATGTGCCATTTAGCTACAAGTGTATCATAGATTATACTACAAAAACATATTATATTGGGCAGATATTGGAATCTTTTAATTATTTTAATTAACATAAATGTATGGCAAGTACTAATAATACATTTAAATTCCTGTATATTTTATTCATATTTAGCTGCCCGAGATTAACGTAATGTCATGTGTGCACATTTTCAAGTGTGTTTTAATGTTAAGCTACATGTTACTAACTAGCGACGTTATAATAATTGTTTGTTTCATTTATAATAATTTTTTGTATGTCGCTTATTTACTCTAATTGCATTTGTGTTAAATGGGCCTCTCAGTACTTTTTTAAAATCGCATCAGCCATTTAAAAATCCATGTCGGTCGACCACTAAAATAAAGTTGATCATTATACTATAATTAGAAATTTAATGTAATCTTTCAGGCTGCAATTTTTAACTTTTTTTTGTTAAAAATCAACAAAAATCAGATTTTAAATCAATGTTCAAAACTGATTTGCAAGAATCTTATGACACATCTTACAGTTTTATAGTAAAACAACAAGATTTTATAGTGAATGTCAATTTCGCATCATTTGACTTCAAAATATTTGAAAAGTATGAAACATGCAGTTTAATATTTTGAACAGTGGTGGCGATAGAGATGCAAGTTACGAATTGCAGCTGTAAAACACTTTTTCTAGCACATTGAACCTTCTTGATTTACATGCAGTAAAAAGCCCTTCTGGGTATCAGTGAGAGAATAGGAATTGGTTGACGGTCTGAATGTGAAGACACATGGAGAGGGGATGAATTGATCTGAATTCACTCTCTCTCAGCATGCAGCCGCATTGAGCTGATTAACTCCACACTGTGCCGCCCCGGCCTTCTGTCTTAACAGATGAGCCCGTGCGTCGTTCACTGATTTCCAGAGGTCAGGATCCCAGGCAGAGGGGTTTCCGATAAAATCAGGCATTACAAATGTTAATTAGACCCTCATTCTATTGACCGCACGCCGAGATTTCCTCCTTAACGTCCGTATTGTCCCTCAATATATCTCTAATGAGGAAATGACACTTCATTTTTGTCTTCAATATCATTTATTATAGGCTTAAGATGTGCCGTTATATTAAGGAGGAAGCCTTTCCTGTTATCGAATTGTACATTGTCCGTTCAGTCAATCCTGTTTCATGTGATGCATCGCCAAACAGGAAGTGGAAAGGAGTCATTATCGTTGTCTCGTTCAGGATGATTTGTTGCATTCTCTCTCTCTCTCTCTCTCTCTCTCTCTCTCTCTCTCTCTCTCTCTCTCTCTCTCTCTCTCTCTCCGTCTCTCTTTCTCTAATAGGGCTTATAAAATCACTGTGCAGGTATTACACAATCAGCCATTGTGTGGTAATAGAAAAGCAGCTTCCGTGTGTGTTGTTCTGTCAGACAACGAGGTATAATGTAGTCTGTCATATTTAGGCTGCCGGCCTCACCCCCCCACCATGCTTGGAGAGCAATATAATACACTCAGGTGAATCTGTCACGCAACAATAAGCAGCGTCACATAAAGAAACTCCCTGTGCACAATTGATACTAATGATATGAGGATGTTTGTTGGCAGGCAAATGAAAGGCGACGTCTGGGATTGTCCACGCTGTATCACATCCCATAATGCACGTGCCCTGCAGGCCGATGGGGAGGGAAAGATACAGATGACAAATTCTCTCATTATTTTTGGAACACAAAAGTAAAACAAAGTTTTGTGTCCGTACAATAGAAGTCAATATGGTTCTCAACGTTCTTCAAAATATCTTCTTTTGTGTTTCACAGAAGAAATAAAGTCATACAGGATTGAACGGACACGCATGTATGTGAATGATGAAATAATTTTTGGGTGAGCTGTCCCTTTTTACTCTCAGCCTCACATTATTTCCATCATATCCAAATTTCGTCGTTTTTTTTTTATCAGAATCCCTGCAGTCTTCAGGCTTGGCCTGCCTGTAATTCTTTCTGCACATTAGCATAGAAAAAAGTCTCAGCAGACTGCATGTCGGGGAATATGTATGCAAGGGTTTGTGTCTGATGAATGTTTAAATATGTAATACTTTCCTAAAGATATGTGTAAGCGTGTGTGTGTTTATGGACAATCTACAGCTTTCACCTTGAATGCTTGTTGACAGTGAACATGTGTCGTGTGTAAAAGGCTGAATATATGAATACTATCTCACAGAATAACCTCTTCTATGCAGAACTTTGAATCAGCGTATAACAGCAGTATGTTGTAAGGTTATGTAACGTGTGTGTTTGGAGTTTGACTCATAGGCAGTGAATGATGGAGGCAGGTGCTAAAGCTCTCATCACTTCTGTCACGTCCTGGCACGGCACTTATGCTCTCATGAAAGCTTTTTTGCCCGGTGATGCTCACATCTGTTTGATGCTAATAGAAATAGCCAGGACCTAGAGAAAAATGTCACGGTGGACCAAACGCACAACATTGTAGTACTCTGGCGACCACCACATCTTAAAGGCCCAGTGTGTCATTTTTTGAAGGATCTATTGAAAAAAAAAGCAAACTCATATAAATAACTATGTCATCAGTGGTGTATGAAGACATTGTAAAAAAAGATTCATTATTACTGTTAACACAAATGATTGATTGTTTCTCGTTTAGATTTTTGCAGATCGCATTGACACTACATTCTTTCAGTTTGTTTGCCCGAGACATTAGTATTAGAATCCTGTTTATCTCACACATTTCTCATCGAACAGAGCGACTGTAACAGCGTGACAGTCCCGGTTGTTTCTGCGTGCAGCGTGGATACGCAGCGTGTGAGCAATCTCTGATCATATCATCTCACATTCAGCCGAACTTCTCCTCCTCTCACGAGCGTCTGGTTCCTGCTGGGAAGCATTACTATTGTTTATCTGCGTACATCAGAACGTCTCTGAATATTCATGTGTTTAAACTTCCTCTGGCGTTCCTCGGGAGAAGCAGCGTGAACGTCTCTGTTAGAAACGTCCCGCAGCTGTAGAGCAAATGATCCTCTTGAATGAAAAAGTGACTCATTCGATGTTTCGTTTGCATCATAAAGCCGCAATCGCGCTTCATTTCACTGCATCGAATGATGTAAAACATTTCTACAGATTCATCATAGCATAGAAAAGAGTAAAAGCAAGCACAAACGCATGTTTGGTTTATTCAGCTCTTTCAAATCAGTTTTCAATGGCTACGACCTCAAGGTACAATCTACAGTTTCTTTTGAAAACATTTTCTCTTTATGTTAGCGGTTCAAACTCTCAAAATAGTTTGCATTCCCAGCAGCAGGAACTGATACGCCCCAACGGTTGAGGCACGTTTCTTAAATAACAAACCCGTGGCTTGTTTTGAGAATCTTGTTTGCGGGTAACACAAGATTTATCAGGAGACAACCGTGACCCGCGTCAGAGGCGGGATGCTTGTTTTAATTACTTTTGACAAGGAGAAGTAGGTGCCATGGGGGTGGTGTTGACAGGCTGGATTTACGTTTTTGTTCAGTCGAGATGTAGACAATTCAACTGAGAGATGAATGAAACGGTTGGTTTTGGGAATGATTCGTGTGGGATTTGGGCGTGGGGGCAAAGCTTTTGCTTGTAAGTTTTTTTTTGTCTCAGTTGCAGATGTTACTACTAGGGCTTGTATGGTTTTATTTTACAGCTTAAATTCTTTCCCCTTGTTGCCAGTGTCTAGTTCGTTCGAGCGAATACCTGTCGAGTCCTATTAACTTTTGCACTTACGCCAACAGTAACCAATAGCTGTGTTGCATGAAATGGTTGTATTTAAAATTAAGATTGAAATTCAGGTCAGGCAAGAGGTTTAGCTGTGATCGCACCTTGAATGTCTTTACTCCTCCGTTTCGCTTCAGGTGTGGGAATGGATCTGCAAACCATCACACCTTCTATAGCACACGCTCACTAACAGCTGTTGTTGATTTCTAATTGCAGAAGTTGAAATGTACCTGCAAGCGTATCACGCCGCTCATTATAACCTTGATGATGTACAATGAGTTGTTCTGTTCGTTCTACGACTGCAGAAGTCACAAGCGTTCGTCACGAGAAGTCCTGAGTATCATGGGGAATTTACATTTTTACACCAAATAAAGGTCGGGTTGTATTTTAAAATTAGTTAGTTACTTCACTACATTTTAAAGCACATATTTGTACTTATTTACATTTTAAAAATACGTGTTCTTCTTGTGTATATATAAATCTAGTACAGTACTTTATTACTTTTACTCCAATACTTCTAAAGATTTTTTTGCAAAAAATTTATGAAAATAGTGGGGTAAAAAGTATTATATATGCTTTGTAATGTAGTGAAGTCCAATTATTTTCAAAGTAAAACACTCTGATACTTGAAAAATGTTCTTGAGTAAGGTCAAAAATTCACTACTGTCCACCTCTGCCATTTCCTCCTCGATAAAATTAAATATAGTATTTGTAAAATTATATAGCTGCAAGAATAGTCAAAGGTTATAGATCTCAGTAGCAAGGTCATAAAACATTTCTTTTGAAATCTAAATATCAAATAAACTATCGGTCTAAATATTATTATGAAAAAATATTTAGGAAAACTGAAGCATGTTTTATTATGTAAAAGTATTCTGAAAATAAAATTAAAACAAAAATAAACTTATATAGCGATATGAAGGAAATAACAAAGAAAATATATGCAAAAAGAAACAAATAAACAATAAAACGACAAAATGTAACTAAAATGAACATGAAAATAAAAGCAAATTTAAAATAATAATAAAACTACTATAAAAAACTGCACGTTAGAAGTTCAGTTTTCTGAAACCAGTACACAATAATTAGTAGAAATGACTAAATAATAAAAATGTTATAATATTAAAAATGTTATTAGTGCTGTTGCTGTAGTTTTATAAAAGCAATAAACCACTTTACATTACAGTGTTAGGGGTAGGCTTTAGCTTTTTATTTCCAATGTTTTTCAAATGGTGACACCAGTTGACCCCTTCAACTGGTTTTGATGAAATGCAGTTACAGATTCATATTTGGATTTTGACTCGTAACTTGACTTCTCAAGTTCATCATTCAGAAACCTCTTCTGTCTATTTACACCTTCCTGACCTCATCTGGCACCCGTGTGTTGGCTTCTATCTGCTCTCGGGCTCCGTAATGCTCACTGCCCGGCCGCACAGGACATCGGTCAATGTTCTCAAGCACAAGTGGCCCAGAGGGTTCCAGAAAGGAAGCCAAAAATAGTGCTGCCTATCTATCTGTCTGCGGCTCAAATCGACCCTTTCACCAGCTCACTTCGGATTTATGAGAGCGGCAGAATCCATCTACAAAACCAGACCGGGTGAACTAAAAGCAGAACCTTGTCTCTCTATATTATCGCACGTGTCTGTCTGTTTATATATTGTCTGTCTTTGTTTTGTCGGAGCCGTAATTTGAAAGCGGACCACATGGTGTCTGAGAGTGATGTGTTGAGCTGGAGCGGCACAGCGGGGTCTGTGTTTTTACAAACTTTTACAGTATATCTTTTCCCTCTACATAGAAAATCTGCCTTTTTAAAAAAAAAGTACAACCTCAAGATTCGTATTGTCTTCTCGCATTCTCCCAAGTAAAACAGACCTTTATGCTGTTTGTTGACATAAATATTTGTAACATTGGGAGAGTTGGATATTTTTACTTTGCATAAAGTAGGTTGCTTGCCGGTCAAAGCATTTCGGTATCCTTGTCGCAGGAGAAAAGGGTCATTCTGCCTCCTGGGAGAGCTGTAGCTGTCAGACGATAAAAGGCCTTTGAACACTCTTAAACGAACAGAAAGGTGAAGTTTGTTGATGCTGGGTTGTGCTGCAGATGTGTGCGCACGAGATGCAAAGGCAATTTGTCTTGTGTTGTCCTCTGTGAGATTTTGACAGGCAACGCGTACTTTCAGAACATCCTCAAAGCAGGACAGCAGCTTTTTTTAGAGGTTATAGGACTGCTTGTGGTTAAGCCGACATGAAATGGCATTCACAATGCGTTTAACATCCATAATGCAGGATTTGTCTGAGGGAATTCTGGTGTCTGTAATTTTTTGTGGTAAAAAATGAACAAAAATCTGTTATTGAGCAAGTATATAAAAAAGGGTCTCCACCTTAACCTGATTCGTGGCAAAAACCTTTAAACATTGATTTAAAAGCTGAGTTGACGGGTACGAGTGAGAAATGTCGTTTTCTTGTCATTTGACTTCAAGACACGTACTGTACAAAGTCTGTAAAGTAGGCTGCAATTTTATGTTTCAAACACAGATGGCGATATAGAGGCGAAAGTTAAGAATAGCGAAAGTAAAAAGTGTAAGGCCGTTCACACTTGACTTATTTTTTGACAAGAAAAAGTTGACAATGGCGCTTTTTTTGTAAAAAAAAAAACGCTTGCAGCATTGTGGTTACAAATTGCAGCCTGCAAAGATAGCATTTGTGTACCAAGACAGGCTGCATAGCCAGCGTAACGTCTATTTGAATTATAAACAGAGACATCTTTGCAATAATCAGTCACATATTTAAAAACTACAATACTCAATTCTCGCTTGAATTGCACTCGGACGTTATTTCAAAGTGAAAATTATACTTACATTTATTCAAAACTATGCTCCAACGGGAGTTTCGGCCGCCATTTAAATATTTTGAGCTTGAGCCTTCTCGACCAATCACGTTCCTCGCATGTTGTTATGTACAGCTGTTCAAAAGGTAAAATAGAAGTAAAAGAGTAAAAAAATATTGATTTTGTTGTTCAGTTATTTTGATTAAGAAAAACATGTATTTGCTTTATTATTACCTACACTGTTTTTATTAAGACGTCAATTTTCAATTCATATTTGTCGCTTGGAAATCGTCAATCGAACAACAGCATTTCAGATCAAATGAGGCTGAATGTACATGGTACATGGTGAAAACATCTGCTGTTATGAAAATAGCAAGACTGGAATTTTGTACAATAAATGTATGTAGGTATTGAAAGAAGTGCTCGGTCTGCGTGATTTCGAAAGCTTGTGTGTTTGTGTTTTCATACGCCCCGGGCAATTTGTAGTAGACAGAAGTCCCGGGTAAGACACGATGCTTGACTGCAGCAGGACAATTTGATAGGAAGTGACAGTTTTACGACTTACCGTGTGCCGTCTGCTGCCGGGCCGAGTAGGCGGGTGTCACGCTCATCATGGGGGGGACCGGTTTCGAACATGCATTTACAAACGTACAGTAGAATGTGTGTGCTCCTTTCGGGCGCATGGAAACGCACACAACGATGCTTCGGTAGGAAAAGATTATAAGTAAGAAGATGAAAGGATTTAGTTGTCAATTAAGTCCAACACTAGATCTGTTCCTGCCGTCGTCCTGCTGGAGGAAAATCTCCTTAGGAAAAGCATTTGCATTTTTAACAGCGGTCTTCATAAACTCTTTAAGAATGACTTTTCAATGTATTTGAAGTCTTTCGGCGAATTAGCTTCTCTCAAATTGATTACTCATTAAATGTATTGTCGGCGTATTGTTCTGCGTTCGACAAGAGCACAAAAGACTTCTTTGAACTCGACGCAAACGTCTTGTTGTGAACAATGCTCAAAGGGAGATTTGCAATTCGCTACGTGGATTAACGAAATACATTCATGTGTTTGGAGGAGGCGTGGCTTTGGACGGCGAATCGCATAGAGGGTGGGATTATTATCAGATAATAATCCCACCCTCAATGGACACAGACGTATTTGACACAGACATATGGGTATTTAATACTTCCTGAACATTAAAGAAGAATATCCAGGATTTTGATCTCTCATTGATTCATGTGGGATGTTCATAAGCTTGTTAAATAATTAAGGGTATCCGAGGGGGCGGAGCTTAACTACAGCTCAATTGAGTTACCCGTGTGTCAGTTTTTAGTGGATGAGCGCTCTTGCATATTTTTTTATCACATTATATTGAGTATATTGAGTCTTGTCGTAGTAAACTAAGGAGTGGAATAGGAGACCAATGGAGAAGATGCATGGTGAGATTTATGCTTCTCGCAAGCCTTAAGATGTATTGTGTCAGCACTTGAAAAGAGATCTCCCGTCTCACTGAGATTGTAAATAAATGTCGCTTTTCTCTCTTTTCAAGAATCTTCAGATTTTGTGAGCTGTTTGATAAAATAAAGATGAGTACATTGTGTGTGGAGAGACTGACAGAGAGGTGTGGTATGGATTCATTTTATAGGCAGTGTAAGAAAATGTAATTGTTTAGTGTACCGGTGTGTGTGTGTGTAAGGGGAGATTTATTGGAGTCAAAGTATGTGTGTGTGTGTGTGTGTGTTTGTGGCACAATGGGGAAAAGGATGGTAAAGAGAGAGAGAGAGAGAGCTCTGGTTTCTGCCCAAAGATGGCAGTCTCTCCCTGCAGGGGAGCGAGGCGCGCAGGGAGAACAGGTCATGAAAACAGGACATTTATCCTCCATTAGAGCGCCGTTCCTGACAAAGTGCAGCCAGCACCACAACAGAATACTAATACTGCTGAATCTCCTGCTCTCTCTCTCTCTCTCTCTCTCTCTCTCTCTCTTGCTGGCTTACAATAACACACAATTGCATTCATTTGGCGAAGGTGAAAACAAGCGTCTCTGACAAGCAGCCAATAAATACACTGCTTCTATTTATCACCTTTCTCTTTTTAACTCTTATTTCTCTCTCTCTGGTATTTTCTGTTTTCTGTCTCCCACACACCTTCACAAACATGAATTTATAGCACATTCACACATACACTATATGTGAACTATACTGTGATATTTAATATAAGGTTTTAGAGACGCATTCACATTTTTACACTCTTTCAGCTCTTTTAACTGATTATCGAGTGATTATCGCTCATTAAGGTCGGTTTATCTGTTAAACCTTTTGACCGCGGTCTTGTGTCTTGCGCTGCCGGGTCACGGCACCGGGGACGTCTTTCAAATGATCAGCCCCTGTACCACACAATCTAATCTGACATTTCTATTTCAGATACAGAAGACTGTTCGCCTTCACCGAGAGGTGAAATTTTCACACGTAATTGGTGTTCGGGTTTGAATCATAAATAGTTTGAGTCTGAAAGTCGCAGAGTTTAACATAAAGAAAGCTAGATGTTGGTTGATGTCTTGACTCTCTAGTCACCCTTTTAGGTGATTTATTTTTTTGCACTTGTAGTGGAGCTTCCAAAGACAAAAATTCACTATTTCTGTTGATAATATTTAATTTTACTTGAAACATTAGTGACAGGTCAAAAATAGTAGATTGTTGACAAGAACTTAAAGTTTTATACGTTCACTGTAAAACTTTGCTGTAGTTTTGCAGCAGGTTTGCCAGTAACTTACTGTAGATTTACATTTGGCAGACGCTTTTATCCAAATGGGATTTAATTACGACCGATAAAACTTTTCTTTAATCAAAATGAAAACACTTTGACTTTTGAGATTCAAAAGGAGCAAGAAGAGACTGGTCTCATTACAGGCATTAGGGGATTCACATTTTGCGTCTTTTTCGCGCGCATTTTCTTTATTTTAAATGTAGACACGCAAATAGGGAGCGACGCATCGTGAATGAGGCGCATTTCACGGGCGAATGAAGTGAGGAAACTCAAAATGTTCAAGCGTCCAACTACGCGCGAATAGCGCAATTCATTTGCGCATGTCGCGTTTGGTCTGAACACACTATTACACTGCAAAAATGACATTCTTCCTAAGCATTTTTGTTTGGTTTTCTAGTAATAATATTTAAAACTTCTAAAATTATTATATATTTACATTACAAGAAAAGTGACCTAAGATATTTGGTCTTGTTTTATGAAAGAAAGTATAAGAACTAGGTAAGTTTATGTCTATGCAAAGTTATACAGTGTTTTTCTAAGAAGAAAGATTTCCACATCCAAGCCCAGATTTTATTTTCTTGAGAACATACTCAGATCATTGAAAAACATTGTGTTTAAAAACATTTCTTTCAGGGTTGTGTAATTCCACCGACTGGATGTGTCGCTCTGAATGAGGACGAGTGCCAATGTTTCATTCCTCGCTGTTTAGCTGCACGTATACATGCGTATTTGCCTGTTTTATTGTGATTCCCTCTCGCGCTCGCTTTTATTCTTCCATTGAATTGCCATATTTCTATTCTGTTCCAATAGCGTACGGCTATAAACCTCATATTCGGCAGTAACTGCCGTTCTGAATGGATCTTTGAAAGCGGCACTAAACCTTCACTTCAAATGCAAATACATAACGGTCGTGTTGAAAGGAAACATGCGCTTTTTTAGTAAAGGGAACAGCCTTTCCCTTCCATAGTTCAATTTTCATGCGTCCCTCAGCATTCTTCAAGTTCAAAATGATGCAGGCTCCCATCCCCAAACCTTGCTAGGACAGGAAGGAGAATCATAAGCTTGTTTGTGCTGTGAAGACCTTGAGCCTCCAATCTGAAGGCTGCAGAGGCGCGTGAGAGTTTCCGGATGAATTCGCCCCCTGGTGAGCTGTGTTCTGTGGGCTAAGAATAATGAAGCAAACCTCTGGAGAGGGAGCCGAGGAAATTGGTCCCAGTAGTGAGCTCTGCATCCGTCGGGTCAGGTAGAATATGAGTGTGTTTGAAGATTGACCTGAATGTCTCCTGATGTGTGGAGGTTGGGATGATGTAAGGCCCTATTTTGACGTCCAATCAGGTGCCTGTGTGAAAAAAAGGGGAAATTTGATGTTGGCTGATATGATGTGATACAGACGGAGAAATATTGGTGTTGTGGGAACAACATGGTACATTGATGCTATCAGACGGTTTGGAGGCCTGTTGAATGTTTGCCATATTTATGCACCATGTATGAACATTTTGGTAGCGTTTTGTTAGTGATGGCTTTCTTTCCATGCTTTCCATTTTGCTGCCTAGTCGTTGCTATAATTGCTATAAACGCTCCTTGAGCTTTAAATAAATATGAAAAACCCTTGGATTAACATTCGTTTTGCTTCATGTTTGTAGAATTTAACATGTGCATGCGAGCCAAGAGTGGGGCACGTTGTGGTCAAAATTGCTTTATGAATAAATGATTATCGGTTAAAGCTCTCGAACATTTTATCTATTTATTTCCACCTGTGTCGAGTGGTTAATATTAATAGCTTTGGTGCTCAAATCTGAATGGGCTAAATTACTATTCATGAAGTAATAAAACTGCTGAATTCAGTCTTTCTGTTATTCGTCAGGCGAATCCAACGTGCGAGAGCACAACAGGACATGATTTATAATTGCGTTAAAGGCGATCGGTCTCTCCTCGCCCCGGTAGCTGGCGTATATCATATTTAACAAGAGATTACGAAAGGGGGTAATTGCATTATTATGGGATTCAGTGCTTGAAATATGAGCACATATTATAGTCGACACAGGATGTTGTTCCAGATCCTGATTTTCTTTTTTCCAAAAGGTGAACATGAGAATATGTAAGACACTGTTTCCATATGTTGCCTTATGTTGTTATTTCAGTTACTTGGTTTTAAGGGCCGTTCACATTATAATGATAACTATAACGAAAACTGTTACTATAACTATATTTACGTCCACACCAACGGACGATAACTATTTTTTTAAAGCCTGCACGCTGCAGTGTTCCTAGTCACAAAAATTATTGTAGATGACCTGCTGCTGATGCTTTCGTTTTCATTTCCAAACGTCTTTTCCCCAAAATAGGACAGCAAAGGCTGGATGCTCCCTCTGACGGCTGAGGGTGCGCTCGTGTCCGGGATGTAAAGCATATATTTGCCAGCTTGCTGACTCATAAGCGTACATCTATTACATCCCGCTGTAAACACACTGCTTTCCGACCACTACAGTCTTTTATTCTGACATAAAATCCGCGTTGCGATCAACAATAGTCAAACATTATCTCCCAGAAACTGTCTGACAGTATGTTTTATCGTTCATCAGCTGGAAAAAAAATTCTAAAAAGTGATCCAAACGATATCGTTCTCTGTATCTTTATCGTTATAGCTATTGTGTGAATCCCGCTATTCTCCTGAATTAAAAAACATTCTTTTTTATAGTTATCAATGGCAAACGTACCTTAGACCAGTGTTTCCCACCCTGGTCCTCAGGGCACACCTTCCAGAATGTTTTAGTTCTCTCCCTATATGAAACACCTGATTGATGACTTGAGTCAGGTGTTTCATATAGGAAGAGATCTAAAACATTCTGGAAGGTGTGCCCAGAGGACCAGGGTCGGGAAGCACTGCCTTAGACGCCTTAGACAGCTCGAACCCGGTAATTTCGGCTTGCAGCTATATTTTTTTATAGTTATTGTTATAATCTGAAAGGCCTTTTAATGGTTTGTTTGTTTATTTTTTGTTCTAAAATGTATTGGTTGTATATTTAACTTTAAATCAGTTCAAGATATGTGATGATTCTGATCGCTGGTCGACTAATTTTCATCGTCTTTCGTTCTGTACGCATATTCTAAAACAATTTGTGTTGACTATTTTACAAGGTGTCTTGGGAATTTATATGATCTCATTTGTTCATTGAAGTACAATTTGCACTCACGCCATTGATGGTTAGGTTAGGGCGTGAAGCTTCAGTATTGCTTTTTTCTACTAGTCGTACGTTTGGTACGATTCTCATCGTACAAATTCATACGAATTACTGTAACCACCTTATAAAATATTTACAAATTCCTGTCATATCAGACTGTAGAATCAGTTATCATTACACAAACATGATAAAAACTCACATTTATACCTTTTCAAATGTTTTATGAAAATTGTAAAGAAAGTTGAATACATACATGTTTGCCCATTTTACTCTTTTTACATAGTTACGTATAGGAGTAACTTCTTGAGAATCACATTTTTGTAATCATTATGTCACATCCTAAAAAAGGTTTGATATAAACACAAAAAAATGTTCAAGAAAGTTCTGTTTCTTTCTGTTTCACAAAAGGCTCTTTGTAGTGGAAAAAGGCTCGTGAGATTATAAAAAGCTATATATGGTTCTTATAAGTCATGGATAAATGTAATTGTGTTATTAATATGTGTTATCATATTGCCGGTGCAGTGTTATTTTAGATTTTTTATCCACGAACTGCCGTGGCACAAGCGAAAGGCTGAGGTTGTCTTGTACCGAGCGGCCTTTCTTTCCCATGCGGCGAAATGACTGTGGCCAATTACCAGGAGAACAGAGTGTAATTATTGGAGAGGGATCGTGGGGAGAAGTGTACCGTTCAGATCTGCAAAGCTGCACTTCAATAAGATGGAGCCCCGAAAGTCATTCTCGCTAAGTCTCTATCTCACGTCTTTGTTAATTAAATTGCCACGCCAGTAGCTTTTCAACGGGTAATCCATCTCCGTGTCAAACAGGGGAGTCAAAAGTTAGCGCTGGAGAAGACCGTCGTGGCCGTGTAATAAGTCTTAACAGAAAGTGTTAAGCTCTAATAGCACTTTTGGAGACTTAAAAGGGGGTGTTATGAGAGTGCTTTTGCTCTTCGGTCAAAACTTAGATTTCGATATTGACGTACTTGCATTGAGAGGCTTTTAAAAGAATCCTCGGCATTTTATCCATCCCTCACAGTTGGATGTAATATTCAGTTTCCTGTATGAAATACATTAACAGTTAGCAGAAGTGTTGTTCGGCACCTTGCGCGAGTTGTGTAAACTGCTGTAGGCTTTAAGTACACCTGAGGTGCTTTTATACTTTGCGCTTTTCAAATTACACGGCTGTGCCGAGAAAATTGCTTCTGATGCAATTGCAATGAGAAGTAGTAGTTTGCCAAACTAAACATTTACCTTACCCAGGTAAACTTATAATTTTGTATGCTATTTGGTGGTGTGTGGGAGATAAAACTATAAAAGCGCATAATGAGCATTATGCAGCCTGTCAGTGTTGCCAGATTGGGTGGACAATTGCCATAATAATGTGATTATTTATTGATTAATGTGAGTAATGTAATTAATCGGAAAGCATTTCATAGAGAAGCTTTTTTATAAAACATTGGAAAACTTGTAGTTGGATAAGCGGAAGATGAATCATCTGTGGTTTGTTCGGCTGTAAAACACAGTAAACTTTGCTAGAAGGTATTTTTGTTTTTAGCACGTACATAATCTCCAAGTTTACAAATGTTGATTTAACAAATGTTGACTGAAAGCTCATAATTTCATCCAATGATGTTTAAAAATGGTACAATGGTACACAACCAGCTGAAGTGTGCCATAGACCTTTCTGTGTTTTATATAATCTATATATATATATATACAGTTGTACTCACAACACAACTTCATTATCTCGAATCATTTCATGTATGTTAAGCAAAGCCATGATATTAGTTCTGATAGCTTGACATGGCATATGAAAATAGCACAAAACACACATGCATCTGAAACATCCAAACATTTGTACTCTGTGGCATGCGTGCACACATCGAAATGGGATTTATTTCACGGCGAGTTGTTCTCTGGTTTAAGAGACATTGATTCTCTTGTGGCAGACGCTCTCAGGTTATCGTCTTGACATATTGAGGACGTGATGAAAGCGTGCTCGTGTTTGGCAGGGGAACTGAGAAATCCACATTATAATGTACTCGTCGGCGGACAAACAATTTAACGTCGCTTACTTAGCGGTGTAAAAGTACAAACCGATGCAAATAATCTTTGGGCGACAACCACGTTTATCGGCTCAGGAAATGTGATGTGGATCCAACCAAGCGAGTGGGTTTATCTCTCTTTCCTGAAGAGGACGGAGACGATTTAGTGTCACGCGCTTCACAGAGGAGTCCCGAGTTTAGGCTTTGCGTGGAGTGTCAGATCTGCGATGCACGCGCCTCTGAAATGCTGTCTAACGGCCCAAGGGTGCCCATGTGGAGCCAGATGTGTTTACAGTTCAGCAGCGGATCTTTGATGGAAGAAAGAGTCGTATTGAGATGTACGCATAGACTGTCAACAGTTTAATCCCTTAATAAAGAGTAGAGCTTTGTCGAGATTAGAAGGTCTGAGCGAAGAAGAAAAGCCGAGGGATTTATTTATCTGTACCACTGGGGAAACAGGGAGTCTCACACTTTTTAAGAGAATGTTGGTGTTGGTTTATGGAGGCAAAACTCACCGCCATGATGCTGAGGTGTTATAGATGGTTGCCAGGCATCAAAATGCAGGATGATTTTATTTTTTTTAAGAACAGAGTTGCTTGGTGGTTGCTATGGTATTCTTGTTTGTTTAAAAAGGTTCTCCTTTAATTTAAGTCTAAAGGATTTTTATTACTAAATGAACTGCACACCCTTAACAAGCCATGTGATTTAAAACATTCTTATTGTCGGTAAAACAATAATGATTTTATTAAAACTTCGATTTTAAAATGTAAAAATGTTGTAAAGACAAAAATGTTGTTTGATGCATTACATCACACATATGCGGCCCAAAGAATCACTGTTGAGCAGTTTTATATTTATTACAATTAATATATATTAATATGGATATATATTAAATGTAAAATAAATTGTTATTTTATAACCGATCACTCAGCGTCCAGACATTTTATAGCCGTTTTTTACCTTTCATTGTGTGACTTTACCTCAGAATAACTGATGATTAACTTTGACCCATAATTCTTTGTTTTTATTCTATCTATTTATCATTCAGGTACCTTTACAGCTCTGCAAAAAAAAAAAGAATTACAAAGAAAGAACACAAAGATTGTGAAATTCAAGTTAAAGAAATACGTTTTTTTCCATTGTGATGGGATTATTCATGCATGAAAGGGTTTCATTTAGTAGTAATGTTCTTGCTTTAGCAAACATCACACCGATGAGACACTCTTCTGTACACTCTCTGTCTGATGTGGCAGATTGTTGCTTTCATAATCATAGCTTGCGCCTGCCAAGTTTCAGATTAGTCCTTTACCGCACTGCGTCCATCAGGCTGAGGTCTGTCTGAAAAAACCCCCAGTTTTTTAAAAGAAAGAACCCAAGCAAATCAAGAGCGCTGTGTTTGTGATGGCGGCTTTGAATTTCTCCGGTAAGTATTAGAAACCTTTAATCCTGCCAAAGGGTTATGCAAGGTTACTTATAACATCTAACAGCCTGCTGGTCGACCAATTTATGTAAAACTCATAAAAAAATCACAGTCCAGCATTTGTGTCATTCAAAGGTGAATTTAGTGCCCCAGAACGGTTTGCTGTCCTACATTCTTCAAAATGTCTTCTTTTGTGTTCAACAGAACAAAGTAATTCTTCCTACTATGGGAGTCAATGGGGGGCTAGATCTGTCTGGTTAAAAGCATTCTTCCAAATATCTTTCTCTGTGTTCATCAGAACAAATACATTTACACACATTTGGATCAACTCGAAGGTGCGTAAACGATGACAGAATTTCCTTTTTGGTTGAAGTATCCCTTTAAATACTTTTTTGGTTGGATATTTGCAAAACATAGTGACAAACAAAAGGATGACTAATAATAATTATTTATGGCAAAAAAAAGTCCAGTTTATGTGGAATTTCAACCTCAGGAATGACACAGAAGTCAAAAACATATATCCATTTTGAGCACATCCTATAATACATGTAAAACATTACCATTGTGTTGTTTAAACATAAAAATAACTTGCAGTATTTACTGCACTGTCTGTAAACATTGAAACTTTTTCGTTATTTTGAGCAGTTTGCCATTTTTTAACTTCGTATTATTTTTATTTAGAAGAGTGAGGAAGATTGTCACAAGTTTACAAAATAAAACAAAAATGATTAAAATAAAATTATTTTAATGAAACACGTCGCATACCTATAAATAGTAAATAATATTTGCGTGTTTTTTTTTTCAATATCTCTAATCAAACTTTGTCGAAATACAAATTTCACAGCAACTTATTTTTAGGATAGCCTAGATTTTCTTTCTATCTAACTTCAGTTGTGAAGGAGTTCTGCTCATGAAGATCTCCTAATGAACCGCACCTGAAGCCGCTAATCACAGACAGGTGTGTTGGAGTTTGGTGTGAACCGCAGACTCTTGGAATGTCTTGAGCATTGTAGATTTCCAGGAGCAGGATTGATGTTTCACGTACTATATACCCTGCAAACACAGCTTGGTAAGATCTTTATTATACATGTAAGTGTGTTGCTTTGTGAAATCACTGTTTTACCCGCTGTGCTTACTCATCCATCCTACAGTATGTAGTTTTCTCAATCACCTGCTTGAGACAAAGCATTTGTTCTGTTTGATGTGTGATATTCAGTCCAGACCTGTTCGGTTGTGTTTGCACATGTTAGCATGCGTTTGTTTGCATTTAAGATGAATGAGCACAAGCGCTTCTGATCTCAGGGGGTCCACAGACAATAGAAACCGACAGGTACAAACTTGCACGTCAACATGCGTTTTTGTCCGTGACTGATATAATGCGCCGGTGTAAGAATTGTCATACCTCACTGCTTCTGACGAGACAATGTAGAGTCTGGGATTCAGCTTAATTTTTAAATCTCCTGATAAGTTATTTGTCAAAATCTGCCGGGGTGTTATGCATGCGCAAGCAACGCGTTTGACCCAGCGAGTCCTTCCCAAGATCAAGATAAATGTGCAGTGAGAGAAGCAATGCACATACGGTACACATGCAGTGTTCAGACGGGAGTATAAAGAAAAATGACTGCAATTTTGATGACTTGTTTGTGTAAGAAAAGTCTCACTTCAAGGATCTTGCTAGGTGCTTGCTTAATGGCCAATAATAGTCCACCCTCAAGTCTCCGTTGCATCAGAAAGCTTTCTGTGTAATTGCATGCGTATTATGACTGTTGGTTTTGTATCTGAATCCAATGTACCGGTTATTGTGAAAAATAAGCCATAGATCTAATGTTCAGTGGTCATGCGTGTTTTTAGGGATGAAGACAAACGCTACAGCTCCAGGGCCTGTTTACCTGCCCGGATGACTTGATTTTTGACGATTATGAATGACGGCTTGGAGATCTGCGATTGAAAAATGTGGTGACCAGTGTGTGACCCCTGGCGAGGTGAGCAAGCGCTATCGATTTTGTATCAGTGACCCGTTGAGTTCCCAAATACTATTCTTTTTATCGCTCGGATGGTTATTTGACTTGCTGAATGATCAACATTTAAAGAGTTTATTTATTTCTCAGAAACAGACGCTCGAATGTTTTGCGAGCTCCTTGTTATTCTGTTTGTGTGTGTTGCTTAAGAAGGTTTTTCTTATGGCTTTGGTCAATACTGCTTGTGGACGACCCTTTAGGGATGCTGTTGCGATTAAATTGCATTTAGCAACATGCGTGCGGCCGTGCGCTTGATCATTAATAGCACAAGGCCGGGTTTTGGCGCAGATGTTGTTGACGTCCATTGTAGGCTTTTAAGATTCCCTCGTGTTGTAGATCATTTTCCATACGCTCCATTGCTTTAAACCTCATATTTTTAAGACACGTACGCGAGAGACTGAACTTTAATCTCATTTACACGTGGCTCTAAATCTGTGCTGTCTCAGGACCAGATAAAAGCAAATAAGGGGGAAATGGCTTTTATGGATGAGAAGCATTGTAAAACAGTAGAGGCTAAAAGCCATGAGCCGTCCCTCGTTATACGGGCGTTTTGAAGCTTTGTTAACTCGCAAGGCCGTCCTTTCGTAGTCCTTGATACTAGCTGTTGAAAAAAAATGTTTTCAGAAGCTTATAAAGTGGAATCTCAAGGCCTGTAATATGTTGTCCGCCACATTGACACGCCTCCCGGGCCATGGGACGTTTAATAAACGTGACTGATGTTACATGGCAAAATGGGCTGAAATTGGGCTGAAATGGATTTATTTCGCTGTGTTTCTGTCCTGAGGTGCTGGCTCGGTCTCAACCGCTCGAGTCAAAGCAAATGAAATTATCCACATTGGAAACATCTGCTCTCCTCAGCGAACATGGACATCTCATCCATTCCTGGAAGTAGAAGCCGTTAAAGGCTTTTACTTCATGACGGTATTTCAATTGGGTTACTTTCAGTAGTTTGACTAACAAACATGGTGAAGGTGTGTGTTTTTTGTAGAACGACCACTGGGCGTGTTGAGTAAGTGGCCATTAAATATAATGAACACAACTTTGTGTGGAATTCTGGGAAATGAAGAGTCGGCGTGCACATTACATCCATCTAGTGTATATTAAAATGTCTGTTTTCCCTGGTGGGCTGTGCACATTCAGCTGATGGTTAATTACTGACCTGTCATGGTTGTTGGACAGAGAAGAAATGATGCTGTGATGATGAAGTATGTCTTGGGTCCTGTTTACAGCGGCTATTAACATCTATCATGGGTTATTCTGATCACAAGTGGTAAAATGAAGCAGATAGCAGATTATATCTAGTGTTTTCTCCTGTGACCACTTAAGATTGTATTTTAGAGTCTGTGAATATATGACTGCATATATCAATCGCCAAATAAATGTTTCTTGATCTTGATAAAATGCACAAGAGGCAAATCAAAGTGCTTACATTTTTTTAACTTTGTTTTGTGTGCACTGATATATTGGTATGCATTTATCCATATCTAAATGTAACTATTTTAAAGCATTTTTAGTTGTTTCAGGTTTGGTCCGAAACACAGTACAGCCCTTAAAATAAAAATATATATATTTACAAATATACAATATAATAATTAAATATAGTAAATACAGTGTCAAATTTACATTATAATATTTAAGGCCATACTGTGTGTTGGACCAAACCTGCAATAACCTTCAATTTAAAACTAAATTTCCCTTCAAAAGTAATTTAAATTTGATTTGATTTTGTTTATTCAATTTAGTTATCCTTTGTTGGAAGAGTTAGTTTTTTACAATTTAAAAACAAATATATATTTTATATAAAGTTTAATTTTTTTAGTTATTACTTAAGACAACCCAACTGCAGTTTGATATGCAGTCACATATTACTTGAAATGCACAATAAAAAACATAATAATTTGAATAACATTTTTTCTGTTATTCCTGTTATTTTCTGTTAATTATCTTTATTTTAATGGTCTGGTGTTTGAGAGTATGCGGTCCTTCTCTGTTTACATTGAGACATCATGTCTGATTTATACCTTTATCAAACACTGTCTAGTTGTGATCATATCGCCATATCGATCAAGTCTGCACAGTGTTCCCTAAAAAATATAGGGACACTTTAGAGATTATTGAAGAATATATATTATTAAACTAGAGGAAAAAGCATTGAAACAAGTGGTGTTTGATTTAAAGTCCGAGAGCGAAGGCACACCTGTGAATATTCTGCTAGGACACCTGTGCCAGGGAACCAATCTTCATATATCTTCTGGACATGACCTTGGAACCAGTTAGTTTAAATGTAAAAATGAGTAAGAACACAGTTAGTTGTAAGAAAAACGTCACTTTTTGTCATCGATGATTTTTGTTTTCTAATGAAATACAGTTGACTTACTCAGGACGCTAAAGCTTTCTCTTCTACAAGTGCTTTGGATGCTTTCTTCTTTTAATCAAAGCACATGTAAACACTGGAGTTTTATTGTTTACAGACTCGAATGCTAATATAGACGAGGTTTAATCGGGGTCGGTGGGTTTGAACTTGTCCTGCTCTCTACATGAATCTCTTAAGTGGAGTCAAGGGCTCGTTCTGAGCTTTTGAGGTTTAATGAGGTCTGGTGACATTTGATAAATAATTAAGCATCAGATTTTTTAAAGGCGTTGTTGACAAACAGGAGGCACTGTAAATCTTGCTGACCAATCGTTTTCTTCCGTGCTACTTTAAAAGGGAACGCCATTAAATAATATAGGACCTTTTTCTGGCCGACTGCATCTTCTCCGCCCCCTCCTCTCGTTCAACTCTGGCCATTAAACATTTGAGATGTTTTCCTTCCTGGCGAGCAGAGAGGGGTTTTTTTGTCAGCAGCACCTGCGTTTCTATTTTCTGTCGGGGCGTCCGTGGGGGTTTGCGGTGTTTTGGAGGGGTGTTTTGTGTAGAGGAATATGAGATACGGGAATGAGAAGTGGGTTGTCTTGCTTTAAACTTGCCCCCGTTTGGCCCGCACAGATGTGAGGCCTATTTTCACATGATGTCTCTATCGCAGATGGGGGTCCCTGGGGGCCTGCCAGCATACTTCATGGATGAAAAAATCCTGACTAATGTAATATTGCTCGGGTGAAAAAAGACGTTGCTATCTGGGCCGTTCCTGTGTGGGTTCAATGTTAATATTAAAGCAGAATTGTCAATATTTGTGTTCTTAATAAACATGCTGATGTCATGACGGCCACGTGCTCCATTTTGTTAGGTTGCCTTTTCAAGTGAGATCTATCTGAATAAATTCCCAGTCTGTGTTTTCTTCAATTTACAAATTCAGTTTCTCTCAGATGTAGTCACATTACTAAAGTAAGATTTGTTCTGAAAGCGGTTTTATATTGACTGCCCGCAGTTAAATGACCTGTACCTGGAAAGCTCCGAGCCTCGGATCTCTCTTCATTTTTCACAATACTACTTATGCCTCAGCGCCCTCTCTTCATCTTCATCGCCGTAGCTTTTTTGTTCTCTAACCCCTTTGTGTCTTTCTTCGCGTCTGGGCCAGATGCTAAAAGCGGCAGCGTGGTTGGCAGCCCCACGGAGGCCGCGCCGCCCGGTGTTAATGGTGATTAATGGAGAAGAGAGAAAGGCTCTGGCTCTTCTCGCCCCTCCGAGGAAACCCTCGAGGTCTGAGGCTAACATGACGCCTTCCTTTAAACGTCTGGCAAAGCGAGCGTATGATTATATCTGATACGCAAGGACGCTTCTCTTTTCTCCACGCAGGTGTTCCAGGATTTTATTAGCGTAGCATGCCGGATCTCGGGTGAATAATGGCACGAAGGAGCTGTGCTGGTTTGTGAACGCTGTCTTCCAAAACTTTGCGAACTGTCTCGGTGTGTTGTGGTTTGGGAGGAAGCGTTGAGGAGCGCAAATTGGTGAAAGGGAAAGACAGCGAGATGTCTGAGAGCAGATAGCAGACGCCTCCTCCACACCAGCTGCCCAACACTTACAGCAATTACATCCACATCTCCAGCGCACACACAACACATCAGCGCAGTCGCTAATCAAACCGCACGGCTCACTCCTGCTGTGACAGAAAGCTTTTAGTTGGAGTGGGGGGGGCGCTTGTTAGGCAGTTGCCAGGGCAACAAATTGAATCCAGTAATGCATAGAAAGTATATTTTGCATATTGCATGAAACTCACACCACTCCTTAGGAATCTCTTTGACAGAAAGCTACATTTAAGTATTGAATATTTAGGCCAAGCAGAAGTTTTTTGGGCATCTAGATTATTATCATTATTAGATTATTGTTCTTATCCTAAATTATTGGTTTCACAGAAAGGCACAGGTTAAAAAAAAGGATGCCTTAAACATGACTTCTTAATACAAACACGCAAGCTGTTTTATTTGAAATCGGCATTATGTAACAGGCAATATTCATTTCTTATGGTCAGCTAAAGTGGAAACGGATCTTTATAGAAATGATTCACACAAACGTGAAAGTAATTTTATCATTTACTTAGCCTGATGTCATTCTAGACCATTCTACAAGATTCGACCAGACTGAACTTCCATTGTATGGACTCAAAAACCACGGAGACATTTCTCAAAATATCTATTGTGTTCTACGTGATGAAAGAATTTTTATTTTTGGGTGAACTATCTCTTTAAGGTCATATCTGCATGTTTTGTGAAGGGTTATAGCATACAGAAGGATACAAAGTTGGATTAAATACATTTTTGTCCTCTTAAGATGGTTTCATTGGATGTACGCGTCTGGCCCGAAGTTAACTTCCGGTCTGTGTTTGGTTATAATATAAAAATTTACATTTAATTTAAATTAATATTAAATGTTTTTTGTTTATTAATTGTATTAAATTAAATCTACAGTTAGTGATTCTCTGCGGAAGTCTACCGTTAGTTAAAGTCTCTGTGAACTGGAAGTTGAAATTGATTTTACTTCTGTATTTTGACGCATTTCTGAGTGTTTTTCATTACCTTTATTTATGTATAAAAACAGCCGTAGCATTTTGAAATGGAACTGACAGCAGAGTGACAGTTGAAGGGGAGGAGTTAACGGATGCTCCGCCCAAGCTGTCTAACTCGCATCATTTGAAATGGATAGTCACTAGATGCCTGATGTGCATTTTCAGATTTTAACTGAAGATTATGATTTTCAAGAGAACGACCCACACTCGTAAATTATTTAAAATAAACGCAGCTATATTTTATGAAAAAATATGAATCGTAATTTCACGTATAACGACATTTTCTTGATCTCAATTGCCAGGTTTCAGGCGAATAGCTCTGTATGAATTAGGAAATTGGTTTATTATAATGAATCAAATTAATCCAGAATTCATCACCTCTAATAAACATAGTGTTTCCATTTTAGCATGGTTTATAATTGTGGCTTTTCTTGTTATTTTCTTAATGCAGCGGAGCGCAACCTTTCCCGCACCGCTCTCACCTCAGCTCGGGCTTTAATTGGAGAGCGAGTGATTTCCTGTTTGGTGGGCCATTGATTTTTATTTGCATAGTTATTTGTTGATGGATTTGACGCTGGTGGCGCGATATTGATCTAGCAGAACGGCTACGGGTGCCCATGGGTGTTGAATTGAATCTGTCTTTATAGCAGCAAAAACATGAACCCCACACATAAAATGAAAAGGTTAAATTTTAAAACGAAAGCATCATTGGAGCGATCTAAAGGTGTGGGGGGGCAATTATAAAACTCATCGGCTTGGCTCGTGAATTTTAATTGTGCAGTGTAATAAACATTAACTTGTAGTCCCACCTGATTTATTAAAAGGCAGATGATGGTAAATGGGCATTAGCCATAGCTGGATATGGCGTATTGCTTGTCGGCTGTCAACACAAAGGTTTAGGAATTTGCTTTGTGTTAATATTATTTAATATGGCCAACTACCTTTTTAACCCTTTTTTGTTATAAATATATATATATGTTTTAATGTGTATTGTTTAATTTTATTTATTTTAATATTTAATCATATTGTCAACTGACCAATTTTTGGACGGTTATCATATAACTTCGTATAAAGATATATGAAGTAATATATGAGAATATTATCAAAAAATCGCTTGATAGTCATGCTTTTGACAGTACCTAATATTAAATGGTTAAATAAGCAGAAAAAGTTATTTCTGTAGTATTGTTCTTGGCACAAACAAAGCCTTTTCTTTTATTTAACGTGTTTCTCTGTATTTGAGTCTAAGTTTATTGGAGTGTTAGTTGTATTTAATGAGTGTTATTAAACAAGGGTTAAGTGGTTGACCACAACAACACTTTCAGAATTGCAATCGTTCCTCAGGAGGCTGTTGTTTACTGCTTTTAGTGTCCTTATTGTGTGCTCCAGGTAGACCTGCAAAGATAAAAGGCTTAAATGGATTACCCATCATACGGTTGCAGTTGCCGGTATAGCTTCAGTGTTTCTGTAGGCGAAGCACGCACATACAGTATGCATACTTGTACTCGGATTACAGTATGCTGTATGAGACAGGCCCCTTCCACTTTAAAGTGTTTACTTTATTTCGCTTAAATTACATTTTCTTTATAATACAATCTTTGTCGATTGATGCATTGTTGAATATTGATATTGAACTAATGAATGATGAAACATTGACAACCAATTAAAATCTATTGGAATTTAAAGGGCTCACGCATTAAAAATGTGAAGCTACAGCATGTTTGCTTGGAATAAACATAACATCTCCCTTGGTGCAGGTGCTATAGTTATTTTAATGTATATAGTCATAATTCTTTGTGTGAATGAGCTTTTACACTATAACGTCTTGATAGGACCGAAGTGTTTTAAAACCTTTTGGTTGACTTCATAGCAGTTGACCTAGCCAAAGCACTTTAACACAGCTGAGATACAGCCGCTCTGTCATGTCAATCAACCTGTGTGCTGTTTTCTGTCGGCTGTGAACATCAGATGTCAATCACTTGAGCGTAAAAGCGACATTTCCCACGATTTGTAGTTTTTGTGTATAAATCAGGCTTTTGTAGACGTTAATGTGTGTATAAGTGTACGGCTAACAGATGTGGTTTCAAAGTGAATTAAGTTAACATGAAATACGCCACTTTATTTATTCATGTTAATGTATTTCTAAAATAAAGTTTAGTTTTTATAGTATCTATTAACATGACCGCAAATTGAACAATTGTATTTGTATAAACTGCAAAGATGAAAGCATTTTTGCATTGCTTTAATGTTATCAACGTCGTATCAATGTTTTGCATTACGTGAGCTTATAAAAACAACTTGAAATGCTTACGTTAACATTACTCAAAATTTAAAATAGTTGAACAGACTTGGACGTCCAACTTTAATCAACATGAAAATTCCATCCAGCAACAATGTTTCATTGTAACATTAACGGCGTATAATAAATGTTGTAAAAATATTTCTCATTGTTAGTTCATGTAAGCAAATGCATGAACCAATATTTCCAAATGAGTCCTAATTGTCAGTCATTAAAAAATGTTCATTACATCTTGACTATACAATTTACTAGTAGCATAATTGGCTCATAATGCTGTAAGGTTTGCTTTCGTGCGCGGTTCTGTATGTCAATCCCTCCAGCAGGTCAGTCTTCTGTGTATTTGTCTTCCATGTGTGAAAGCAATTGTGAACCGCTATCTCTCAAGCTGACTGTGTGCACGTCTGCACCTACTTCGTCGTGCGTGTGTGCGTGAAAGCTGTTTCTCACCGCAAATGGTACCCGCGGTCTTGGCGATGGGAGTGCAAGATTATTGGACGGCGTTGAGGTGAGGGTGTTGTGCTGTGGAGGGTCTTAAGACCAGGAGCAATCTCGTGGCACACATGTGAGGAAGAAAAGCACATCTCACGCTGCGCAGCGCTATCTCAAATAGAGTCACGAATCACTACCTTGTTTTCATAGTGAAGAACCTCTAGTACTCTTCTTAAAGGGATAGTGCGCTCCAAATCTTTTGTGGTATTTATTTATTTAGGCTAAACTGTTTTTTAATGCTTTTTTATTTATTGGTTTGGAACCGTGCAAGGTTAGAAAAACATTACAAACCAACATATATTTTGGAGGTTGATAAGTATAAAATGCAAAATATCAAACCTAAGATACTTTTCATTTAATATTCAACGTTATTAAGCCAGAAATATCCTACAGAGACGAATGGTGTAAGGGACAAACTGTAGAATAGTGGAGCGAGTTATCGCACCATTAACCAGCTAGTTTCCCTCACCTATCAGCACACACGCCGGCGATTAGCTTTTCAAAGGTGAATTGACTTAATCGAGTCTGTAAAAGGAGGATGATTAAGGTCACGGCGTAAAAACTCGATTGAAAATTGCCGTTACGCGCGCACTAAACCTTTGATTGAGACCAACAAAAAATAATTCAGACTGTTACGTCGGCACTTGACAAATACGCCAATTTAGTCTGAGTGATTTCAACTTCAATCTGTAATAAAAATAAAGCGAGAGAGCCGTCAGCGCTTAGCTTGTTAGCGAGCTCTCGTGTTGTTATCGCCGAGGAAACGGGAAACACTTGTGCTGATTGGATCTGGGAATTCATGATCATCTAATTATGCCAAGTCCCACTGAGGGAACGTCTTGAAGGAGCGTCGACAAAGGCTTAATATCTGACAGTACGGGACTTTTGGATCGCTTCGACTTCCACAGTTTGGGTGCGGCGGCTGCCAAAAGCATTTCATGTAAATGTTGATGAACAAACGCGATTTTTGCATATTGTAGCGTGCCAGGTTTTGACACTTGTCAAACCTGGTAGTGGAAGATGCTTTAAGATTCAAGATGGGGACAAAATAAAAGATGAAAATCTGTCGCCAACACCATTCTGTAGTATTTCTCAGACTGTCATTTAATTAAAATTTCACCCGTGCTGCGCTGTTAAGGCTGACAGGTAACATAATGAATGCATACATGTTGACACGACTATTTTTTATTTACAGTAATGTGTTATGGAGCCATTTGTGTTATTTTGGTGATAAAAAGCAAAATTAAAGCAAAATTAGCAAGAAATGCAAGTGAGACGGCAGCAGAACGGCATTTAAGCAAGTGAAACAATTGAATGGTTCAAGTGCGTTTAGGTTTTAGTCTTTGCTTCTAATGAGCTCAGCAGGTGTCTTGTTTTCTGTCGCCTGTGAATTTTGGGAAGGCGTGTGACGGGGTGCGTAATTGTCATCAAAGCAATGTCACAATGTAAAATTCTTATGGTCTTAAAAACACGATTCCTTTTCCTTAAGCAGTTCATTTGCAGATAATCTTAAATTATACTTTTTAAGTCGATGCCGAAGCAGTGATACTTGGCGAGTTGTGATGTTTGCATACAAACGTGGAAGTGTTTTATTGCGTGTCTGTATGGTATGTTGTTTTATAAGTGGTTTCCAAGTCTAGAGGGTAGAACTGTTCTAGTTTGACTAGCTGTTGGGATGAATCCGTGATATCTGGAGCATCTCTTGAGCTTTCATTCTCCACTGCTTATCTATGCATGAGACCTGTCTGGCCACCGGCGAGACTTACACTCATTATAATACACGGACCTCTGAGATTTCTTAAGCCGGAGTTCCGTTGCACCGCAGGAATTTAATCTGTAAGAAAAAACCTGTAAAGTCAGGTCACGCCTTACATTACTGCATTTGTGTTGTGTAATTTACATATCCGGTAATGCAATGAGAGAGAAACACATTTAAAGGAATAATACTGTATTATTTTAAAGGTATCATCAGGTGATTTTTACATAATACAGGAAAATAGTTTTCTTTATGGAGAAGATACAAAAATGTATGATTGTCCTTTGTTACTGTATGCACGTGTAAGATAGTGTCAGTTTTTACGTTATAAATACATGCACAATGCAACGCAAACTGATGCATTTTGCCAATGACATTTGTAAATGTGACTTGAGTTAGAAAGAACGTTTGTGAGCGCTGAGCATGGAAGGTAGCAGATGTGCTGAGGAAGTGCACGAGGTGTATGTGAAATGTAAAGAAACCGTTCAGACGCTCGAGCGTTTCTCATTCTGCTCAGGTGCTTGTAGAGCTTACATCTCCATAGTGGTGTTAACATGTCAGTTTTTGGCGACCTCTCCCATGCAGAACTCAATGGTTCAATCACTCTCTTAATTTAACGGCGTAAGTGAGCGAGGAGGTTGATCCTCCTCCACGCTGACCTATGATGCACTTTCCTCACACGGAGCAGCCGCATCTGTTCGTTTCCACCAGAGAGACCTTGACTGCTCTCCAAAATTCAACTCGTCTCCAATTAGTGCACAGTGGGTCTGTGAGGCGAAAGAGCCATTTCTCAAGGACCGATCTTGAGTTTCATACAGCCTTCTGGAAAGATCCTACAGTACTTACAGATTCAAAAGTCGTGATGATCTGATCCGTTCGAGTGCCTGGGTCAGAATGAAACGCATGCAGTGGTCTGCGTTGTGTCTTTCTTTACATGGGTAATATTTAGATCAGACCATAACCTTTTTGTTGATGCATCTAAATGCAAGTAGATATTCTTTACGTACAGAACATGGAATTCAACAGTCGAGGATAAGCGTTTGGCATGGTTCTTTAATTCTCGCTCCCCTGGCATAAAAAATACACTTCTCCGCTGGTAATTACAAGATTGTGGTTTGTTCACCACACGTGCACGCCTCATAAATACCATAATTATGACACGACTAATCGCAAAATGTTTAGTTTTAATATGAATGAATTGTAATTTGAAATTTTCTTGAAGTGTTGTGCCGTGAACGAAAGGAAGTATAAAAGAATAGAACATTGGAGTAGCATTGCAAAGGTTGTGTATTAAATTCCCAGAGAACCCGCATGCTGGTAAAAAATATAAAGCATTTAGGCATAAAGAACGTGCACAGAGAACAATTTAAGTACACTTCCATAATGTACTTCAAGTGCTCTGTCACACATTAATGTTCTATAAATGTGTATTTTTGTACTTATATTCATGGTTTCTCAAAATGCCACACTTAGATCTTGAGTTCATCTTAATATACAAAACGTTTACTTTAAGTACAAAATTTGTGTGTGAAAGTATAGAGTCCCTTAAGTACATTTTAGTGTATTATAATGCACTTTTTTCTCCTGGGTATAGTTTGAATGCACTTTTGGTAGCTTTGGATAAGAGTTTGCCGAATGCATAATTGGAAAAGGACAGAACAACAACACGAGTCAAGGCGACATAGAGCGTCGACTGCCGAGTTCCCTGCGTTGTGTTTGCTCAGGCTTTTGAGGGTGAAGCGTTCCCTTCATCTCTGCCTGATCCATTAGCTGAAGAGCTCTACTCGACCATCTGTGCTCTATAAATCAACAGACAAACGGATGTTACCCTGCCCGCTGGCTTTCACAGAAAATAAACTCATTGAAAATCATTAGTTAACCTACTATCAGAAAGTCCGTTTTATTCTCATTACTTTCCGTTTAGCGTGCACCGCTAGCGTCGGAAGTACACGAGTATTTAAAATGCCATTAAAATATTCGTGGATGTATTTGAGAAATTGCTTATGAAAGTTCCATACCGTTGTTCCAGGAGACTGTATTTATTAAATTCAAATTCTCGAAGTAGATTCATTTAAAATGAGGTTAACAGCTGTGCCAAAAAATCCTTGGCACGATTTTAAAGATTATCTTTTGAATGTACAACTATTGCATTACAATATTAAAGTAAGTGGTAACAGAAAAACGACCGATGCAAGAGTTTTTCTCTAAACTGACTTTAATCTTAACTATTTTAACTACTAAACTATTTGGTTTCATGTTGTAACATCTTAATGTTTTTATAAATGTGTCTTGTATCCTAACAAACTAATGCATATTAAATATTTTGTTGAACGTTTAATGCAATGTTGTACATTTAAAAATATCAGATTATTGCCACACAAAAAAATGGACATTTCATGCATCTATACAAGAACCTAATAACCTATAAAATAGAAATTCCCTTGCCGGTTATGGAAACGGGAAAGAGAAAATCTTCCCTTCGTGTTAGTCTGGACCGTTATAGCATCATTGCTTCGGCACAGTGGCGGTTTGTCAGATGTGATTTGTATATTAGATGGGCCAGTGGTTCGATAGATCTTAATCTGGTATAAAAAAAGCAGAGGTATGTGGAACTGCACTGTCTGCGCAAATGAAATTCAGATTATTGTAGGTCACTGAATTCATTCCGTGTGCCAATCAGCCGAGATCCTTGGGGGACTCGGTGTGCGTGTGCGGGTCGAGTTGCATTTATCCACAGCGTTGATCCAGCGGGTGGTTGTAAATTAAGACTTCCATTTTCCTTTCCTGAAAAGCAGCCTATTTATCAAACATCTGCGTGTGTGTGCGCGCGTCGTCTCATTTCTTCAACGGCTGATTTTATCTGTCTGGAGGACATGAAAAAATGACCCCTGCAGTCGTCGCGGGCTTGCCAACAGGAAGCTGGCCAATTTAGAAGGTGGAAAGTCCATTAAAAGATTAATTTAAGGAAGTGACTGAGCTCCTTGTGGACTTATTAGAAGCTCATCAGAATATGGCGTGTGAATTTGATTTATGAGCCAAACCGCTCGATATGTGCAGAGATTCGCCAGTCGTTTTTTCTAGGGCAATTTTATTAAACATTTTTAATTTAGTTACCTTATGACCATCAACACATTAGCATTAGCATACGTTAATGTTCTCATTCATTTCAACGTGTAGTGTTTGGCTGCAGGAAAATTGCATGGCCATACAAGGTTGAGTTTCAGTCCCAAAGGCTCTTGCTAGCTTAACTAATTATCATCGGCAAAGGATTTATGAAATTATATTTGTTGTAATTGTTTTATATTTTGTCAGAATGCATACCAACTTGAATAACTCAAATCAATGATAAAAAAAGTGTGCGAGTATGACGTATTTGATGTAATTTTTTGGAAGATCTATTGAGGGAAATGCAATATAATGTACATAACTATGTCTTCAGAGGTGTATAAAGACCATACGTTATGAAGCATTGTTTTATTTCCTATGGATGAGCTATTTCTATCTACATGCACAGCGGGTCCCCTTATATGGAATTCACCATGTTGTTTCTACGGAAGCCCTTAACTGACAAAATGCTCTACAGACCACGTTTCGTAAATGTAATCTCCTTGCCAACAAAGCAAAAACGTGACATGTTTGTCCTGTGTCAGCTGCCATAGTGCTTTGAAAGGGAGCCGTTGGTTGCAATTCGCAACCTCACCACTAGATGCTGCTAAATGATATACACTGGACCTTTAAGTACCAAATCGAAAATGTACAATGATAACCAGTCGATCGGTGACTCTCAAACAGCCTCATCCGCTTTGAAACAACACCACAATTATGCGTTCTCAAGCTGCCGTTTTAATATTTATTAGTGTTCGATCGGTGGCAGGGTGGCATGCACCTTTGATGGCCGTCCCCATTATTAATGCACATGGCACTGTGTTGGCATTTGAGGAAGGCAGAGTTTGCCATTATATGCTTTTAGTAACGATTTGCTGTCAGTGGTGGACGGCGATGTTTGTTTGAGTCTTTGAAAGGAGCAGACGAACCCTGTTACTGTCAGCCAATCGTTCCGCCCCCTTCACTGCAGCGCCGAAGTCCCATCTCTCCGTGTCTGTGCCCGCTGACCCCTGCAACTTTTCACAACGTCCCCGCATCTTATTATACTGAAGGTATTGTAATATTTCTTGTGGGTCACTTTGACAGGACGTTGGTAATAAAATAAATTTAAATGTAATTCCCGACGCAAATCAACGACTGAAATATGCTGCTATCACATCACAGCCCGTGATCTGATAGCACCCCAGACACTCGCTGCTGGCGTTTGTCTCTGTCTCACTTAGTGTGGGCCTGTTTAATATTCCATCATATCAAATTTAATCTGTGGACGCTGCTCACCAGTCGATATCCAGGAGAAAGATGAAAACCATTGCAGCGGTTCTGAGCGTGAGCGTGTGTGCAAAAGGGCAGACTATAATATTCAAACTGATCCTTATAGGACTTATTTCTGAGAGAAACGAGATGTCAGTGAGACTGACGGCATTTGATTTTTATTCATCAGAAATTGATTGAATTGTGAGAAGTTGGTGTTTCATATAGTAGGGCCTGATAAATGGGAGTTTGCTATAACGATGCTTTACTAACTATTATTAAATGCATGGTTGTGGCAAGTTGCTGCGTTGCTTACCGTTTATTTTCATTTCATATATATATAAAAAAATGATCGATTTAACTGACTGTTGAACATTATCTTAGTGCTGTTGCAAACTAAGAACCCTGCTGAAAAAACCCAACAGAAAGCATCACAGAAATTCTAATGGTTTCCATTAGAAAACCCTTACAACCCAATAGCTTTTTCCATTAAAACAATTACAAAATTGCTAGATACCATTACAGATTCCACTAAAACCAACACAAATCCCTTTTAAAACTTCTTTAATGGTTTCTATTGTTTTTTTTGGCAGGGAATTTTTTTTCAACATGTTCCCTGCTGAAAAAAACAATAAAAACCATTAAAGAAGTTGTAATGGTTTTGGTGGTTTTAAAAGGATTTGTATCGGTTTTAATGGAAACTATAATTGTTCTACTGGTGTGTGATAGAATCTAATGGTGGCATGTTTAATTCTACTGGAATATTACCCAAAACACACTAGAAAATGCATTTTTTAATGGAAAAAGCTATTGGTTCATAATGGTATTTTAATGGAAACCAAAAGAATTTCTGAAATGGTTTCTATAGTTTTTTTCAGCAGGGTAAGACCGTGCCCAGAACACATTAGAATTTAAATGGGTTTAATGGTTATGCTGGAAATGTATTGGTTTTAATGTAAATTATAATGGTGTCAACTGGTATGTAATGGATTCTTTTGGTTATCTGGCAGATTAATCCTATTGGAATGATGTCCAAAACACACTACGCAAAGGAATTTTGTTAAGGTATTCATGGAAAAAGCTAAGAGTTTACTATTGTGTTTTAACGGAAACCTTAAGAATTTATGTGATGGTTTCTACTGGGTTTCTTATTTTATTTGTTACTGTATTGTTTATACATGTATATGTTTTTACTAAATGGCCAAAAGCTAAATGAGCCAAAAGTGAGAAACATCTTGATCAATATTTCAAAGACTTTCAAAAGTCTATTTCTTTTGTTTGAAAACATAATCTCACCATTGTGTGTTGCCTGGTTAGGACAGGGTGTGTATGTTATTATATACTAATCGAACGGAGTTGAAATGATTGGTCCACGCAGAGATCTCATTCAATGGAAGTTCTACGCATCTTGAATGTCAGTCATCAATCTTGGACGAGGAGAGACTGATTATAAATGTTTAAAAGCAGAAATTGACTGATAGGTTTTTTTCAAGATTCACAAGAAAAGCCACAAAAGTATTCTGGAGTGCATTGCTTTTAGCGTGGACCGATCAATTGGTTATTGTGTCTGGTTGTAAGAAAATGATTTGAATTGGTAAAATCATTGTACCATATGGACACATGCTTCCGTCAAGCAGACTTTCTAATCGACAGATGGGGTTAAATATCTTCTAATCTTCCCATATTGGATGGCTTTCGGGCACATAAGGTGCAGTATGGGTACAGATCCCATTATTCCATCCAAACTTTTTTTTGTTGCGTGAGGGAAAGCACAATTGCTTCAGTGGTCAATGCCGACGAATTCTTTGTTTTTATTTCAACCAACGGACTAGACCCTCAACCTGATACGTCTTTGAATATCTAGAATATTCTTAATAACTAGTCATTGTGTGGAAGGTTTGTAAAGTTTGCGTGTGACCACAGTCTTGCTCTTGTCGAGTGTGTCTCGCCTCATTAGCCTGCCTGCTGCTGATGTCTCTTTTGGTCTGGTGGCTGTTTGTGTGACCTTGGCACGACCAAGCACACATTTACACCTCATTAGCACAACGGTAGGAGAGGCCAGTCGAATGCCCTCGTACATCAGTCCTGCTTTAAAGAGTTAATTTGATGCGAGTTCGAGCTGAGAAACAAGCTTGGTTGTTAGACGCTTAAAGTGTGTTTAAGACTGTGTGTGTGTAAAATAATATAATCCCCATAGAAGATGTTTTCATTTGCTCGAGCGACACGCACGCTGAACACCGACAATGTCTTAAAGCCATCATTCTTTCACTGAGGTTCGTTGAGAGCGGATCACACCTCGAACCCGTCCGTAATTATCCCGAAGGCTGACTCTACAGTATTCCACCATAAAACCTTCCTCATAATAAATATTTAAAGGGGCCATATCCTACACTTTTATTACAGCCTTTTATTCTACCTTTATTGAAGCGCTTTAATTTTTCCACTATAACGTTACTCTGAGTTTCGTGTGCGGTTTACATTAATTGCGTAAATTTTGTTTTGCATTACCATCCCTAACAATTAAACTTTTATATGTAAATGACCTCTATTATAATTGGCTCTTTACAAATGAAATATGTAACGATGTCTCTGCAAAGTGCTGAATATGGATAAGGTATTATGCAAACCTGAAAGATATCTATTTGTAGGCTTATTGAGATGACATTTATATGGAAAATGTTAATAATGTAAGAAAATTAAGTTATTTAAAATGAGTTACTTGACCTTAAATTATTAACATATCCCAAATTTTGAGGAATGTATATGCACTTAGGATTTACATATTGAACATTTTATATTCAAGCTGTGAAATGCTCATCTCTCTGAACTGTTGGCCAAACAATGCTGACTACATCATCGCTGGGGCCGTGAAGGTCGCGGATGCTCCTCGTGGCGACCCGAGGCATATTTCTGCGAGGGAAGCTCAGTCATAGATGGGAAATCAGCCAGAGCTGATCCGTCTGTGATCGCTGTCTGTTTGGAATCAGACGTTTTTTTTGTCATTGCTGTTGTCTGGAGGTCGAGGTATAGTCAAGTGTTACCGACCGAAAAAGTCGATGATGCCGGTCGCCTTGGAAACTCTGCAGCGAGACGTCAACGCTAGTTTTTCTATTTCTGCTTGAGCTCAAGCGACAAATGATTTGACACTGAAGGGGGCGATTATTGATTAAGTCTGTCTGCCTCATGTTCGTCCCACATGTGCAATCCCAGAATGCTTTGGGGGGTAGAGAGCGTTCTAGCTTGGGTTGCAGTTGTCAGTGGGGTTATGAATCACGGATGTGTTATTCACAGTGGAGCGAAAACTGTGTACAAAACTAATACTCAAACAAATATGGGTTTCCTGCACGGCTGTTCGGCACCGGCGTCGTGCTGCTATGAAATCTACAGAGCCACAGCAAACCAAATCACATTTTAGCAGAATTTATTGCTTTCACTTAGTCAGAATTGAACGTGATCGGAGAAAAACACCGGGTACAGCGACAATAAATAGAAAACATCTTTCTTTAAATCCTCTTCGGTTGCATTCACTGTAACAACAAACTAGTGTAGTACGATTTGATTGAATGCTTTTGAAGGAAGGGTTTGTTTGAGTTCTACTGTAAAAGGATCAATAATGGAAATGCAGAGGAACAGATTGGAAACCAGAATCATTACAGCCGTCCACGGAAATCTTGCAGTGGACATTAATACTTCACAACACGAGCTGTTTCTCGGATTATCCCCAGATTTTGAAGCGATCCGTCTGGCTTCTGAGTTTGCCTGAGAGCAAACTTTGTTTCTGTGTGTTGACAGTGTGTGTCTATAAAGAGGATTTGAGATTCACTGATCTCACCGAGTGTGTAGACTTTGCCCAGGCATGCAATTTATTTCAGCTTTCAGCGAGATGAAAGCGTTCAACATCCAGCTGTGTGCTGAAGCAGAGAGGTGTGTGTACCTGCGGCCGCTCGGGCTATAAAACACACGAGAGCGCTGACTCTCGGACTGCTGGAGCTAAATGTTCATCATGGCAAATCGCTTGTTGTGTCAAAGGTTCTGTGTACTGCGTGGAACGATTGTAGGGTGCTGCTGGCCCATTTTGTGTAGTTTTTATTCATTTATTTTTAGGCCTCAAAGCGTGACGTTTAACGCTGCAAACTTTGAAAAGCGGATGGTTAGAAATGCGTCATTTCGTGCAGTGGCTGCTGTATTCACAATATAGCTAAACTTTCACAACCTTTTTGACTTATGATGTAAAAATGTCGTCATTTATTCACACTTATATTGTTCAAATCCTCTGTATGACTCTTCTGAGCAACACAGAGGTATTTTGAGATTTATCTGTGATCTTTGTTCATACAATTTAAGTCAATGAGGTCCAGTGTTGTTTGGCTATTAGCATTCTTCAAAATAACATCTTGTGTTTTGCAGAAGAAAGTCGGACCGGTTTTGAATTATACGGGGTTGAGAAAATAATGAAAATGTACGTTTTTTTGGGTGAACTATCACTTTAAATAAATAATCCAGGGCTCCAGACGAACTGTTTTTACTTGGAGAACTGTAGCTGACTGAAATGTTGATTTTATTGAGGACACTTTTTCCTCATGTTTACACAACACGCGTCAAATACAACTTAAGAGCATTAGCCTGTCGTTAGTTCTAATTGTGAAAAAAATAACCCGGTTGTTTCCATGTATATTTTTTATTAAAAAAATGTAAATCCAAAAGCCATAATTATGTGAACATACAGTATATACATGTCTGAATGGCTAAAGAAGGACTCAGCCGTTCTTGCTCTCGGGCGGTATGTATCATATTCAGTTAATGATCTTTTCTGATATTTGTTCGGTTTTGCCCTCATTCTTTGATTCAGGTTGTTGCCTACAGACATGAATTTTCATATTTCTTGTTTAGTTTCATTCGCTTTCTCATCATTCTCAGATACGCATTATCTTATCCAACGTTAGTCAACTATCTTGAGCCAGCGAGAGGTTTTTGCAGACGGGATAATACGTTATTGATGTTGTTTAGGGTTTGCGCCTGGACCACGTGCAATATAAAAGCATTATATATTGCTCAATCGTAATGTGCTTTTGATTGCTTGCGAACCCACTTTTTCAGAAACTTTCTGGAAACTGGAATATGTTTTGGATGAGGAAAAGGCTGATCTCCACTTTAGGCTCCCTTTATAAAACATTCGGCTACCTTTGAACTCTTTTAGTTGTTAATGAATCTCCAAGAATATGCAACGCGCAAAAAGATTTGCGTAACAAAGTGCGGTAAAGTTTATACATAAATCACTCAAGTGCAGTTGGTTGACGGCTGGTGCAGCGTCGAGCGCACAAACAAACTCTGAGCGCTACAACCCGCCATTAAAAGATCTGGTCTCCACACACCTGATGGGGCTAAAAAACACTCTTGTCTTGGGTTCAGCCACAGGAGACGGCAAAACAAAGCGTCAGCGAAAACAAAAGCTGCGCTTTACGCCTCGCAAGTTTGTCACCTGACAGGAATCTAAAACAGGCCGAAAACTCTTCCTTCCCTTTCCCTCACTCTCCCGGCCTTCAGTGCTACACGAGATGTATGAGCGTGTAGATAGAAGCCAGGGCTCTTAATAAAAATCATCCATTTCTGTCACAGTCCAGCTGAGGGTGGTGAAAAATGCATTTGCACAGAATCAATGGGTGAATTTTTTTTTTTTGCACCCTTGTCCTCGTATTTTCCTCTTTGTAAAGTGGATTCCTGAAATGGGGGCATTAGGTGCCACTGTCGTGAATCATCTCCAAATCGCTCTGTCTTTTTGTGCCTTTCATATCGGCCTCAAGAAGCTCTTATTATTAGCAAGAGATGAGACGCCCATCTGTTGTCTCTGCCTTTTTACAAAGGTGAGCGAATCTTGAGGAGAGCTTGAATTTTCACACACAGACCTTGCTGTATTAGTGAGGACCTTTTATACACTTGATGGAAAGATACTTAGTTTTTTTGTCTTGATTTCAGTCTCTGTTTTATAAATGAGAGACTGCTTAAACAAGGAAGAAATATCTGCCAATGGGGTAAGAAAAATAATCTCGTTTTAATGTAACTGTTTGTTTTGTTTTTGCCAGCAAAAATAGCTTTTTCTAAAATTAATTAAATTTAATGATTACAATTTCAAGTCAATAAACTTGTTTATCCAATTGTCAATTATTTTTACTTGTTTTAAGTCGGTTAATTATTTTCAGTCAATTTGCTTCTCAAACGAATGTGTCTTGGTTTAAGATTTATTAAAAAAAATATTTAGAGACAAAATACTAAGTAAAAATGTTATTTTGCAGTCTAAAAGTGATGTTTTTATACACAATGAAATGTAAAATTGTCGAATTATAAACCTTTTAAATAAGTATTACTTGAAATGTCCTCATCAGTTTTTGACCCTTTTATACTGCAATTAATTTTTTCATTATATTAGTTGATGCTGGAATTACCATAGAAGTATTGTTTGTTAATGTAATACATGTAAAAATTACAAACTTATTAAGGGTTACCACTAACTTTTTATTTAATACATTTTTGTGTTGTTGTTTTATGAAGTTTGCAGTACGCTCTAAAAAATTGTTATTTTTAACCCAGTGTTGGGTCAAACCCAACTGTTGGATTGTAAGAGTTGTTTCAACTTATATTTTTATTTATATAAAAAACAGAATTCTAAGTATTTTCCTGGTTCATTTAACCCAGCATTTTATTGTTTCATTAAGAAGTGTGTGGCTATTACCAAAACATCCCCCCCACCCAAACAATTTTCGCTTTGTAATCGTAATTTTTTAAGAGATTTGGCCGCCATGCACAGACACAATTGTAGCCAGCTGGCCACATAAAAAAGAGACTTTCCAACCGAGCACAAGCCAATGCCAGCGCTACTCTAGCTAGCTCTCGCTTACCTGCCTTTCAGCAAAGACCACCGTTACATCATCTGATTTATTTTCATGAGCCAGGCTGATAATGCATATCTCACATGCCTGCTTGTGGGGACATTTGGTCTACAAAATATATGCGCACACACTCTTATTCAGCGTGTGAATCTCTTGGCATTTGCATAGTCCAAGATACATTGCTTAGCATTTTATTTGTTTAGCACAAGGATATTTCTGCTCAGGTTCACATGTGTTTTTGGCCCTGCGCGCGCGTTTATGTGCTCTCATCTATGCGAGAGCACTTGGACTGATGGATAGAAAATTGCAGGTGAATGACACTGATGGATAGAAAATTGCAGGTGAATGGAAATGTCAAAGAATAAAGCCGTTTTTTACCGCTGAAGTGCTGGAACCCGATTGTGTCGTTGCATAGACAGTCTGACACTAAACATCCTCGAGGTCACTCACATTTGTGTTATACAACATCTTTTATGAGTCACTCTTGAAGCGATATTTTACCAGCGTCCCCGGCCAAAACATCTTATATTAGCACCACGTGTCAACTTCTCATCTCCACCAAGAAATCTCGGGAATAAAATGTCTTTAAGAGGAGCTTAGATAAAAGTTTTTCTTAAGAATAAAGCGGAATGTGACCACATTCACTTCCTAAGATTTGGCCCAAACTTTCAATATCATTACATTTACTTAATTGCCTGGTGGCCAAATATAATTCAAAGTTACCATTTGTATAAGTTAATACAATTGTTTGAGCTTTGTGCATTAAAGGTGTCTGGCTGGTTTTATTTGCCAACAAAAGGTTCATTTTTCCAGCCACTGTGTTATAGAAACTTCACCCCTCAAAAGTATCATTTATAAACCCTGATGTGGTTCAAAACCAACTCCAACAAATAAAGATATTCTGAGCCGTCTCAGTGGTTTTCTATCCGTACAATTGAAGTCGGTGGGGTCCAATGTTGTTTGCTGACCAACATTCTTCAAACTATCCTCTTCTCTGTTTTGGAAAAAAATTGCCTGATGCTTTAAATGATTAAAGAACCATTTTTTGGTGATACTGCTCCAATAATTTGCTATAAAAAAAGTATAAGTATAAGTGTGTGTGTAATTAAGGGTTGTTGTATTCTAAGACAAGCGCTTATTTGGTTGAGCTGGAGATCAAGACTTTGTCTTGCGTCATCTCTTCAGTTGTGCTGTCAACACGAGAAAATCCAGACGAGCGCGAAATGAGACGCCCAGACACAAACAAATATGATCTGTCAAGGTCTCTGGGATAGGAAATAGGCGCAGGTGGATTGTCCCCGAGTAAAGCCTCTCTCTCTCTCGCTATCTCTCTATCTCTCTCTCTATCTATCTCTATCTCTATCTCTATCTCTATCTCTCTCTCTCTCTCTCTCTCTCTCTCTCTATCTCTAAATATGTATGGGACTCTATAAAGGTGCTGCTTTTCAAGAGACCCCTACCTCCCCATTTTCATTCTCCTGCATCATGGCCTTGACTTCCACTCACTTCGCGATTAGATATTTTCGCTCCCTGCTCTGTTGGCAAGCATCCATGCGCGCAGATTCATTCCGCCGTTTCTTATTGACCGACATCTTGCTCCGTTGATTCTTTTAATTTCAGATTCCCAGAACTGTTTATGCGCTGGGTGGCGGTTGCCAAGGCTATTCATCTGCGGTTTTATTAAAACCGAGTCATTAAAATCACATTGTGTGACATTTCGTTATTAAAAAATATGCTTAAAAATAACCCTCATTAGCATCGCGGCTGCTCGTTTTGTTTTGTTGCGCTCGGTCGCCTTAAAGAGCTGCAGTTACGGAATGACGAATAGAGGAACAACACCTCTGAACTCCAAGGTCTCTTAATCCAGATGCCATTCCGGCGCCGCGCGCACGCTAGCGCGCCGTAACTGCGGGAATATGAGTGTGACAGATAGGTGCTGCGCGAGCGCACGATCCTTTGTCGTTTCCCCCGAGCGTGACAGGACCGTGTTTTCAACAAGAGCTTTTGTAACTGCTGTAATTTCTTGCGAATACATTTTGCCATCCACAAAAACTTGCTCTTTTGTCGGGGCTGTCGAGAAATGGGTGCAAATCAGTTTGACTCATGCTTCGAATAAGAGAAAATGATAGCGCTCGCCATGTGTCAGGATTGTAAAGCGTTATGGCCTTGACACAGTGCGCGGCGATGCGCGTCTCTCTCCCCGGTCGCGGTGGTGGAATTATTCAATATCCGATATTATGTGCGCTGAAAATGAGTGATGCATTATGTATTGGAGGCTAAGATCTATACAGCAATAATGAACTGAGCAAGTTGATATATGCGTTGCGAAACCGAACGCTTTGTATTCAATGAAACCGACGCAACGCAAGATTTGCACTGACCTGTTGATTGATGGTTTGCAATGCTTTACGCCGATTGCGTCACTGTGATGCGGTAACGATTATACTTGAGTGGCAGGGAATTGAAACCAATGTAATAACGGAAAATAATTGAAATGACAATGAGTAACTGACTGCGCAAGCGTGTGCGCGCTTTGCTAAAATCTCTCCCTTCATCTCTCTTGCCTCAAGCGCGGTTTAGAGTAGTGTCCTTTGCCTGCTCCAGTATTAAAAGGTCACTGAAATATTTATCGCAATGTTTTTCAAGGCCAGATGGAAAACTGCTTTGTGGTTTGGGCACTTGACATCTGATCATTTTTAATTGGGAAGCAAACATTGCTCTATAAACTAAAGTACGAGATTGGAATAGGTCAAATGTCGGTTACGAGCGGTTTAAGGGTTAATGCGTATACTATATGCGCTGCCTTCTCCCCATGTGTCAGTTTTGAGGTTTCACATGTTCATAATTGCTTGTGTTTGACTGGCTGGCGTCCCACTTTGGTCATATGTGTTCTTGAATGGGCCAGGAGGAAGTGAATGTAGATGGAGTCGGTTCTAATGCGTTTAGATGGCCAGGCTGATGTTATCCGAGCAGACAAGGTGGTCGACTTCAACTTCCAGATAGCTTTTAACCAGATTATGCGGCTTGCTGCCACATCCAAATGGATCTGCGGTGCTCACGGGGACAGCACGCTGATAAAGTTGAAAAAAGCTGTGCGAAGGCATGAACGGTGAGAAGGGAATAAATAAAAAAAAGGGAAAAACGGCGTCCAGATGGTGACTACAAGAAATGGGAGCGACACATGCTGATAGATAAAACTGCAAATTGTCAAAGAAGTTTAGTTAGAGAAGACTCCTTATGCACGTTGACACTGATGAAAATATTTGTGCGGTACAGAAGAGCAATCTGTTCTCTACCTTGATGCTTTTTAATTGACAAATAATGTCGCATAACATTGGTTTTGGAAATTAGTGAATGTGTCATGGGAATTAATCTTTTATTTATTTATTTTTGTTTTCCACTTTGAAATTCCACTTTTTGTGTCCAATACTGTTTATATTTTAAGAGCCCGCCATTAGGACTTTCTGTCTCTGTCTTCTCTCTAAGACGTCTCAGCGCTTTGTGTCAGGTCAATTAACGGTGCCGGTATTACATTTTTCACCTGACTCTTCCCATTAGCGCAGTTTAGGTTAGCAAAGACCCTGCAGCTGCATCGACTGCGTGCCGTTTCCTCCCTGCGCTTTCCTTGCTTTTCATTTTTCCTCCTTTTTTCCGTCAGTCAGGGTGTTATTTTCCTATCTTCTTCTTCGCACCTCAGCTGTCTTTTCTTCCTTTGGGGTTTAGAATGCCGCAGTGCAACGAATAGGCCACCTGCCATAACGCTCCTCTGTTGTCATATTTTCTAATTACGGAGCGACGGGAAACGGCAGTTTGGGGGTGATGTGTATTATGTGTACTTTTAGCTATGGGCAAGGTTTAGTGCTGCGGGCGAGGCCACACGGAAGGTGCGTTTCTGTCATCCGGAAGCCAAATTTCGAAGTCGTGCAGAATAAAACGTTTCCAGTCTTTTTGAAGTGTGTGTGGTTTTGGTTGACGTGGGGATAAGTAAGGCTCGCTGTGCTGGTGTTTACTGTGAGCGGCGATGCAGGATGAAAACATTCTCAGGTTTTGTCTGTAGGGATCTAAAAACAACAGGAAACTGAAGGCAGATAGTAAACTAAGGCTGCATCCCATTTTGCAACCTGGCTCATTTTGCAGCCCAAACTAAAAGACCTCCGCAAAGAACCTATAGCTGTTGAGGAGTTTAAATTTAATACAATGAATATACAATAAAATATTAATATAAATGAATGTTAACGTAAATTAAATATAAAATAACTTGTTATATTATAATCAAACAGTGACTGGATGTTAGCATCCGATGAAACCGTCTATAGTTAACAAACTAAATCTATTTAAAAGAATCTGTTCATTGAAATTGAAAAAATGTTGCCTTAGATAAACTTTGCAGAAATAAAAGCTAAACTAAAACTTAGGTAAAAATAAATTAAACCATATAACAATTTTTGAAAAATTATATAAAATGACAAAGCATATTGCGCAAAATTGGTCAAAATGTAACTAAAATTAACATAATGTATATAACACGCTGATTCAAAACATTTATAACGCACAATAAAACTTTTGCGAAAAAGTCATAAATCTTTGTACTGTTGGCGTTAAGAAACGTTTATGCATTAAGGTATATACATTTCTAACAGGAATTGATGTGTATTCATGGATGCTTTTTAGTTTTTTATGAATTAATTTTGAAATGAAATAAATTTGAACATGAATAAATGTAGGCAGATGCAGCGATATCAAAGTGCCGTTCTGTGATTGCTTGTTCTAATAATAGCATGCCGTCTTACTCCACATACTAAAAAATAGCTTTCTCTTCACCAAAGGCATACTTTCAGTATGTGGGACAAAAACATGTGCTTCTGAATATAAAACAACATCTTTATTGTGTTTTATAGGCACAATGTTCTATCCCCATGGATTTTATGTTTCTAGTTTGTTGTTTGTTCACAAACATCAGTGAACGTCACCTTACGCTCGCAAGCAAATCTGAACATGATTTAGAGAAACGGAGGTTTGCAATGTTGTTTTTGCATTATGGAAAACATCAGAGTAGCCATCTATCCATGTTTTATAGACGTTTACGTTGATTGGTTGTTTGTCTCAAACATCATCCAAAATGTTCCCCAACAGAATAGCGATGAGATTGAACGAGAGACCCAGTAATGCGTCTGGCAGCTCTACAGAGGCATGTGGGACGTTAAGATCTATGGCCATCACGCCCCTGTTGTTCCACAGCAATGCACGGATGACTAACCCCACAACAAATAAATTGCCCTTTCTCCCCTCAAATGGGAGAACGTGGCAATCCCTCTCATCCGACGTTGGCAGCGGTTCCCGTCTGCGCGTATTTATGTTCCGCACAGGCCATACAGTCCTGGTTCAATAAAGGAGTAAATGGGGGAGCGGAGCAACGCTGGACGGTTGAGGATGAGGAGTAATGGTCTGGAATGGTGAGGAAGAATGCGACGGCCTCCAGTTGGAGGGGCATCCATCTCTCTCTCTCTATCCTGTTCTCCGTCATTCCTTGGGCTCCTAAATGGAGGGTGGTTAATGGTTGCCAAGTTTGGGGCATGGTGAGGTGTGCCAGAAAGCGAGAGTGACAGATGTGCTGGTTAGAGATGAGGGGTCACACGCTGTGGCCGCTTCCTCTTTCAGAGCTTCATTTTTAACCGTGTTAAACCTTAGCGAGCAGCAATGAGGAAAAATGTTCAGATTCCGCAAGAAAGAGGATTTCGGACTCATGGGTATCTTAAAGGATTATATTTCTATGTTCACCTCAGAGGTGTAAATATGACGCAAACTGAAAAATGTTACGTGAAGAGATAGAAAATCCTGTCATTTGTTCACCCTCATGTTGTTCAAAACCTGCATTTTTTTGTGACTATAAAATGGAAGTCAATGGGGGTCCATTGTTGTTTGGTTACAAACATTTCTCAAAGTATCCTCTTTCCTGTTCTGCAGAAGAAAGTCGTACAGGTTTGATTGACACGATCTATCCCTTTAAAATATAGTTTTACAATTTCAGCCAAGTAGAAGTTTGTCTGAGAGAGAGCATGTGTGGTTGGCAAAATCTGAACAACACCTACTGTAGAGCGTCTTTAAATCCTCAAATAAAATTGTAATCAAGAAACTGCAGAACAACACTTGTTCAGTGTTTCTCTAAGCTGGTACAGAAACGCAACGAGCTGAGAAAAAGCTACGCTGGTCATTTTACGCCCGTTCCATTGTGTTCTCATTCACGGTTAAATAACAGGCCAGCATCATAGTAAGGATGTACACTAGACCACTGGAAGCTCTAAATACTTGAGTGCGATTCAGTCCATTTACCTGAATCAACTTTCACCGGCTTCAATTTGAAAACGGCTATTTGGCTGTGTGAGTACAGAGGAAGATAATTGAATAGCATTCTTACTGACTGTTCATGTCACCATAAGGGAGCCGTAAAACACTTGAAGGCTTCGGTCTCTCTGTTGTATAGCTTATGCATTAGAAGAGGAGATGGTTGCATTGTAAGCAATGAGCATAAAACCATGCAAACCCAATGAAGTGTTATCAGGAGCGGTTTGCATTTTTTGTGAAAGAAAAAATAACAATACTTTTTCACCAATATTGTCATAACCGAAGAGCAATTTGTTTTCTAAAGCGCTCTTCTGTCCAAGAGGTCACAAAGATTCTTTTATTAGAAAGTGATATTTCTCCCAAGACGAATGTTCTTGAGTTTCACCTTTTTCGGTGTGACATTCGTACGCGGGCTATAAATTCATAGCTCTTATGGCTCTTCATTTAGTCGTGATATTTCAGGCAGAGGGAAGGATGTCGGTAAACTGACTGATGACTCTCAGAACAAGTTCATCTCCGGCTCTCCCTTTGGCCTTCCCTGTCAATCAAAGGCTTCTTTTTTCAAGGTTGTCATAACATTTCCAGACCAATACAACCATGTTCAGAGCGTAAATACCAAACCGGCATGTAGGAATGATGGGACTAGCTGCAATAGTTTTGGCTCCAGTGAATTGTGTACGCATAGACCTTATACAAGCTATACCTTATAAGCTCACATTTCCACTTTTACCACCTTTGCAAACAACTTGAATATCGTTCTTTATCATGTACTTCAACCTTATCTGAATGCATGCCTGCGTGTCATCATGCTTTGTTTTGTTTACCAGCTATAGCATAAATATAATGATGGTAGAGTTGGTCACGACTTGCCAAACTCAAATGAGCCGTGTAATAACATTAAAACGATTACTTGGAGCAGTGGTTCTCAAACTTTTTTGGCTTCAGTACCCCTTTTTATAATTTTAAGCCAAGTACCCCTTGACCAGACAACAACATTTTACCTTAAAATTCAGTGAAATAAGAGTCAAACATTTATTATATTTAAATGTATAGATTTTTTATGCATCTTTGTGTAGTCCCAATTTCATATAAAAATACTATTATCATAATTTATTGATTTTCATTATTTAATCCTAAATGTCAGTTTCTCTCACGTACCCCAAAGTACCGAGTACCCCCATTTGAGAACCACTGACTTAACAGCCAACAAACACTGAACAATGTGTTTTAACAGCATTTATTTATCTTTGTTAATGTTATTGCTCACTGTTTGTTCATGATTTATTGTGCGTTAACTATTGTTAACAGACACAGCTTTTGATTCATTTTTTTATTTTGGATGAATAAATTCCTTGGAATACTAATCCTACTAAACACAAAAAATGACATATAAAAAAATAATGATAATGATCATTTTAATTGTATTATTATTATTATATTAAAGTGTTTAGCAGACTGAAAAAAGGCTTAAAAAAAGTCAGAAACCAGCCCTAGTTTTCCTGTGACAACTTGCCCCAGCTCTAATTCTAAAGCGGTTGGATCGTAGCTTTTGTTGTTTTAATGTCCATAAAGCCGTCATTCTTGAGGACGAAGAAAGTGACAGTGTCTCTCAGCGTCAGGGGTTATAACTCACTCACTATGCAACAAGGCTAGTTTGGTTTATTTCAAACAGACATAGTAAAGTAGCTACTGTAAGTGCTCACAAGCGCTTTAGTTGATTGACTTGACAGTGTATTACTTCAGCTAAAGCACTGAATCATTCAGCACTCAGTCATTACAGCCGGCGATGAGTGCGCTACCTGTCAGCCGTAATCACAATTGGCTTTATGACATTTCATTATAAAGCGTGTTACGTGAACTTCTTACCGTTCCCGCTCTTCACAGAGACCGATGTCACCTTGCAACTTCGGTTTGAGCCGCTATCTTTTTTGGTTCAGCTCAGATTTCTGCAGACATCCACATACTACACGACACCTGGGGTTTCCCATCATTCATAGTGCCGCACTTGCTTTTTGAACGGGGCTTTCATACGTGACCTTGACTCGCATCCATCACGTTGACATTTCCAGTTCACCACCGGACCCGACAAAAGGAAAATGCTTCTTGGCTCTTAACCGGGTGCGAATGGTTGGCAGGCTTTTTTAATTGCCTCAATCTCATTTACACCCACAAGCGCTATAAAAAAGGTATGGCTGCAGCAAATGCATGCAAGCTGTAATTATCTATAAAAGCTTTTCACGATTGATAGGTGCGGAATGGACGTTTTTTTACTCGTGTTCTCTTGATAAGCCGCTCGGCATTGACTGTGGTCGGACCGTGACATTCTGTGAAAGGAGACGACGTGGGCCTGTGCCAAACAGGGAGAGAAAAAGATAGTTTAATGATAATCTGTGGCTTAAATGAGCTCATTATGTGGCCGGGGGGAGGTTAGGTAAATAGAGCTCCTAATGAGGTGCTGTTTTAATAGCGGTCATCGCATGGCATTCTGGGTCGTGTGTTATGAATCATCTCGGCGGATGAGTAACGCATGGGGGCGCTGCGCGAGATCCAGTAACATTAAAACTGAGGTGCCGTTGCTGAAATGCGCTGCTTGTCACAACGTAGAAATCTGAGCTGATGAGCGAGTCATCCGTGAGACTGCAGCGAGCGCATCTGCTGATGTCAGCGGACGGATGAGCTCAACCGAGGACTTTTCTCAGGACTCTTGGTCGAACAATACACATTTCAAGCACTTTTTTAGATTACAAATTTTAACCATTTAATTTTATTCAACGGTTAACCATTTTAGTAATATTAATTAAAGATATCAAAATATTGCAATATGCACAATGGTTTGCAATAACTAAATGATTTTTAAAATATTTTTAGTTTTAGGTCGATACACACTTTTTTTCTAGAAAATGTGCAGCATGTACGTTTTATATAATTGAGTTTTGAAATATATTTTAAGTCATGATAACAACCGGCTGCTTGTACATTATCCCACTTATTACATGGCTACTTACCACATGAGAAAAAAACTGGACATGAAATGAGAATTTGAAATATTTTATTAGCTCATTTTTACCGAATACAGACCTTCCGCGAGGAAAAGCCGTTTAGTTTCGGTTTAAGGTAAGAAACGACGTTCAAATGTTTCGAACAGGCAATTTAGTTTAATCATTTGTAAATATAATGTCATATATGTTATTAAAAGCTATATTTACATATAATTTGTCAAAAAGATTTGCTGCATCCGGGTTACTGTGTGTTATTAGTTTTGAGAGGTTGTTAATTGGAAATAAAGAACCTGCAAATGTTGCGACTGGCCAATGAGAATCAAGCATTCCAACGAGCCGTGTCATTTAAATCAAACCTTTAAGCATTATTGTTTCGTATAACATGACATATTGCATTACTTCACATTTTCTTCAATATCGGCACCCCAATGTATATAGTTTAAAATCAGATGCTTATTAAAGCCAGTAATACATTTCAACAATTGTTTAAAAGTAAAAGAAATGGTTTAGATGAGTGAAATTTGTAAAAAGTGGATCAAGCATCATTTGTTTACATAGTTCCATCCCTCCACTGTATGTCACAAAAGTAGATCTGATTTATTGAGCTGTTGGAAATCATTACATGAACAGATCAAACGTGCAAAATTCATGAGAAAAACAATATTGTAATATATATGAATTCCATGACGGGAACTTTGTTTGACTGATGTGGTTGAGCTCCGTCTTGTAATGAAGAACATCAGAGACAGGTGCAGCTAATATGTAGTAACAAACATTACGCTGCTGAGATTTACTCCTGTGATTGAAATTTGCATGTGCGTGCTAGTCTCAGTAGTAATTATAAAGAGCAAATGTAAACAAGCTTTTAATCATTGTTTGTGTGACTGCCAGCTTCTATTATCTCTGCTTTGTTTGATGCACGTGGAGTGCTCAGAGAAGCTTTGATTAACGGTAAGCGTTTTCAGAAACAAAGCCGAGTTTCAGTCGTGGAGTACGGGTGTGGGTAGCACAGTATGCGCTTCAGATTGTAGTATGCTACGTTGTTGAGCATGTTCAATATCATTTTGCTTATAGGAGGTTAACTTTTAGCGGTGTGCACCATACAGCCAGTATGAAGATATCCCATAATCCTCGGTGTCTGGTTTGGGAGTTGGTTAAAATGGAAATATAAAAAGGATTAATTGAATGATTAAAATGAGCAAATTTGTGTTGTTTATAAAGCAAAAAAAATAAAAATTCTTGCGTCTATTTATTTGTACCTCTAAGCACTGAAAACTCAATTTAGCAAAAACACACATTTACTTTTACGTTATTAGTGCACGTTTTGGTGCTTTCGAAGGCCTTCTCAAAGCGGTTTCCTTGGCTCGGCAGCGATGCAGCCGCTCTTGGTTTGCTTGATATAACTGCAAATCATAAAAGATTTCATAATTACACAAACGTGTTGTACAAGCACGCTTCAATTAAAACTATCGGGCCCTAATATCCTCATTTAGAAGAGGCGGCGAGCAGATCATGTCGTGTGAGAATTCTGCTGTGGCGCGTCCTTTTCTGCCGAGTTAATCTTGCTTAGGGAGCCACTCGGAGGCAGGTCTCGGCGCTCTCCAAAAACGCCTTCATCTGCGAAATCTGCTCCCACTCCACATTAAATATGGAGTCGAGATGAATTATACAAAACATCTGCTCATCTGACATGCCATTACAGGTTGAGGAATCTTGGAGTTACACCTGTTTCTAATTTGAGAGAGATTGCGCATGTACGTTATTGATAAATGTTTCTTTAAATTTCTATTTATACTCGTGAAACTGAATTGTGTAAAATTTTTGTTCGGGGCAGTTTGCATTTATTGAGCCGGTTTTTTTTAAGAAACTTAAGTTTTACCTCCGGGAGCTACGTTTAAAAATGAATTTGTTTCGTTTTTAGGATATTTTGGGTTTAAATCTGCACGTAGCTTTTCTGCTCACTGGGACATTTTTACATCAGAATCAGCTTTAATACATCAGCATCGTTTGCATAAACAGTGGCATTTTAATATCACTCTGAAATGAAGCTTATAAACCCATTTATGAGAGGCAGATGCGTGTAAAGTTTATTAGACTCTAGAAATGTTTATGAAGGACACGGTTCTTATCTTGATGCTCTTTTGCCTTGTTGCTCTCAACCTTGGGCTGTGTTTCAAATATTTCTACTAAATACAAAAATTGACTTTGATGGGTGAAGGTACAGTCTTAAAGGTATAGGCTTAAAACTAGTCCCAGACTAAAATGAAACTTGCCGAAACATATCTTTAAACATGTCATTGGCATCGTTTTGTCTCAAGATTCACACCATGTTTTTGTCGAAGGCGTTTCATTAAAAGCGACTTAAATATCCTAATTTAACAAAGGCATAGTCCTGGATTGAGCCAAGTCTTGTCTGTGAAACCGGGCCAATAAGACATTTACTCAGTTGAAATGTTTTGTATTGTGAAGCAAAATAGGATGCATGAACTCCAGGCACTTTTAACATGTTTAGGTTTATTGATCGTTTTAGCATGCAACGATTTGGTTTGCACATATACAGTGCAATATAGTTTGGATAGATTGTGAATTAGGTTTCAACCTTACTTTAAAAGAAACTGAATCATTTATTGTGTCCTTCAACCACATCTCTGAAACTGGACTGCAGTTCCCTATAGGCAACACAACCCCAAGGTTTTCCGTTTCATCTTGCTCGGAGAGCCTTGTCATAAAAAAACCTGTTGGATCTGTTCAACACATCCATCCAGTCCTAAGACCCGGGAAGCGGGAGATGGCGGGATGAGAGTATCAAAATGATGTGTGAACACATTGCACGCTTTAAGTGTGGGTTGCAGGGAGTGTTGACAGAAGCGTGTTTACCTGTGGGTAGATTTCATCTTTGTTTACTCGCTTCCCTTTCTTCTGCTCGAGAGGTGATGGTGCTAGTGATTCTGAAGTGTTTTGGGGTGCTACGAGTGAGCCCCAGATTTTGTTTTCTTTAGTCTTTAGAGACATTAAGCATCCCTTTCTAAATGACAGACCAAGTCACGATTCACTTTCATTTTGTGGAGAAACTACAAGTCTTTAACTTCAATGCATCCCAAAAAGTTTCTTAAAAAAAAAGTTCATTTCTGCATAGTTTTTTTTTTAAAGCAACAGACATAAAGAACTCGATCTCTAATTGTGACACATGACAACCTGTCAGCGTGAAGCAGCATCTCCCTCAGCTTTCACACAGTCTTCAGTTTTATTCTTAAAAGCCTGCACCATATTTCTCCACACTTTTAGATGTTTTGTCCCGACTGAAAGCCGTGCGGAAAAAGCAGGTGTTTATAGTTCATAAAGGTTTGTTGTTTCTCAAAGGTTCACTCCGGCTTATTGGAAAGGACCTCCATTAGTAAGTCAGCATGTGGCCGAACCGCACGGCTCTTAACAGCTTTTACGTTGACGGTTTCAGTGCTGGCTGTTAAGAGTGAGCCGGGTGTGGTTTATTGTCGTTTTTGACCTAATGCGTGCTGGATGTGTTTGTTTAATAAGGGGGCGTTACATAGACCGTTGAATACTCAAGGGCGCCTCACAGACGCTCCTCCGAGTGACCTTTAGCCTGTGCAGAGCGTCTGTCTTCATCGGCATGGGTGTTGGAGCCTCTCTCGCTGGTGATAATGACTGTTATCATGACCAGATAGTGAGAGAAGAGGGACAGTGGGATGTCTTGAGCCAGAATGATGAGCTCAGGGTTGCTGTAAGAGATTTACTACGGCTCAGATGTGTTCTTTTACAGGCAGGGATGCTCTGAGGTGGAAATTTCAGCTGGTGCAGATAGATGAATTTTAAACGTGCAATCTGTAACTTTTACCTGTTTATTTCCATTTCAGGAGACGAGGGGAACTCAATCAAATGTTTTCATTTGCCCTCCATTTAATCTTTAGCCAGGTTTCCATTAAAGATTTGCGCAATATTTAAGCAATATTTTCTAAATGTAGATTAAATAAAATTGCAGAATGACTGCATTTCCATTAAGCTATGTTATAAAATTGAAGTGTATTTTGTTTCTTCTTGCGACAAGTCATTCTGGCCATATTTCTTCTTTGTACATTTTTTTACCAACTTTAGTGCATAGTAATAAAAGAGGGAAGAGAAATGTCTATATTTCCTTATATATTTTCATATTACCTCACTATTCCTAATAAATCTCCTTACTGCACTCGGATTTCCTGCATTTTCGCCATTATATAAGATATTAGTTTGTTAATGCCTTACATCATATCTTTCCAAATGTTCTGCCAAAACATACCGCGAATGGCTTAACATACAGAGCGCCCTCTGGCTTTCGGATGTGGTGGCATTTAATGTCATATCGTATTGTCGTAATGTTGTTTAATATTGTCATATTAATATTGTCATATTAATGTATATCGTAATGTCCCTATCGTAATGCCTGAATAAACACCTCATGCGAGCGGAAAAACTTGTTTGCGATACATGCTGGTTTTTGCGACATTGACGCATCGGCCGTATTTTCAATTTGTGCATTTTGAAGGGTAATGGAAACGCAGCTATTGATGCCTAGAAAAACGGGGATGTTAAATCGATCTCATGATTTTCCTTATAAGTTATTCCCCAACACTTTTATCAAAAAAAGTTTGAGAGGGAGAACTCTGTACTAAAGCAGATGCGTCTCGTGCCAAATGAGTCACAAGCATCGAGAACTCTTGAACTTCCGTCAGCTTCCGTGTATGCGCTCCACTCTGCCTCTCGCTTGCTGAGACTAAACCGTGGAAAATCAATCTACTTTGATGCATCCAATGCGTCCAGAACAGCCTCGTTTTCCATCATCAGCGTCAGACGTCTAATTAAACCTCCCTTCAGTCCTGAGTCTCCTCCCCCTGATTCAGGTGCCACAACCTCACCGCGTGGCTCTTGCATTTACTATTTTTGGCTGTTGTCCTCCCCCCTCGCCGGCGAGCGAGCCATTTTTCATTCTCATGCCACCGCAAAGGTGAAACTCAATAAATGTCAGGCTCCCCGCGGGTCTGCGTTTGTGGAGCGATCATACATTTAGAGCTCGCAATTATGTCAAAGCACCAAAATTAATGAAATGCCATTCCACGTGAGACCGGCCTTCATTTACATAATATTAATTCCACTCCGTTTTTTTTTCTTTAAGGACATTTTGATATTCCTGCAGTGTTACAGTATTTCAAGCACAGCTAAACTTCAAGCGCACAGGCGGCTTGTTTACTTCCGCACGTCACGCGCTCGTTTTTCACCCGCTGCTTCTTACGACTGCATTACTTAAGCTGCACTCAGGAGCACTTTGCTTTTCGCTCGGCGTTTTAAGGCTAAAACGGGTCTTCTGGTAATTCTCAAGGGTTGCGCTATGCATTTGTCTCTATGGTTTTATGGGGCGGGTGCCTGAGGGATGCTGAAACGGTCAGTTCTTGTTATGGAGATGAGGGTTCAAGAGGTGAAGGCTTTTCTCCCTCTCAATTCCATCATTTTTGACCTAAGAGCAGCATTGCCACTGGAGAACACGGCTCTCTTGTGCTTTGATATGTCTTAAGAAACATCAAATGCTGAGCTTGGGTTACCTAGGTTAGCTGGATTGGACGACTTGGTTGCATATGGGATTTTTGAGCTTAGTCATGTAAGAATTGAAACAAAGGGGAGATTGTGTAAAGTAAGATCTCTAGGCCAGAGAGTTTTGTTTATGGAAGTTAGAAGACATTGTAGACGGTTTCATCGGACGCACAAGCCTGGCATGAAGTTAACATCCCGCCTGTGTTTGTTGATCGGCCTGGCTAGTGGCTAATAATATAACTATTTAATTTATATTAATATTCATTTATATTAAATAATCAATTTGTTGAATAGGTTCTGTAACATTGTCGCATTTATGTTTAGCCAAGTAAAGGATTTTTAACTGGTTACCCAAAATAATACTGGCTAGCCATACTTTTATCACGCTAGCTAATGTAATTTACTTATTTCTTTTGCTTGTTATTGGAAACAATCTGCAGGGACTTTTCGGTTTTTAAGTTTAGGCCGCCTGCGAAAGCATGCCTGCAAAGGAACGTTGGTTTATGTTGTTGCTTTAAAACCATCTATAGACTAGTGGTGGGAGAAAAGCTCGATGCATCGATGCATCGCGATTCGTTATCTAACGATCCAGAATCGATTCTCAAAAATTCAGAATCGATTCTGTGTTCAATTCAAATGCGAGCGCTGTCAAGACTCACGTGACCAAACAAAAAAGACGTTGATGGACGACCGTTCATATGCTGGTGAATTAGCTTCGTTTAAGATAAAATGGACGAACTACGACCTGCACCATCTCATTTAAAATCGGATGTGTGGCAACATTTTGGATTTTCTGAAGACACCGAAGGTGTCGTTGATAAAAGCCATACTGTGTGCAAAGTCTGTAGCGCCAAATTCAAATATTTCGGCAACACGACTAACATGAAGAAACATATTACGCGGTTCCACTCAGAGCTGGAGAAACAGCATTCTCTTCCAATCACAAACACTCCCGGTTACATTCAAAGGACCCTGGATCAAGTAGCAAAGCTTCCACCGAATTCTGAAAAGGCAAAACGAATTACCCGATCAGTGGCGGGTTTTATTGCCAAAGATCTGCGCCCGTACTCCGTTGTGGAAAACCAAGGATTTCGCACGATGTTACAGGTACTTGAGCCACGATACACTTTGCCCTCGCGTCGTTATTTTAGTGAGACGGCTGTCCCCGCACTCTACAGTGAGTGTAAAGATCACATCTTAGAATCCCGAAGTAATACGGACAGAGTGGCAATAACATGCGATGCATGGACATCAATTACAACAGAATCGTAAAATTGAGAAGTGTTTATTCTTAATGATTGTTCATTGCAATTGTATGGCTTACCATTCATTCAGAGTTTGTTAATCCTGAAAATAACTTTAATAAATTAAAAGTATTGAAAAAGAAATATTCATAATCCTTTTTAATTTGGCAATACTGTCAAACAGATATTCTAACTATATACAAAAAGCATAGTAACTCCAATTTTGGTTAAAATAAAAAGTTTAGAGTATTTTTTGCACAGCAGGATAATTAAGAATCGTTTTGGGAATCGGATCGTTCCTCCCAGAATCGGAATCGGATCGAATCGTTAAGTGCCTTAAGATTCCCACCTCTACTATAGACCCCTTCACAAGATGTAAACATTGTTTCAGAAGCACTTCGTTTTATTTGTTTGAAATCGTACAAAACGTACAAAAGTGATAAACATAAAGGGTGACTAATAAAAATTATTGATAATCACCAAATATGGAGATACGAGGTTTCAGGACAACAGCGATATATAATTAAAGCTTAAAGATACTCGTTTAACATTTTGATTTGGTAAGCAATGTTCCCATGGTTGTATTTTGTTCAAACGTTTGCGTGATGTTAAGAAACTGAAAGAGGAAGTTCTTCTGGACCAGTGCTAGCTTGTTTTTTAAAAGTAATACTTCCAAAATCTAAACATTTTTGTGGTCATGTGACCTCAGTTAAGCAAGCCCATTGGTTGACGAAGAGGTTGCAAAGGTGTCTTAAGAATCGACATGAAAACAATACATTTCCAACAATTGTCTTTATTATGGCACAGAAGTGCAATGTTGTTTTCCTTTCATTTTCCTTTATCTGTGGAGTAAATACAGGCAGATGTCAGGTGGTCTTCAGTACCGGGGTTTCCCTGGTGTAAACAGGCTCTGTGTGATTCTAGGGGCCCGTAGACAGTCGCTTCATTACCATCCGTGTCCTTGGAGAACCTCCTTTATAATTAACGTTTGCGTGATGGATTAAGAGCGCTGCCTCCCGACGCCAGCTCATTTTTCCGCCGCGTGTTTTGTTATTTCGCCTATAGAGTTTAATTGACGTGTTTGCTTTCCACCTCCTCCTGACAATAAAAAGGATTTATGAGAGCGGATGATGATTACAAGAATATTTCACACTGGAATGAAAATACTGACATTGGTTATCCACCCTCACTTTGTCAAATCTCGCTCGCTTTTTCATCTAAACTAAAATAAAGTGCGTAAGTTGTTGCTGCTTTATTTCACGCCGAAAAAGCTTTACGGCACTTCAGAGTTTAGATATATATTTTATTAACGGACGGATTCAAATAATCTTGGTTTTGAAATATAAGAGAGGAAGTCATGGGTAAACTTTACCTTTAAGAAAACCACATGCTATGTTGCCGCCGAGGAAGGGGGTGTGTAAAATGTATTAACTTCATGCTTTGATTCACCGTAATGTTCTATAAACAAAAGCGAACGGGGGCCCTAAGGATGCTGAAAATTGATGGTCTTTATTGTGGTACTCACAGGTGGCTTCATCCGGCCTTTTTTTCATTAATCAACAGCATCATTACTGACGCAAAGAGGCGAGTCAGCAGATTCAAGCGTTTAAGTACAGTTATGCTGCGCCGCTGCGGCCAGCAGTCATTTATTAATGTCAGAGACGCTAAAACATGCTGCTTTGATACACAGGCCGTGAGATTATACGGGTTATAGAGATATGAAGATCTGACAGTCTGAAACAACGGCAAATATGGCTTTTGTGTTTGCAAGTCGTATCATTTCAATATTTTTGAGTATTTGATCAAGCTGATTTAACGGTCTAAAGCACCTGTGATGTGAGGTTTAACACGATTTATCCTTACATTGGCCGGTTCCCAGAGGAACAGTGTATCGCTCCGAGGTTTCTCTTTTGTATCTGAGATTTTAAGGTTCAACTTGGTCTCAGATGTTTTTTCTTAAATTTGTGGAGAAGGAAAAAGAGAAACGAGAGTTGTTAAAATGCATTATAATAGAAAAATGAAAATGGAAAAGATCTTGTTATTTTTCTTTCTTGCAAACTTTTCATCGAAAGCCATTAAACTTGTTTAACAATGGCCGAATTTATACAGAGCCCACTGCATACATGCAATACTTGACGCATCATTTTTTTTTTTTTCTTCACATTAGGAAGTGTTTATTTGTTGGTAAATTGACGTGCAAATGCATGGAACATGTTTCTCTTTGCTGAAGGAGGCATGTGTGTGCTTCCATGATTTAGACTATTCTCATGCATTCAGCAAATGTGCATTTTTGGCTCTATGATGTGAGATGATGTCATTGTGCTGAGGTCGAGAATGTCATAGACTGGAGCATTTTTTTCTTGTTTTGGGCCAGTACAGCAACATAATAATGCGCTGACAATGATTCACAACACCCTGGTATGGTGTTGTTCTTTTTTTTACATGGGTTCACACCACTTACATTTTCTTACATGTGACCCTTTTTATTCTCAAAGCTGCAATCTCTACGTCAATGTCGCCATCTCTGTTTGAAACACAGTCGCAGGCTTCTTTACCTACTTATCTTCATGTCAGATGACATCAATGGAGATGTGAATACCACAGCTGAAGTCATTTTTTGTGATTTACTGTTTTCTACATGAATTCCCTGGACATAGTGTATAGAAGTGTGAAAATAGAACCTTGATATCTTTAATAGTGACTAGGGTCATCTGAAAGATGGAAAACATAGTGAAATCAATGCTTGAAATCAAACTTCGATGCTAGTTATCGCAAAATTAGATTGAGACCCATGACTGGTTTCGCAGACTGGGTAACAAATTATGAATCATTGAACACTGATTTATGTATTCGCTCAACATATAACAGGTTTTTGTATATTTTTAAGAATTGTATTTTAATATTTACTTAAATATGAAATAAGTATTGTTTACAGTTTTGACCGAATGGCATTGGTTATTACTGTAAGACCCCCACTGCTCTCTCTCTCACTCACTCGGCTCATCTCATCCATCAGTAAGACAGAAATCCAGTCAGTGCTGAGGTATTCCCAGCTTTACATATTTCACACCCCTGTTGTATCCTGATCTCTCATAAATGAGGTCTTTCATGTGTGAGGGGAATTCTCTCCTGTTGAAGGAGAGAGAGGGAGAAAAGGAAATGCTTCTCCGTTCTCATTTTTCTCTCGCATTGTTCCCACACCTCTACAAAAGGTTGAGATATGATGTGCTGGGTTTGTGAAGGAATACTTTGGTTTATCCCCCTTCGATCCATATACCCAACCACGCTTGGAAGAAATTCTCAAGGTTAAATGTGCTTTACATAGTCAGACCCATTTTTATTTTATATTTAAGTCGACATGAAATTTTAATTTGCTTTGGATAAACGTAAAATTTATTGAAAAACCCGAGGATTTAGAACGGAGTTTAACTGTTGTAGGGTCTTGTTTGAACTCGAGGTGTGACCAAGACACAGATCTGGGTTGTAATGCTCTTCCATCATCATCATCTCTTGCTTGTCAGCTTTAGTCTGTGAAAGGAGGAAAAATATGTTGACAGGTAGCTAATTTCTCACCTGCTCGCAGAAAGCTACAGCACAAAGAAAGTGTTGAAACCATTGTGAGGAGGTAATTGACAGCTCATGAGTAACATTCATCCGTCTGCCTTGGCGAATACATCATGAAGTTCATCCTCGAGATGCTGAGTACTAATTAAACGTACAATACGGCGAGGAAGGTTTTCATTTAAAACAAAATTAGCGAATGTGATAGTCTTAAATTAAGCAGCGCTTCTGTCTAAGCATTTTTCACCCCGAGCCGATTCGACTGTACCTGTCCGTATTCCACAGAGCTCATTCACCGCCTGCTGTTTTTATTCTGTTAGTCCCGCTTTCATTATTGTCCTCGACGCATCTGAATGTTTGAAAAGGTCACAGTTTGAAAAGGTAATTTTTTTAAATTGTATGAGATTGTGTATGTGTAACTACATGCGTTTGATTCAATATTAGCCTTGTTCTACCAACTTCCAGGCTTTGTGCTACCACGGCAACCCAGAGCGGGCCAGTTTGATAATCACAGTTTAAGTTTTGTTGTTAGTTTGCGTAAAGATGATGTGAAAGTGGAAAGAGATCGATGCTGTATTTGACGCATTCATTTTCAACAATATGCAACTTATTATATTCTGTAGATTTATATCTATAGAACAATTATCTTATTAGACGGTCAAAGGACCCATTGGATGAAAAGCTTTTTTTCTGTGTTTAACTGCTATAATCGGGTCCCCGGTGCATCTAGCAACCCAGAAAACGTGAAAAACAAGAGCCCTGTATCTTTGTTTGGGTAATCCTCTCTCTGCAAGCATGTGAGAAATCGGGCCGTTCAGATTTCGCTCCGGATGTTACGTAGTCGCTGGCTCTTATTATAATATTACCGCCCCTTAATCTACACAATTTAATGGTTTTGTTTTGTTTTTAAGCTCTATATGTTCCAGACATTTCATGAAGACCCTAATAAATAATACCAACTTGTTGAAAGTGCTCATTTAATGAGTCCTTTAAAATGTGTGTATGTGGTGTTGCGTATGCGTTTAGGTAGAATGATCATTTTTGTGTCATTCTGTGAACTACTAACAATATTTCTCCCAAATTTCAAATAAAAAGAATGTGTCTTTTTGCATTCATTTGCAGAAAATGAAAAGTGGAGAATCCGTTCAAAATAACAGGGAATATGCTCTTTTTTCAGACCTCAAATATTTAATAGAGCCGAGTGCTGAAATGTTTTTGATAGCCGAGTGCATAATGCAAAACAAACAAATAATTCATACCGAACACATTTAATTACAAATGTCAACTAAACTTGATCGAAGCTGACGTGAATCATGTCTTTAGATTCTTGTATTCCTTTCTCAACTCATAATTCATTCCAAAATGCACTTCATGTCTAATGAGTTTTGGCTTGGGCTGGAATCAGCTGGAGAGACGGATCTCGCTGTTATCTTCTCGTCGATCGCATTACGTTTTCTGGCTCGGTTTAATTGCCGAGGACAAAATCAAACACAAACAGGTTTGCACCCCAGAGGAGAGGGTAATTGGGTGTAAATCAGGCACGGATGGGAAGGCCGAGGGTGCTGTGGCCCGACCCGAGCCATTGAGAGAGAATAGACCTGTCGTTGTCACGAAGCGTTGTCACAACTTCCATTTCATTATCACTGCGGAGCAGTGTGTCGCACAATTCACCCGTCACCTTGGTGTGTGTTAGTGTGCGTTTGTGTGCGTACCCGTCAGGTGTTGCTTACATGTTGGGAACAAACTGCATCTTGCGGTGGACGGCACGAGACAGGCCCACAAGGTCTCTGCGGGGGTCTGCTGTAGGCTTCCTCGTTTTGCCAAATTGATCGGGTTTCAGCTTTACACGGCGTCGAGGTTTGCTGCATTAAACTTTGATCGTAATTGCAGTTCAGAATAGCTGACTGCATCCATTCCTGCCAGCTGTCAAAAAGCATCAGTCAGATAAATGGAGCAGTAAGCCCGAGGATGATTATTAATATTCGTTTTGCGGTGACCTTGTGGCAAACTTTGAGAATTCTGTTGTTTTACTTTTAGAGCTTTTTCTTTCTCTGAGGCGTATGTATTTCTGTGAAGTCTGACTAATTTAAATATACAATTCCCAAAGTGAATAGACAGCAGGGTAAAATTAAGCCTTTGGCGGAAGTAATAGTAGTTTTAAAACGCTTAAAATCCAACGACAAATACTTTTCATTAAAACGTATATATGCACAATTTTAGGGGGTTCAGGCAGCATGTGTCTGGTAACTTGTCAGAATATTGTTGGGCTAGGCGGGCTAGGCGGTCAGCCGTCACTCCGTTGAGATGTTGGTGCTTATGCCACAGTGTGAGTAACAATCCATCACCATCAGTCATAAATGTGGAGATTTCTCCATCCTTGTGCGTCGGATGCAAATCTGTAATGCGCCCGTGTCCTGTCTGGAGTTCTCTCGCGTGAATCATTTTTTTAAATGAGATGTTTGGAATCTCATACCATCTCACTGCTCTCGCTCTGTCTGCTGTATAATATAGCAAAATATTATAATATAAATTATAAATAATATAAAAAACGCTGGCGTCACCTATCCACGTGCCGGTTTTGTGTCCGCGAATACTCACCAGCTCTTTTCAAATATGCAAAACCTTCTGCACGTTAGCACCTCGCGGTTGTAATCGCAGGTGTTCCCTAATGAGGCGGTTTATTCACAGGCCTGACCCACGGCACTAAACCAGCTGCCATGCCAGTGTAACGCCTAGAAAGCGAGGTAATTGATGTCTGATAACAAGTCGCTGTTCAATTAATTGATCTGTGATTCAACGCTGTTGGACGACATCAGGGAGAAATGATCAAAAGCCCAGAAACACTGACGGAGTGGTGAGGAATACATGAATCGAGACGGATAGCAGACGAAATACACCGAAGAAATGATAACGGTGTGAGGTAAGTCTCAATTACAGTGACGAAGCAATCATAGACATTTGTTTAGCAAAAAATACACAGACTATGTCAATTTAGTTTTTAGACAGAAGAGGTCTGTACCCACAAACTAAGCCTGACTTAAAAACACACTGTAGGGCCTTGAAATGTGCGTGTTTTTTTATGCATTGATATATTTTCCACTGAAACAGGAAGTGAGAAGGACATGTTGTGTAGCTCCTCCCCTTTTAAACTAGTCGACAGTGTTTAGTTTGCAGTGTTTTATAGACTGGACTTCAATCTGCGCTTGCAGCTATTGCAGTCATAAAAATCTGTTTTGTCAGACGTGAGAGACCTTGAGTTTTAGAGCTAATTTTGGTGCACGCTACTACACTAATTTGTTATTTAACTGAATATCTAAAGGGACTACAATCGTGCTAACGCTAAACGCGATATATTCTCACTGCGCAGTCGGAATTGAAACGGAAAACTTTCCCTCTTCGCTTGTAAACTTTGGTGTCTGACATCCTGTGACTGTGGCGGCTGAGAGATTTACCATTAAAGATAAACATTCATGCATTTTGTTTGATGAGAATATGAATGAGTCGCATTCCCTCGTGATGATAAAACCTGTTCAGCAGCCATCTGCAGAGACAAGCATTTAAAACAAAAACATCTCAGATGATAACCGCACACCTGCGAAGCAAAAATCTCACAATTTGCTCGGTTTATACGTCAAACAGCAGAGTCAGTAAAGAGAGAACTTCTGATTGGAGTGCATGCCTACTTCTAGGTGTGTAAGCTAGCGTGTTTATTTGCTCGAACCAAACCTTGATAGCTGTTCTTTGTGTTGTTTTATCGTAGCGAAATGAAAGCAATCAGAGCAATGGAGGTAATAATGCTTTGTGACATCAGCATTGTTTGTCCACCTACACAAAATCACATCTGATTGACTGAAGACTGTGGGCTTGGCCTATCGTGTCCTCACATGTGTAGACGTGAGGAGTGAAATAAAGAATATGACTCGAAAGCCTCTCGGGCGCGGTACTGATTGCCTTATTGATGCATTAAAGTAGCCCGGGTACAGATAATGAATAGTGTGTGATTGTGAGATGGCACTGAAACATTGCAGCCCAGGCGAATCAGCTATTAATGGAATGCTGGCAAACTCGCCGATGTTTCGTACCAGACTCATATCCCAGGTTTCTTCCGACTACAATGTGATTCCCGTTTTATTGATCATAGTGCATGCTGAGCATACGAAGACGTGGGTCGCTGCTAAATTGAATATGGTTCTGCCATTTCTTTGGGAAAGTGTGAACCGGCCACAGCGGTGTCTCAGTCACGTACAGCCCGCTGAACCGTGTTGTCCGTCAAAAAAATCTGCTGTTCATTTGGCTTGAGAACTTTGTTTTATTCTGTTCCGTTTCCTGGGTTTGTGTGAAAAAGCTGAGTTTGTAAGTCTTTTGTTTGAGCCGACCAGGATTTACCAGCATCCTGATGTGTTTTTTAATGACCTGCGATGCAACATTGATTTTATTAGAATAGTCTAATTCATTTCACACATTTAGCCAATCATTGTAAAATACATCATGCTTGTAGCAATAAACACACAACTGTCTCAAAGGACAATTAGATGATTTCAGCAGCGTGTTTTTTTTTTCTGCTAACTACACAAAAAATATTTCGCTGCAAGGCCTGTGATTATTCTTTTTTTTTTTTTTTTGAAATGTATTATGACACTTGGTGGAGAAATTAAGCCATTGAAATAAACAAGTCCTTATCAGTGAAGACCAGCAATTGTATCTTGATGGAACGGCAGCAGCTGTGACCTCTGACCTGTGATTAACACCATTCACACAACTCTGCTGAGCTGCTTTTGTTTGTAAATGCAATGGAAGAAAACTAGATTTGTGTGTAAGTGATGCTTACTCATGCACAACTCAATATGTCAGTGCTCTGGGCGGTTGCTAGGGTGTTTTTTGGTGGTTGCTATGGGTTTGCATGGTGTTTTATATGCATCCGTTTGTATTTCTGCGTGACCTGTTGAATGATGAATAAGAGATGGGTTGCATATTTAAGTTGGCAGCAGGGATTTTGAAAACCTCTTTTCCCAGCTGACTGCGTCTTCCTCATCTTCTGTTGTGTAGAGTTCTTCAGTCAATATTAACAGTTTTTTGTCCCTAACTGACTGGAAATGGCAGCTCGGTTGATCCCGCTCGATGTGATGTCTGTCCCGTTTGCTCTGCCTTGAGCGGTACACATCAAACCTGTCGTATGGGTTCTTATTCGCTGGTGGCTTTTGCTCAGATTGCTTTTAAGGAACAAATCGTCCACCATTTCCGTTTTCAATCCCAGCGCTAACGTCAATCCGTATCTTATAAAGAGCACCGTTCGTTTTCTCCCCAGCTCCTCTCGCGATCCTAATCTCGCATGACTTTTCAAACCATTTCTGATTTGTAGAATGAGCTCTCGGTTTGTATTTCTCCTCCGCGGCCTGTTTGAATGACAATTTCGTGCGGACTCCAGACCGAAAGTGCTATTTTTCAGGAAGTTTCTCGAATGTGGCAACGCTCTGGAGAGAAGATTCTCCATTTGATGTCCCGGTGTCTTTTAATAAGCGCAACACTTTTTTTCGTTACGTTCCCTTATCTTGTTAGGAGATTCTGAGATCGTGGAAGTAGAAAATAGCTGGAAGTGTCTTGCATGATAATGTTTCTGTTGAAGACAGAAAACGGCGTGGGGTCGGGCTGGATTTGGCTAATCTTAAATTGCTAGTGGGGACTGTGAAGAAGGTCACGGCTCTGTGTGATTCCAGGCTCTTCCAAACCATAGCTGTGCCTTAGATCTGTTGCTCTGAAGTGGTCTGTTGATTTTGAACTAGACATGCATGTGTGAATGCAAAAAGTCCCAAATTAAGTAAAAAATACTGTAAATATTTGTTAAATAACCTTAAAAATAGCTTTACTTTATTTGCACATTCATGTGCAAGATTCTTATACAGACATTTTTTTTTCGCCCAGCATTGGTTAGCAATTCTATTTGAGTATATTCTAGATATTTGTCTGGCACATAGACGTATGGACGTGTAGTGAAATGTAAATCTGATATAGTCTGTTGGTTGTGCAACCAAAACATTTTGAAAACACAAACACATTTTGGTTCAAAAATGAGAACGGTTTAATTTTTTTTTTAATGTTTTTTTTTTTTTGGTGCATTCTGATTAATATCAATCAAACTGCAGTTGGTTTGTTTTCATTTAAGCCATAACTCAAAAATACAGCTAACTAACACAATAAAACACAATGAAAACATGTTAACATAATAAACACTAAATAACATTGATCGTTGAACATTAAAATCATTTTGGAACCGAACTCTTCATATACACGGCTTTATATACATACCAAAATAGAAAAAAAATATCCAACTACACTGTTTGTAATTTATTTCTTAAATTACTTATAATAAAAATAACCAAACATTTTTTTAGTGTGGTGTATTCATTTTAATGATGTCTGGTTATCTTACATTTTTCACATTACATTTTGTCAATGTCAAAATACAGAAAAATGAAAGGCGTTACACTAGCTTTCTTTTGCTTCTCTTTGAGTAGGAACTACATGTTGTTCGCAGGTGCTGTCAGGTGTTTATACGTTGATCTAGCACAGTACAGCCAGGTTGAGATCATTAAGTACCATTTTATTGGTTGTTTGTTCCTCAGTTCCAATATTACTCTGTACTCATAACCTGGTCAAATCTCTAAAGAAAAGAAAGCGGCTGTTTCATTTCCAATGAGTAGGAAAGGGCACCATATGAGGTCTAGTTTCCTGCGCTGCAGTATTTGGTCTTGCAGCGTATGCAAATTTCTCCTCCTTTTTTATAACTTTGGTCGTTTTTTTGTAGAGATGAAACAGGAAGACGGCGGTTCTGCTGTCATAAGCATGCGTTTACGTGGGGGCTGTTGGCGTTGGCTCCGTCCCACCACCGAAGAGCATCGGCGGATTGATTGGCTGGATTCATTGTCATTATCAGATGTTTTTGAAGCCTATTCTCCGTCTCCTCGGGCCCTTTCTACGATGCCCTTGTGCTTGTTCAGAGAATGCAATCTGTGGCAAACAGCCCCGCGCTCCAAGAAAGGATTAGCAAAGCCTGTTTTCTCCCCCAGCTTCCAAAAATATGAAAAATGTACATTTGCTTTATTGCACGAGAAGTTTGGATGTGTGGAAGCGTAGACCTACATATGAATCTCTCTAAAGATATATGACCCTGGGTTATGTCTGTAACAAGATTGTGGTCCCAAATGTGATTCTCAGTGCAATTTTCTCCGTCAATCTATTTAGCCGCCGTTTCTTAAAGCGTGGATCTCATCTAGCCCTGTGATCTAAAAGGCTTACTTTTATCCTTTATTGCAAACACCATTCCGGTTCCCAGGGGCCGATGCACGAGTCTCTTTCAGGAACCCCAAGGACACCCGGTCAACCTTTACGGCGGCAATGACAGCTTTATAGCCGGAGTTATGGCCTTCCAATACCGCCCGCCCCTTCCTAGTGTTCTTTAGATTAACGCTTTAATTAGTCCGTCGTCTCTCACACTCACACCCGTTTTAAAAACGGAAGGTGCGGAGGTCACGCGTCTCGGATCGTCCTCTCCGGACCGTTTGCAGGGGCAGAGACCAGGATCTAGCTTTGAAATCTTATTTGAAACCTCGCCAAGCAAAACGAGCGCACAAATCTTTAGAAACCCGAGGCTGATTTCACCCGCTGGGACCCACGTCCCTAGGAGATATGATTTATTCAGCATTGCCAATTTTCCCACCTGCCCCGAAGTTATTGCAGTTTGAGAAAGCAGATCTCTGACCTATTTTCTTCAAAAGGATTTGATCAGTTTTATCATAACAGTGCTTTAAGAGTTTTAAATCCTGTCAGCCGAGAGGCCGAAGGAAAGCGAGGCCTAGCCGAGACGTCTGGTCAACATGAGGCGTTTTTGCATCCGTTCCGCCACTGTTTGCAGGGGTCCTCTGTGGAGTTCAGAAATAGAAACTCACTCCCCTGTTGGTCCATCGTGTGCTGATTTAGATTTTCGAGTCTGTAGGAGTGTGAAAACACTCGGGGGTCCTCTCTGTTGTTTTTGTTATTTTGAGGCCATTTTTATGGCAGTAGCCTCTTGTAATAAAACTTTTATACACATAATGGCAACAAATGAGATTTTGAGAAATGCTTTGGTGGTTTTGTCCAATTTTGTTGAATATTGTTTGGTTACCAACATTCTTCAAAATATCTCTTGTGTTTTGAAAAAGTCAGACCGGTTTGGAATGAAATGAGAATATTTTTTTTATTGTAGCTGTTTTATCATAATCAAATGAAACAAATGTTTTAGATTTTGTCATGCTGGGGTTTTAACCAAATTTGGTGGCGTCCATCATCAGGAACCGCATAGTTGGAAAAAGAAGTTCGCTACATACTCCATATTTACTGAACGGGAGGACTGGGCAGATCTTTCTCTTTCTTTGACCAAATAAAAGACCTCAGGGAAGCAGCAGGTACTAGCATTTATACTGTACGTGGGCTTGTTCTAGTTTTTCTAGGGTCGAAGGCCCCTGCTGTGGACGGCAGCACGGCTATTGTAATCGCTCTGTCATCATAATTCAGCCACTGGATCAACTACTCTATTAAAACAGCTTGCAGCTGTTGCTACCTGGGGATGGGCAATTTCTCGGCAGGAGTCCGCCCTGCCTTCATGCCTCATTAGGCGATTTCGCGAGCCCCTCTCCGCCGCCCCGGCGAGGGGGACGCTTGGCTGTCTTCTGCCCGGCGGTGGAATACAAACCAGCCGAGATCAACGACGCATTACCAACCTCGTGTCAAATATTCACACGCGCTCCTGAATCTCTTCTTTACTCTGACAGGCGCGCGAGATTCATCAGAGAACAATGACCCGCATGACAATAATTCAGGGTGGCAGAACTTTACCTGCGTAGAGGATAATACCGGCTATACATTATTCATCCGCTGCAATTTGCCTTTGTGTGAGAGATGAATGACTCAAAGTGTTCAAGAGTGCGATCTGTTTATACGCTGTGTGTCTTCTGCCTCGGGACTGTTTATCCTCTTTTGAAACCTGGTTCAGTTGGAGTGAAATCTGTGAAGAACGGCGACTTAATCTTAGAAATCAAACAGTATTTAATCATTTTAATTTTGTCATCAAATGAGGAATTAATGTTTTAGACAATAGTATTTACCTATGTTTTAATTTAAAGGGATACTTCACCCGAAACTGAAAATGCTGTCATCATTTACTCGCCTTCAGATTGTTCCAAACCTGTATACATTTCTTTGTTCTGCTGAACACACAGGAAGAAATTGAGAAAATAATTCTCACCCTCCATTGACTCCCATAGTAGGGAAAATTAATACTATGGGAGTCAATAGGGGCGATATCTGACATTTTTCTAAATATCTTCCTTTGTGATCAGAAAAACGAAGAAATGTATACAGGTTTGAAACAATCTGAGAGTGATGTGCTTATATTAAAGGGATATCACACCCAAAATGTTTTCATGTATTCACCCTCGTGTTGTTCAAAAACTGTAAAGGAATGTGGAACACAAAAGATATTTTGAGAAATGTTACTGTGGTTTTGTCCATACAATAGAAGTCAATGGGGGCAAATGTTGTTTGCTTGCTAATGTTCTTCAAAATATCATAATTTGTTGTGTTCTGCGAAAGCAAAATCATGTCTGACATCTTTTGATTTTAACCCACAGGTTATATATCATGTACTTTTCTTTGGTTCAGAAAGGGAACATATAGAAAGTTACGGATTGCAGCTTTAGTATGAAAATGTCAAACATTAAAACTATTTAAATGACATCATCTCTAGGAACCGTAACTGCAGAAGCATATTCAATTATTTAAGTGAAATTTCGAAGCCTCAATTGTTTATTTTGCCTGCAAACGCATTGCGTAATATCATCGTCAATATTCGTCATAATGCCCAGCCAAAGTGAATTATACAAGCTTCAAGATCAAGATCCAAGAGGCTCAGTGATGTTAGCAATCCTGCGAGGTTTTATTTTCTCAATCTAGGAACAGGAAGATGTAAAATCCATCCGTCTTCTGAGAATGACTTTCCCATTGGATGGGAGAGCCCCTTTGATTTGTGAGACAACTGTGAAATGATTTTCTGAGGAATGAATCCGTCTCCTGGCGGTGGAGCTCTGTATCTGGCAAAAAGGAATAGTAAAATCACAGAGCAATCGGTGATCAAAACGGTACAGAGTTGAATTACCACAGATCTCCCCAACTTCCCTTCCTTATCCCCTTTACAGCATCACAGAAGAATAAGAGCGAGAGAGAGGAGAAGAAAAACATTGGGAAGGGAAATCTAATGCTTCAGAATAAACTCTCCCTCGGGAGTTGATTATGGAGCATAAAATTGCATAATGTGGTAATTTGGAATACAAACGTGGAGGACAGGCGTTCCAGCGTCTGACTTAAAGCAGGAGCTGAATGTGACCTGTAAGCATTCTTTAAGCATAATGAGTCTTCAACCCCCAACACATTCACTACATTTCACACGTGTTACAGAAACTGTCCACATTAATGTGTGTGAGGATGAGGCCATGATTTGGTTGTTGTTGTTTTTCTCTCGCTCTGCTCTTTGCTGTAAATATTACCTACAAGTGCTGTAGACCTTCTTCAGACAAACAGGCAGAAAAACACATGTCTTTGCTGCTTTTGGGACTGAAAGACGTTTCATTTTGTAGTTCTGTAATCAGGAAATCCACATTATTTGTTTTTCGATTTAGATGCGAGATATCATTATGTTAGAAACAGAAGGTCTGCAGGATGTATAGAAATATTGCAAATGTGCGTATCGCAATGGTTTAACTATATACATAACTTTTTTAAATATATTAAAAATCAGTCATTACAATGTTTTAGGTTGATTGATGCAGCAGAGGGACTGACGACACCGAAAAAGTGATGCTTTTCCCCCAAAGAATTTCATTGATGTTGATTTTATAATGTTCAGGTTTTTTAGTATATTATAATCATTTTTGAAATCTATTTGACAAATTTGAAGACGACATTATTTAGCAAGTTATAATTTTTCTTCAATATTGTGCATCTTTAGTCATTTTTGCTGTCATGTTTTTTTTTGTCAGAATTCACTTATTTTTTTCAATTTAGATGCAAGATATCATTACAATATATATGGTAGGGCGGCAAGATATCGAAATATTGCAAATGTGCAGATCGCAAGTAACTAAATAATTTTTATTCTTCAAAACGTTATGAAGTGTAGGCCTATGCCAAAATTTTAGGTTGATGCAGAGAGTTTGGTGAGAAAGCCATGCTTTCTTTTCCTGAAAGTAATGTTAAACCTGTTGGTTCTATCATATTTTTATATTGAATTATTTTAATTGATTTGACAAATTCAGAAAAGTATATTTTGAAAGTTCTCATTTTTGCTTCAATATCGTGTAGCCATAATATATATATTTGTTCCAAAGCAGGCACCTCCCAGGAGACGCGTTTAATGCATTTGTACGTGCAAGTATACAGCTCGCAGATCTGACCTCTCGGTACACGGAGGAAGTGCTTTATTTTGAGCCGTACAGTCCGCCCGCGACGCTCCCACTGCTGAGTTCTGTCACCTTTGATCTGAATGCTTCTCCATTACGCCATATTCTTCACGCGAGGCCATTGCCTCTCCACAGCCGAGCTGTATCATCCCCGTGACCTGCTCTAGTGTTCCCGTCATCTCCATCTCACGGACACGCTGGAAGCTTTCACGCACAACAGCCCAGGTACATACAGCACGGTACAGTATGTGCTTGCATAAATAGAAAAGTGTGCTTGGACAGGAAGCTCAATTAAATTATACATTATGCTTACAGTGTGGTGTGCTAAAAAATGTAATTAATGATAATACTGTTAGGATTATTCTAGTCTTCTCTTGAGTGCTTTTAATATGTGAACCGAATGCCCCTACAAAGACCGTAAAACCTGAGATCTCCCCAAGGTTGTGTGTGTGGCCTTGTTTTTACTTGTGTGGGGACTTACACCTCAATGCACACCAACTCATGGGGACTCTGGTCACTGTGGGGACCCAAATTAAGGTCTCCTTAGGCAAAAAAATCTTGTTAAACGTACAAAACAATGTTTTTTGAAATTCTAAAAATGCAAAAGTTTCCTCTGATCTTTAGGTTTTGGCCTAGGGCATAAAATATACAGTTTGTACAGTATAAAAACATTTTCCCCACGGAGATAATAAACCAGATGTGTGTGTGTTTCGCAATGCTTTCAAATAGGCTTTAAAATAAGATTCATTTTCTTTGCAAGCGTACATTGGTAATATGGACATTTCTTTGCGAGATTCTTCCATCTTCTTTCAGCGACTGTATGCGTGTGTGACTCTGTAATTCATGTTTACAGTGATGTCTTGATGGCAGTATAGAGAACTGTGCTTCTGTCATCCCATATAACCCATAATTGACAGAGATGTGCTTCTAACCCAGACAGAGCTCACCACTGTTGGCAGTGTATGATAATGCAGGGTTTACTCTTTGTACCTCCGTATCTGCTGTTTTTATATACAGTACATTAGTGCAGATGAGAGGATAGTTCACCCAAACATGAAAATTATCTCTTCATTTAATTGGCTTTATTTTGGAGAATGTTGGTAACTGGACAATGGCCGTATACATTCACTTCTTCTGCAAACCAATGCAAGTCGATGGGTACTGCCGTTGTTTGTTTGGCAACATTTTGGGGTAAACTATCCTTTTAAGAGGGACCTAGGTTCACCTTTCATGCATATACATTTACATGCGCGTGTGCGATTAAAACACTGCTGTTTTCTGTCTGAAGCATACGTTATCTCTTCTTGTCTCTGTTATTGACAACTGAAGGCTACATCGTATCCCATTGAATCACCGGGATATTCACAAGATGTTTCAGAGAATACGGATCAATAGCAATTTCCCTGTGTCTTTAATTTCTTTGCTTGTGATTGTTTGTGTGATGTGAGGTGCTTTCAGTGAAAGTGGAATCTGTGAGGACATTGTGTGTGTGATTTGTCCAGATAACATGCACGTACGGGTGTGTTTTACAAGCGTTACCAATCGTTTTATTAATAAATGCATGATGTCTACCTTCTATGTTGGATTTCAATACCCGGTTGAGTATGAATTCTTTGCGTAAATCCATCGCTTGTTTAAATAAAATCCAGGTACAGCTGAAATTGGCTTGATTTTTAGCTGGGCGGAATGAATGCTTCTGCATACATCCATTTATTTCTGATTTGGATCATCTTGGAAATGCCCGAGGGCCGAATCAAACCTGGATGATGGCTTTGACTGTTACTCAGAAGCTCCTGTCAGATTCTGAGATGTTAAACCCGCCACGTGGCCTTGCTGATGTACGGCGGCCATTTTGCTTCAGGGTGTTGTACGACGCTTCTGGCTGTAGCATCACGTTGTATAATGTGATGAGTTTCTGAGGACGTGAACGCATTCTCATCGTCATTTCTTTGATCCGGTCCTTCATTTTAATGTATTCTTGTCTTGTCTTGCGTTATGAAGAGCAAAGTAATGATAATTGTATCTGGATACGGCTCACGGTCGGCCCCGCTCAGTTTGACGTACATAACCATGTGCTTGATATCTCTGAAGGCCAAACTTGGCCATCCGTTTGGTCTGTAAGTGACAATAAAGGCTAACAAGATGATTATTAGGGATTAGATTGCCATTCGCCAACCGCTGAAGTCAAAGTCCCAAGGTTTTGGTGCAAGGGAGAGTCGCCAGGGGCGAGAAGATGGATGAAAGGTTCGTCCCTACATGACGGCGAGTGCCTGGGGAAGATAAGCGTGACGTTCTCACCCCGAAAGAAAACAGTGGAACACGCAGGTGTAGCCACATTCATTAGCACCTCATGGAACAATGCACACACTTTTGAAGCCTTGCGAGAGCGAGGGATTGAGAAAGAAAATTTAGTAGATCAATACTGTTCACCGCATCGAGGCGGCTTGTTTGTACAGAAGCAGAGAAGATTATGAACCAAAACGCAGGCTTTACCCCCTCCACATAAATTCATAAATGCAGGATGTTTTTTATTCTCACTTAGTAGCCCAGAGAGTAGAAGAAAAGGAATTTCAGATGGGTTTCTTCCCATGTTCAAACGATGTTTCCTTTGAATTATTAGGTCCTGCAAGGACGTATTCGTGTTCTGAGGGTTTCTTTCCAACCCAAACGTTCCGTTAAATAAGATTACCGCTTCTTGGTTCGGTCAGGTCCGCAACACGCATCTTTAATTTATGAATCGCAAATAATGAATACTTGCGTGCGGATCGTGATGCCAAGAAAGCACTTAACTCTGAATTGTTGTGCTTTGGGTTATTTTGTTTTCAAGCATGTAAATAAAACACCACGGCGAGTTCTGACCGGCCACCTCCTGTCCTGTTTACTGTTGGCTTCACGTATGTGCTTTGTTACTCGGTGTTCTGCGGTTTTCCTTTGTATCGCACTGGTAAATGGGTTGCAGTTCAGATGTTGTTTTTGTGTCACTCTGGGCTCTTTCCAGGTGGGTTATTGTGCTATTGATCCATGTAGAGTTTCACCACGTTTGTGCTGTATTCCAAACCCCATTGATTTTTAGGACTGCTCTTGTATAAATGGGCTGAACTTTATTGGATTTGTTGGTGGTGGAATCGCAGGTCTCAGAACTGGAATTGGAGGCGGCATTTAAAGCGTCAAGCTCGACTCTTGCCCTGTCGGTCAGAAGATCAATATTATGTTGAGGGATCAATGTGGTTTTGTTTACATGGAGGTTTATTATGCCACTTTCTTATTAATGGCGGTAAATAACAAAGCGTAATTATTCACTTTGTCAGAAGCGTGTTTGTGTGACTTCCTCATAATTTTAGTTTCCTCAAGCATTTTTGTTTGTCTCAATTGTATTTTTTATTCTTTGTGCCCAGAAGTATGCAAATGAAGACGTGAATGCATGTGGTTCCATCCTAGCTTACGGGAACCTTCTCTACAACGATCTTACCACAGTTATCAAAATGTTGTTACTAAACATTATATAATTGCTGACGTCGACCTAAAAACGTTCTCTTTGTTGTTAGAGGAATGTTTTAAAACATTCAGATATATTTTCACAACTCAATTGCAATGTTAGCAAAACATTTTTAGAACATATTTTTGTATACCAGGGCTTGTGCAGGAACTCGTTGAGCCCGGGACAAATTTCTCTGTTTTCCACTAAAGAAATTCGACTTCACGTAAACTAAACGTTGAACATTTTAGGGGAATGACTCTTGATTGGTTTCAACGAGATTATCAACTAAAGGTTAAAAATTTGCATACTGGAGGCGAACTTGTATATCTAATGAAATCCAGCATTGTGCGGCGGCCATAAGCTTAATTGACGCACTAAAAATGTGCATAAAAGTCTTTATTGCACCTTTAAAGCTGTTCCCAACAAAAGTCTATGGTGCAGACCGGTTGGTTAGCAGCTCATGGCTTCATCTGATCCCCCAAAGGACCGGCTTGACAGCCTTGTGAAGCCCACGCCAGAATCAATACAACAAAGGTCGTTTGCTATTCCAGTCATAGCCGGCACCATTCCCACCAAACTGTATTTGATGCATACCAAAGATGCACACAATGACCGTTCTCCTCTGTCATTATCCCTGTGAGACCGAGCATCTATTCAGCAGAAGATAATGTCATTTGGTCGTCTGTCAACTTCGAACTCCGGTTTGGGAAGGAGGGAATAAAGTGGTTGTTTATGCGTGTATAAGCTAAGGTAGTCGTTATTTCAAACACAGTCAATGGCTCTTTTTTATACATGCTAATCGTTGTTTTTTTAAACACGCTACATGACACGCATTCACCTGGGAAGCATTTTTTGTGAGATGTCTGTCTTTCCGACGTTGCGATCACGAAGACAGACACCATGTGACTGTTACTTGTGTTTCTCTGAGGGGTGCAGGTGTGTGTACATTTGTTGTTTCACTAACCTACTCCAGCAAACTTCTCTCGCATGAGCCGACGATTCACTTAGACATGATACTGATGTCAGGCATCGACTGCAAAAGTAAAGCCGACTGGGAGGCCGACGCGGGGTGCTCACCATCTGTGCGTGTGACCTGCCAAACACGGGCTCCTCATCATCATCATTATCATTATTCAAAGAGCCTACTGAAGGCACCTGAACACTCATTTGTCCATCTGCCAGTGCTGGACTAGCCCGGTGTTGGCACCATCTGATTGGCCCGCGGAGATGCCCATCGTCGTAGGCAATCGGTGGCGCAGAAGCGAAATGGAACATTGCCGCATGACTTGTTTTAGAGTGTGATGTGCGGTCGGTTTAGGTCAGACCCTCTAAGATTCTCTGATCTTGTATTTATAGTATTTGCATAGTATATGGATGACAAATTTATTTTTTCACTCATTCCAAACCTGTATGGCTTTCGTCTACAGAACGCAAAAGATGCTGTTAAATACGTTGATAACCAAACAACATTGGCCCTCATTGGCTTTATGTTGTGTTGACACAAAACTGCTTAGACATTTCACAAAATATCATCTTTTGTGTTCTACAGAAGAAAGATTTTTTTTTATTTTGGGTGAACTATCCCATTAATTAAAATTTGCTACATTTCGCAGTACTGCGTTGTTTTGCAGGACCGTTCCAAGACCATTTCATGGTTGGTGCAAAATGTGGTTATTCTAAACGAGATGCATTTTACCAGATATTGAGTTATTTTTGCACTGAATTAAGTAATGGATGGCTAAATTACTTCCACGGTCCATGTCGAGACGAATAATTATCCAGCGCGGCTATTGATTACAGGGCTAATTTAGCATGACATATTACATGAAATGCAGCTCGATTCAATTGTGAATACCCTCGCTACCTTGTTCAATTCTATTTAGGGACGCAGCAGCACCGTGCTGTTTTGCTAAGGGGAAGCCTGAATGAATAATTCCCTTAGGTAAGGAACATAACGTACCGCTTGTTCAAAATAAGATTTCCATTGATTAACTGCCATTGCTGCAGGAGCGGCTTGATATTCTTTCAAAATCATCATGTTCCGCGTACTGGAAGGATTATCGGAGCCTCGCGGAGGGTCTGAGGTTAGCGCTCTAATAGGATCACGCTCGAGTTCGTCTGGCTTCGGAGAAGCTTCATTAAGTAAGCAAGGTCACAGAGGTGCAGAGCAGCGAGACTGAATCCCCATCATCCTCTCCATGTTTAATGTGTCATTTGTCCTTCTCCCTTCAAGATACTCTCCGGAGCCCAGTTGGTGAATTGGTGACCAGGTGTGCTAGTCTTTTTAGCAGGGCGATACCGCTTTATCACGACCCACAGTAAACAGGGAAAGTCAAAGGTTTGTGGGGTGTTTTGTGTGGTATTGCTGGGTTTGAGAAAGAGATGGAGTGCATGCCTACACAGCGCTGTCAACAAAGAACCCCGTCTTTGTCTGACAGTCAATCACGCCCGTGCCTGCCAGGAGATAGAGGAGACGGTATTGTGTGCCGTGTGATACCGGGAGAACATGAAAAGGTATTTTAAAAGAGTCAAGCGGAGTGTGCAAATGAAAACGTCTAAGTGAAAATTGAATCTGATGGGCAGTCCAAGTCCCTGCGCAGATTTCTTGATATAACGCTGCTGTTTTCTGTTCGACTTCTGCTTCAGTTGTTGCCTTTGTTATTTTTTACTTACTGACGTAACGTTGGATTTAGACGCATAATGACTCATGCCTGTCTTATACATTTATTTAAATGTATATATATTTTAAAGGGATAGGCCTAGTTTCATTTATTCACTCATCTTGTTTAAGACCTGACTCTTTATTCTGTGCAACACACCAGGAGATATTTTGAGAACCGTCTCGCACAGTTGTAGCAAATGGGGGTCAATGATGTTTTGGTTTTGGTAATCCAAATATCTTGTAAAAAAAGAAAGTCATACAGGTTTAAAATGACACTTAGTTCTTTTTTGTCTAGTGACATCACTCCAGATCGCTGCGAACGGTTTTGAAGTCCCTCAGCATTGCGTCGGTCCCCCGGCGTCGTGGCATTCAAAGCGTGCGTTCCTTTGTGACTCCGACTTGAACGAGTCATAGATCATATGCCAGTTATTGCATCAGAATCATAAAATATTTCTGAGTAGAGAAAGTAGGCCATGTACTTTTAAACTGGTGTTTTATAAATTTTGGAGCTGTGGCACCGTAATTGATGCAGAAAAGTGCGTAGACGTGATGGATTTCGTTTGGCGGCAGATACAGTGTGGGGTGCGCTCATTTAAAAAAATAACCCTGTGGCATTATCTAGTTTTTGTGACTTTGACTAAGCGTAGGAACAAGCGAGATGCCAAAACAGAGGCTCCTATTAATGTTTCCCTAGAGCGAGAGCTTTCGGCTTTAGGGACGGCCGTGTTTCTGATTGATTCCTCTCATTAGCTGCATGGATACACCCTTAGCACTCCAGTTTCCCAGCGTGCTCACTTCCATCCTGTTAACTCGCGCTGAGGGTTGTGTGGAGAAGCATCTCTTAAGATGGCACATATTAACATGTTCCTTTAAACGCTCGGAGCTGTAGCAATCAGCTCATGTCTGATATCAATGACGGTGTTTCAGTAAAGCGCGGGGATCCGTGTCTGAAGATGCGGGTCTGGGTTACACTAATGGCCTGAAAGATACGGGACGGCCTCATTGTCATCAATGTTCCTCCAGAGGCAAATTGATCGACCACAAGACTTCTCTTTGGTGTAATTGTGAATGGCGAATGACACGCGTTCCTACTACCGAGCATAAACCAATTTTACTACCGGAGATAAACCAACCCTGTGAAGGGTTAATTGATCTTATAATAATAAAATGGCTTTTTAAGAAAACTTCACACTTGATCTAAGAGGAAAAATTGGTCGTGCATCATTTTTCACCAATTTTTCCAGACAAAGGAAAGAAAATATCGTTCTGTCATCATAAACTAGCACCATAAATTAACGATGCTAACATACCAGCAAGCCTAAATGGAACCGCAAAATATTTCTAATAGATAATTAATGTTGAATGCAATTATGATTAATATGAAATTGCAATCCTTTTTTGTTCAATTTCGAGGATTAATTTGATCTGGGATGAATCGAGGCAGCTTGAAAGGCAGTGAGAGGGGAAATGAGGAGAATGGGAGAAATCAAGAGAAAGTATAATAAACATGAAATGTGTTATTTCTACAGCGCAGGCAGTTGTTATTGTGGTCCTCATGGAAGCGTGTAATGAACTGTGGGAATATGGCATTTCTAATCCTCTTCTGTGCCACAAGGAGCAGAAGTGTAAGGAACCCATAAGGTGTCAATGCATGAGACGTCTTGAGGTGGAAATGACGGGAAGTTTTGATATGGTCAAACCATGGTCATTATGGGGTTTTATTGGCAATCTCATCTCTATCATCTTTAAGTTTATGGATCTCAAACTCATTGCTTTTCTAGTGGGTCATGAGTTGACATGAACAACTGCCTTTGAGATGAAAAACAATGTTCATGAATCTCTTCCTTCAGGTGTTACAGACGTCCTTGGTGTCTGATTCAAGGGTCAATATTTGGAAATAATGCTGATCCCCATGCGGCTAAAAATTTCAGCATCAGTCGGTCATGGTAAAAGGCTCAATATTACCAAAATATTTGGCACCGTTTCCTCTGTTGGCCACTTTCATTGGTGTTGCTTGGCAACACGTCTTAAAAGCTACCCTGTGTATCATTTTACAAAAAGCGGGATGGTGTTAGTATTTGGAGAGCGCACATTTTAAATCACGGGGGTCCCATTTGAAGTCTCATTTAATGTGCTGTTACCATAATGCAATCCTGGACAATATTGGCTAAACTTGAGCTCTCTCCGTTTAGTTGTTCACTCCAAGTGTTTGTAGCTTATGGCTTGTTATGAAAGAACATGGATGATGTCATGACCCTTGAATCTGGTCTGGTGTACGTGAGCCAGCAGGACATTCGAGAAATTGCCTTTTTGTCTGAATGTAGATGGGTGTGAATAGCTCGTTAGTCCATCCATTGATTGTACTTCTCAGCTGTCTCTGTGATTCTTTTTGTGAATACAGGGGCTGAAAGACAAAGGGATCGATCAATGATCAAGAAAGTAATGATCCATGCAGGAATCCAAGTGCCAGCTGGCTTAAAAGGCTCTCTATGGAATCCAATGTTGTCCTCATTTACACTTTACATTTCTTGCCTTACATAAGCCATGTTTCCATCCAAAGTTGCGTATTAAAGATATGCGCATAATTAGAATGCCGCATCAAACATTTGCGAATAAAGCATGAATGAGCTGACGACACCAAATTCGGCACTTCCTGATAAACTGGCGCTAAATATCAGTAATAAAATGCATTTTTAGTTTAAAATCTGTTGTTTTGCTTTCGGAGGTGGATTGAAATCACAGTCAAGACAGTTCTGTAAAGTAATATTACAGAACCACGAAGATGACAGATTGAATGAACATGACAGATGAACACCCAAAACCGCATTTAGATGCTGTGCAATGAGATCTGTACTCTGGTTAGTCCAGTTATGCCGTCTACGTACTTTTTTGATGCACATCTATGGATTTATTAGGTAACAGTGTTTACATCGTAGTTAATGCGCATGTTTTCTTATCGGATACGATTTGTTTCCAACTAGATTTATTGCTTATCTTTGTGTTTATATCCAGTGTTTTTTATGCGATATACCAAAATGAGCATAAAAATAAGTGGATGGAAACATAGCTATAGAGATTAGATCTAATGAGCCAGAATAAATTTAAGGTTATTTATATATTTATATTTTGACGTTTGACCTCAATTAAAATAGCTATTCATAGCAAGAACAAACAGTGTCTACAGACTGTGCATATCTCTATCCAAGTAACTACCATTTAAAAGGTTATTTTCTGTGGTTTGTTAACCTCGTGTTGATCTTTAATGTGAACTGGCTTTAAAGGATGACAGCTGTGCGATGCCTCGCTCGTATTTCCACAGAAAAAACTTGCATAGACTGAAACTGTGTTTTGTACAAAACATAACATTTATTTTTGGTCGTGGCTTATTTCACTTTCTTCGGAATATCATATCGAGTTGTTTTTCTTCTTTTTGTAGATCACGTTAGTGTTGTTTTCATGACATTTCTCCCCCTGCGTTATTAATAATGGAAATTAGTTAGCAGTTTTTCTTTGAGGTAAGGTTGAGGTTGGGGACATATTTGGCAGTCCAGATCCCATCAGGGTGAAATCGCACAGAATCAAGTTTTATAATTATCCAAACCGCAGGCTGTAATTGAGAATTATAAATGATTGTTGTCATTTTACTTTTTACTTTAGCGGTGGCCTATAGCAGCGCAGACCTAAGTGCAAACATGTAGTTTTTAATAGGGCAATAATTCAAGTCCTGCTGGGTTCCGCTCATAAACAAACAGAACTGGATGTTTAATTTCCCCTCAATGAGACTTCCTTAAGGGAAAACATCAATGCTGTTTGTAATTTCCCTGCGATATTAAACCTTTTTAGGCCCCGTGGAATTGAATTTCACCGAGGGTGTTGATAACGTATTCAAAAGTAATTTGTTTGACGACATAGCGAAGATATCATTGTTCGATCGCTTCTATGGGTTTGTGAATGGCAAGCAGTGAGCTTTTCTGACTACTTTTTTTTTTAACAAGTTATTCATCTCCAAATTGCCCGATATGCAATATCCCGAGAAACGCTGTAATTGTATATGGCTGTGGAGTTTTTTATATGTGCAAGATCTTCTAATTTTTTTGTCTTGATACTTTCAGACATCTTACTGACTCATTTCATGCTTAATGTACAGGGTTTTAATACAGCTAGCTGGAAATGAAAAAGCATGTTTAAACTTTGATTTGTCATTTTTTTCTGGTCATTGTAATCACATCACTTTTTGGGTCTCTGGGTTGAATAGCACTAATGCTAGCGTGCCGTTTCTTTAATGCAGTGCTAGGAACACGGTGACCTTGTCTGTGAACTTCAGAAGCAACTCAACCTGTGATGTGACAGAAAAGGGAGGGCAAAGACCGGTGGACTCTGTCTGAAGAACGCTGGCGCAGACTTGGAGTTATAATTTAGCTTTGTGTTTGACTGATAGCCGGCCCCTAAAAGGCCTGTCGGCACTGCTGAAAGCATCGCTGATGTACGAGCACGTCTGGCTGACAAATCCTCAGTGTCAGTCAGCGGCTGACAAGCATTCATCATGTTTGTAATTTTTTGGGTTGTGAGTCGATGCTGGACCTCAAATGGAGCAAATACAACGTGATTCTGTGCAGCTGATTCGGCTGGCTTAGATTTGAACCATTAGATTTGATATTAACAGTCTAGTACTGATTTCAATAGCTCGCGTGTAAATTAATTCTGCAGTTTACTTATCTTGATGTTGTTCCAAACCCATATGATTGACTGCTGTGAAACGCAATGAGCTTAGGACATTTTTACACCGCAATAACTAAATTGTGCCATGACACTTTTTTGTACTTTGTATTATGCAGATTACAAATACGTTTATTGCACCCTAGTGCAAAAATATTGTTTTTCATTTTGGAGCTACAAAGCGCTGTCTCTATTTATTTTTCACACGGAAGATATGTATATGAAGATATGTATATGAAGATATATAGGTTTGGAACAGTGATGGGGCATCACAGTAAATTGATTATAATTTCTTAATTATCAGTTCTAACAAAAATCATATTAAGCTTTTTGAATTCATCATAAACAAACTTGATCAGAAAGCATCCTCACTCCAAAAAGAAAAAACGAACGCTGACATTTATTTCGTTTTTATATCACCTTAAGCACACTGGTCTCCTTGACCAACGTGCTTATTGTAGAACAAACATCACAGTCAATATAAAAATGGCTTATCTTTTTACACTCAAAGCAAGGACGCAATGCTTTTAAATCATGTTTATGCTAAAAATACTGAGATAGTATGTCCACAAATTTGCATGTGAGGCTGGAATCATGGCTCTATTCTCCAGGGATCTCTCGAAGTAACATTCAAAAGGGTTTTTTTCTGTTGTAGGATTCAGGAGTAGGCACTTACCCTGTCATGGTCAACCTTGAACAATTTATGTCTGAGAGATGCTTTTAAAGTGTCTGCATTCAGCAACATCCAGTCCTGATAGTAGTATAATCAAATATAATATATATATATATAGATTCTTTAAGATGTACATTTGTGTTTTATTCAGCAAATGTGTGGTCTTGAATCTTTCGTACTGTAGTAATTCACACTTGTTTACTGCCTGGCTACTGCACAGAAGATACCTGTTACATTTCTGGATAGAATATATCACAATTTCAGCCATGAAAGACACATCTGCTCTTAAATAGAAAAACGACAGATTTCATCAAAAGTTCACATCATTATCACCGTAATCTATTCTACTAGATTTCCTTCTTGACAAACGGTTGGTCACCCAAACGTGCCTATGGTTGTCGTACAGCACAGACGGTATTGCTTGGGACCAGGAGGACTGTTCCCACTACTCTTTAGACATTTAACAGTCAGTTATAAGAAACAACACCTTCCCGATGTCTTAATATCATCTGTCCTTAGCGAATGACCTAGAAATATCGCACCGCAAAATTTAGCAGCGAGTCTCTCCCTCTGGTTCCCACTGTTCCGTTGCCACTTGCCACGTCTGACAGCTCATGATGAAGGGTTATAGAGCTAGTTATAGATGTACAGACATTTCTTCCTTTTGAATTTCATGTCTGTGTCGAGGCAAAAACAGAAAGGGCAAGTTGGAACGGTTCTCCGCTCCGCTCCTGCCTGGTCAGTTGTTTGTAGTTTTTGTGGGCAGCTTAAAAGGCGTTGTCCGACACATTTATGACCGTGGCTTGAACCTCAACAGCAGCTGGCATCCCTTTACCAGAAATCCAAAGCCTTGTAAAGGGAGACTGTAGACTGGTCTCAGACAAGAGAGCCATTTTAGATGGGTATCGGCTCAGATTTCCATAAGAGAAGTGGTTCATCATGAAGCCGTATATCAGAAAGCAAGCGACTGCGAGCACAGCGAAAAGCACACCAAAAGCAGCAATCAGTGCCACATCCCACCTTTCAAAGTCTGGTATGGCTTGTTCTAATCCTTTAGTTATGACGGTGATGCACTTAGTGTCATGTTTATAGTGGATGTTGTGAATGTCCACGCACACTTTGTATTCTGTAGCAGGGCTGAGATGTGTAAGGTTATACGTGGTCACGTCAGATGGCACCCGAGCTGTGAATGCCACCGTTGGATAGTTTGCACTAGGCATTGTGTACCACTTAATGTTTGGTGCCAGGCTGCCATGAGTGGCTTCCCAAGAAATCAACACAGAGTTGGTTTGTACAGATTGGATGTTGACATCCAGCGAGTCATTAACAGGCTGTGGGAAGTATCCATTCACCTCCACCGAGACAGATTTTAGGTCTGCCCCGACAAGATTGTGCGCCACGCAGGTGTACAATCCAGCCTCCTTTTTAGTGATGTCATAAATATCGAGGGTGCCTTCAGGGTGCATGTAGAATCTGTCTGTGACTGCATTTGGGATGACTTTTCTCCCAGATGGAGTCACCCAGTAAATGTCGGGCTCAGGTTCAGCAAAGGCACGGCAGTGGAGAGACAAAGATCTGCCGCTGTCCATGCTGATTTGTGCGGGGAGGCTTTCGGAAGAGATGAGAGGTAGACAGATCTCCATCATCTCTCTGAAGTGAACTTGCCGTACGTGCTGACCTTCATACTCTGGGGGTTCCACGCAGAACAGCGAGTCAGGCTCCATAAAACGGATGTTAGTCTTGTTCATGTTCATCCACCGCACCACGCAGTCACAGCGTATAGGGTTGGAGTGCATGCTGACCTCCCGGAGATTTGGAAGGGACTCCACGGTGATCCTATGCAGAGCACTTAAAGCGTTACCGTTCAGCATTAGAGTTTCCAGCCTTGGCAGCCTGTAGAAAGCATTCGGATGGATGTAGGAAAGTTTAGGGTTGTTGGTGGCTTCAATTTTAGTCAGCTCTGGGAGGTTGTTAAGGGCAAAACTATCGATAGACACCAACTCAGGCATGCTGTTAATGCCCAGCTCTTTAAGATGGAGCATGTCCGCAAAGTCGCCCCTTTGAATTCGTCCGATCGGGTTCTTGTTAAGGTCTAAAAACTTCAGGCTCTTAAGATGCCTGAGGGCACCGTGAGGAACCTTGGGAAACGCATTATCGTAGAATGAGATACTCTCCAGATTGTCAAGGCCCACCAGTGCATCATCTGGTATCTGTGACAAGTTCATTCGAGTTAGGACCAGGCTGCGTAGGTTCCTCAGAGGCTTAAAACTCATATTCTCTATAGACAGGATGGGATTTTCCCCAATCATTAGGATTTCCAAATTCGGTAGGGGCTCAAACCATTCACTGCTAATGCTTTGAAGCCGGTTGGAGTTGAGATGTAGTCTTAGCAAGCTCTGGAGGCCACGGAAAGCTTCCGGAGAAATAAAGGAAATCTGATTATGATTTAGGTAGAGCTCCTGTAGGTTGGTCAGCTGGGACAGGCTGTTATCTGGTAGGGCACGTATCCAGTTTTCTTCCATGTGGAAGGTCAGAAGTTGAGGGAGACGGCCCATGTTGACATCGCTTATCGAGGACAGGTTGTTTTGGGAGAGATCAATCTCGGTGATATTGGGGAGGTAATCCAAAGGGTTCTCGATCTTAGCAATGTTGTTGGTCTGAAGTAAAATGACTTGTGTATCAGCAGGCAGTTTAATGGGCAGGTAAAAAAGTCCCTGGTCATTGCAGTCAACCGTGGGAGCCTCCATATAGACAGAGCTGGGGGAAAACCAGGGTCTGATTTCACAAACGCAAAGTTTAGGACAGTCAAGTTTTTCTTCTGCAGCAAATACAAAGGTAGATACTGCAAGCCCTACTAGCAAATAATCCGCAAATGATATGTCCTTCATATTGGCACAGTTCCCAAGAGTAAGTAGTTGGTCCTTAAAGATTTTTTGCAAAAGCACTTAAAAAATAACCATTTGTAGCTGTGGGAAACACTATTGAATCCAACAGAGGGCCTTCCTTAGGCCCTGACTGATGTGCTGTCGACAGATGCAGTGCCCGATGCCAAGTCTCTCTTTCAGATTGAAATTCTAAAGGCTAGACAGAAGAAGGTGAACAGGTCACCTTCAAACCTCAGGTGGTACTTGTTTCAGTTAAACTGAGGCAAGGCTGTGAATTTCCTGGAATACTCTCAGAGCATCATGTACTGCCATCATTGATCTAGTCCACTTCTTCCTGAAGAAAATAGAGAGAGATATGAACAATATTAGCGTTTAATTACAGGAAAAATGCAAGGGCATCACTAAGGCAAGAGGTATGCTGACATTTACAAAAGTCACAATAAAAGCACTCTGATGTTTGCTGAAATTTTATTCAGCGGTACATTGCACACTAAGCCTTTGACATATCAATATGGGCGTGCTTCAACTTTTGGGATTCTAAAGCTGTAGTTCCCTAAAATGTGGAAATTACAAAGCTTAGTGAGTTTGATTTGTGCTAATATTGCTCCAACCTGCCAAGATGAAATGCTGTGTATGCACAAAACATTCTGACTCCATGTAGAAAGTGAATTTAATGTTATGGAGCTGTAATCAAGATGTACTATGGTTTTGATATTAGGCTTTTTAAATGGAGATGTGAATGGTTTGGTCTTAACAGCTTTTCATAACATCTACACATTTTTATTTTTCCACTACATAGCATAACAAAGTTGCATAAGAGAACTCTTGTCATCACCAGGGTTATCAGAAAGGGAAGAATCGACATGGAGACAAGTGAGACCGACAGACAGCATTCCATCAAACCATCATCCTTCTTTTTCAGGTTTAGTGCTTGGGGAGTGTCATGAAGTCAGGATTCCAAAGTCTATAGTACGCTTTACAGGTATGAAGAAACCCAGAGTTCAGGTTGAGGTAATGGTGTTCTTTTGGTTGAGGTTAGATGTTTTTTATAAAGGACTATAAAGCAACAGCAACCTGTACTACACAATGCATCAGTTTGCTTGTAGATGCTGTAACTACTGTTCCATTCCGTCAGAGAATTTTCCAGTTAAAAAAGTTACCAAACCATCTTCTGTGTTTTGTCTAACAGACACAATTTAATAGTTTGTGTGGATAATGGGAGATTTACATTTGTGAGTTTGTCACACACCATTGGCGTGCAGCTGCTGTTTCAGTGGTTGGAAAATGGATGCGTGACCATACCTTTCAGCAGTAAATACAAGAAAATGCATCTAGGTTTCCTGACTGACACAAATGGCCTATTTTCCTGGCGTGTTAAATAGAGCAATGCTCTTTCTTGCTGGTAGCGCTGGTTCGCAAGTGCATTGCATATGCGTTTCCTCCTCTTATTGTGTTAATGTGCATTAAATAAAACCGCAGTGTAGAATATACAGTATGTATGTACACTTTATACATGTAGGATACACGTTTTCTGTTAGTGATCTAGAAAATTTGCTGGTACCCTTGAACTTGTCCAAATGTTACACAAGATGCAAATAGTGATTTCAATCAGAACTGGATTTAATGCAGTCGGGTGCAGAAGGATTTAAGGACGCTGAATCAAATAGCTTTTTTGGCAAAAACACTTCTTTGGTGGCAGTCCACATGCAATATATATTTTACGTTTTTTAGCACTGCAGTAGCATCAACATCACTGGCCGTTTTTGTCATATTGTCCTGTCAGTCTAGGCTTTTTTATGCAGGCCAGAGTTTTGTTGTTTAGTGATTTCACATAGTGAATAAATTGGACCATTTACCAATGCACAATAAACGCATAGCTCAACGGGCATGAATAATTTGGCACCTCTGTCAGTGTATTACATCAGGGTCCCACAGACAACAGCATCATCTGCAACTGTTAAGGTCATTTTGGTATATCTTTAGCAATAATTATTTCGATTCAGATTGAGCTGTGACGAGCATATTTACATATGTGAAAACAAATAAAAACAATCTCCACCTTAGAAATAACTTAGATTTCCTACGATCGCCCTAAAATCTAAAAAGACATGATTTACCATTGCACAATCTAGCGCAATGGTAAATAATGTCTTTTTAGTGTGCGTAATGACTGGCTCATGATGGTGTTCTGGAGGCTGTTTCTGTAAAAGCTTCCACTAAAATCTCTCCCAGGAGAGAAGACGCACTAATACGACTAAAACCGTATTAACCTCGCTGACTCTGTTACGGCAATAAAGGTGTGCACCCATTAAAAACTCCAGTCAAAGACAAATGAAGGAAATAGACTTAACCCAGTTAAGTGTAGGTGAGAATGTACAAACCTAAAGCCTTGGAACAATACTGTGGCTCATAGAGCTTAAGTGGCAATAACTTGCATGGTGCGACGTGCTCTCAGAGACAGAGAGAAATGCAACTAATACCAGAGAAAATGGAATTTCAAGATGGATGCCTCTAATCACCATTCTGATGTACTGCAGAGTCAGTGAATGAAATTAGAAGGAGGGGGAGCGCGAGTATCATCTCCCGTGCAGTTATTTGCGAGCCCTGATATCGGAGTTTGCTTCGTCCTCATTGGCCTTTTGAAATATAGGGGCATGTTTGAATAAATGTGTTCAGGAGGCCGGCTGACCCTGGGAAGTAACTCAGGCTGAACGGTGACAGCCTGGCTCCTGTGTTTGCTTTGGGCCGAGCCGTTTGAGATGGGACGTAAATCCTAGGATGGCGACTGATTACTGAGCTTGAGATGCTCTTGGAGACGATGTAGCAAACAGGGGTGTCGCATTATACCAGTATTGACAATAATTGTGATGTTAATATTTGTGAATATTGATATTGTTAATACTGCACATAGTACAGTAGGTGGCAGATTTTGTTCACCAAACATTTTGCCTTGCGAGCTACATGTGTCAAGAACTCTCTCTTTGCCTTTCTACACACATTTTTGAGTGTGATATATTGGCCCGAAAAGAGAGGAGAGAATAGATTTCACAATAATATTAATGTGGTGTAATACTCGATTTTTGTGTAGTGGAAATCTGATAGTGTGACAGCCCTAGTAGCAACAACATTTTTTTTCAATTTGTGTCTTCACTCATTTTTAATAAGGGCGACCCCAGCACAGTCAATTCTCTGGTGCAATAAACTATGTACTTTCTATGTAAATAGCAAAAAGTGTGCATAATTACATGGTTTATTTAAATTACATACATTTAAGAAATGCTTTAGGTTTTCATCTCTAGTTAAACTCATGCCATACAGATCACATGTAACTAGAAAATAGGTCAGAGGTGAAATTGCTTTCTGTACCTCAAGAAATATCCCATTGTGTTATGGAGATTTTTCAAAGGGACTTTGGTTGAACTGGATATGAAGAATTGAGAATCTCTTTCTCACTCATTCACACACAACTGTCTACAGAAAAACAGTCCTCCTTGTACACCCAAGCTCTTACCTTCTCTTTGTGTTTCACTGCTACTCTATTTCCTTTTTCCAAGTGCTCAATAAGCTTTTCTATCAGGCCCGGAAAAGATGCTCAGGGCCTAGCTGCCAGACGGTTTGCATAAGCCTCTCAGTGGGTGGTGTAGTCTGATTTGCCACTCCTCCCTGCCCTTTACTTCATTGATTTGCCATTACACTATTTCCAAGGTAAGGGAAGAGTCCATTAAACAGGCTTTGCTATGCAATGTGTGTGCATAATGAAGTTTCTTGTGCATTGCTTCCCTCTGCACCTGCTCCTGTGTGCACAAATCGGCATCGGGTCGCTGGCTAATACAGAATCGATGTTCCAAATTAACCAGTGGACCTCACAGGTTTAAGATTTCCGGTCGTCGTCCTGTGTTCGCTTCAAAGCTTTTGACTGTACACACAATTTTTAAGATCATTTACTAGTAATTCACTAGTTGGTGTCGATTTGCTTCATAAACAAACAATCATAATATAATATAATATTAAAAATTCTAATTGTCAAGTAGTCGTTCCCCCTATTTTGAGTCAATAAGGTCCAATGTTATTTGGTTACCAGCGTACTTCAAAATATCTCTTGTGTAAAAGTAAGTCATACAGGTGAGGGTGAGTAAATGATCTTTTGTTTTCATTTCAACTATCCCTACTTTTGTCACGTAGCAAGCATCTTGATTTTTGCGGTGCGTGTCAGAATAAAAACACACCACATACATGAAGTGTAAATGTAACTACAGTTACATTATGAATTACAATTTAGTTTTTAAGGGAATATTATCACGTCAGTTACCTAGATATCAGCATTGTTCATAAAAAAACTGTTGATAGCTGAAAGTATTTTTTTAAGTATACATTTTATATAATGAAACGACAATAATAATAAAAAAAACTTTCAGGCTGCAATTATCTGTGGAACGCCGTTTAATGGAATCTGTATCTAAAGTGGTCCCGCTGAATTGGGTAAATTAACCTAATTACAGAAAATTGTAGAGAAGATGCAACTACAGTAAAAAGCAATGCTGCTCTTTTTGAGTCTGAGTTGAAGCAACCCTCCAGCGGCAAATGAAGTATGGAATTGTGTTTTGAGCATATAGACATTAATTAAATGTGTAAGAGGTCAACAGGCCAGAAAGCGCAAACAATTTTTACAGAACGTGTTCACTTCTGAGATCTGACTACTGCAAGAGCGTTCTGACTCATATGTTCCTTAAAGCTGATCCTGAAAACACATTGCTCATTCAGTGACATGCACGTAGCGTAGCTGTTTGCACCAACATGCATAACTTGGCCTCAGGGTAGGATACTATATACAACGGGCAAGATGATTAAAGAGCATCACTAACAAGCAACTTCTACACTATATATGAAGAACCTAATTATTAAAACCAATCAAATCCCCCTGGGTATCTGAACGGCGTCTCACTCTAATTGGGACTGATTGATTGAAGGTTGGTTTCCAACAGCAAGTCGATCTATAGGTGTAGCACTGCATGATATACTGTACATGCATAATGAGTTCCCAGTTCTCCCAGTATTGGTCTCCATGCAGTCCTGGATGCCTCCACTACAGGTATCGGTCTAATCTAGGAACAGATGGACTGCACAGCAGTGTTTCTCAGATGGTTCTGCTCTGTTTACTCCTGAAAGCACAGATAGCATATGCTGCGATCGTAATCTCTTTACTAAAGTCTACATTTTGAGTCGAGGCATTTCAAACATTACGAGAGCGTAAGTGATGTGACCTTTTCGTTGGACTGGGAGTAGTGAGAAGTCATTAAAGATTAGGCTTTTTATATTAGAAACGGCGAGTGCAGATATGCACAAAAGAACTACTGTATGTGTATATTATAGATGTGTGTGCGTGTGCATGTTTTTATATCCCGGTGGGGACCTAAACCTGAATACACACCAACACACGGGGACTCGTGTCACTGTGGGGACCAAAATTGAGGTCCTCATGGGCAAAAAAGCTTATAAATTGTACAGAACAATATTTTTTTTAAATGTAAAAATGCAAAAAGTTTTCTGATCTTTAGGTTTAGGGGTTGGGGATAAAATATACAGTTTGTACGGTATAAAAAACATTGCGCCTATGGACTGTCCCCACCGAGATAGTAAACCAGACATATATGTGTGTGTGTGTATGCATGTATGTACGCTGTATGGGTGGTTGACATATATACTGTGCATGTGTCCTATGGTGTGACATCGCACAATTTTAGAAAACAAAATACGCTTTGTCAACTAATCATATGTGTGTGTATGCATGCATAATATAAGATGGTGTGTATGCATTTTGTGTGTCTAAATATGGTGAAACATCACAATCTAGAGTAACGAATTTCCCAAAATAATGCCCTTTGTTGTTCTACTCGCATTCTGATATTAAGGATGTTCAGACAATCCAGATCTGCGAACTTGAATGTCAGACATGTCCACCACTGCTTTGCACTACAAGCTGTTTATAGCTTGAAAGGAAGCTATTTTTCAGCCGGTTGTCATACAAAGAGGCATTGAAATCAGTTAGACACTCCAGCGTGTTCACACAAGCGGCGTCTGAGAGCTCCTTAATATTGAGGGGTTTTACTTATTGTCTGTTAATTAGTGAAGCTATCAAATGGGCCCATGTGATTACATCTGTGATTAAGAATTGCCCACTCAGGTCTGTGTTTGGGGAGTTATCACAAAAGGGACTCCAAGGACGAAAACTACCGAGAGCAGTTTGTCTGCTTTTAGTGGAGAAGCATCTCCAAATGATCTCTGGTTTATTTGTGCGTGTCATGGTGTATAGGCAACATCTTCTTTAATTTACCATATCGTGCATGCAATCCTTAACACGCAAAACCTATACAGACTGCGTTGCAATTTATAAGTGTACTTGCTTTTTAGAAAGTGAAATACTCCTCTGCTGCAGTGTGATGTCTACAGAGATGTGGGAGGTCAACTCACTGGTTGCATGATTAACAGCTCGGGTAAAAGTCGCATCATTTGCATAATAGGTGTTGTGTTGTGGATGTTTCAAATTAGACCGAAGCAATGGATGCGGATCAGACGAATGGATGGAAATCACAATGCCTCCATTCAAGGCGACATGCATTCATTTACCGACACTTACACTGGACGCTCAAGGCGACTGCCTTTGAAAAGCAGGTGCTATAGGGGTGCTGTAAGACATCTTGGACGGCAACAGGGTGATTTAAGGCAGATCGAGAACAGCCAGATGCAAGACTGCCTGTGGCTATCCGTCCAGGACGTGCCTTGTGTCCAAAAAATACGCATGCCAAGCTGGAGCACAGATTTCCTGTTGCTTATGCGCACGTCTTCGTCCTCCGACCGCAGCATCAGCAACAAGACATCTTCACGTGCTCATTTATTACGTGCATCGTTGCTTGTTAACGTTTTCCGTCCGTCCCTTTCTGACCCTGCGTGGTCGTTTTGCAGCGTAAAAAGCACTCTGACGCACATTCTCGCAACTTCAATGTGGATGGTCATGCAGCAAATCCCCACAAACAGTCATTTATGAGTAACATGGATAAGGTTGATGTGATAAATGTTTCAACTTACCGTTTAAACGCGAGTCATGTCGGTTAATAAAGCAACGCGTATTCCCTTCATCTATAGCGCAATGCTCCACGGAGCGGGAAGCGCGCGACACGCAAATGGAAAGACACGCGCGTCGTCTTCCTTTAACGCAGATGGAGAAATAACACCGTCGTAACGCTTAAGATTTTGCCACGTCTGAGGCAAAATCCACCAGCTTGGAGCCGTCGAATAGGTTTTAAAGTCCTCCGCAATGACACCTCCTCCTACCTCTGCGTTCAGAGGCGCATCTGCAGCCGTGCGCTCGGTTGTCACATTGACATGCCGCTGTCTGCCCAGCGGTCATTAATGTAGGAACAGCCCCCCGGTCTCCTGAGAACAGCCAATAGCAGCGGGGCGGAGAGTGATTCTCGTACCCGATTGGCTAATCGGCTGCGTCAGTCAAAAATGGACCGTTAGAGAAGCGGGGAGATGCCGAAGCCAATAGATACATAACGTTCATATTAATTTACGCTCACCTCGTATTTTAGAGCTTGTGTATGTTACTATATTTAAAGATATTCATCTTTGTTGTATTTTGTAATATAAACTCTATAAACAATATAAATACATACAAATAAAATATAAATGTTTACTCATGTCCCTATTTAAAAAATTAACCATGTTTTGCTATGGTTGACTATCGTCTAACGGTATTACTAAAAATGTACCATATGATTTTACTGCAATAACCATGGTTAATATTTTTCCTTAAAGGTAGCCATATAAAAAAAAAAATTCACTCTTTCTCTATAGTAGCCATGATATCATAAGCCCCCAAATTTTTTTTACCATAGTAAAACCATGGTATTTTTTCTGAAGGTAAAATACAAGCTGTTTTGTTGTGCGAGCTGACCCTGTTTTTAGGGATGACTTCACTGTGAAGGTGGTTCCCTCAAACGGTCCGTCTTGCGTTACAGCCCCGGCCCCCCAGTTGGGGATTGAACGCACCTTGAGAAAACAGGGGGTATAACTCATAATAAAACTCCCAACAGAGCCGGGCATCGGTCCACTTTTTCACATCTGGCATAAAGAGAATACTGTGCCAAGAAAAATGTGCATGGACTATACACGATCATAAATCTGGGGTTTAGTTGATGTCAGCAAGTACTGGGTTTATCATCAGTCCATGGCCTTGTTTACGAAAAATTTGGGAGAACATTCTGATTTTGTGGGGCTGTTTCACTGTGGCCTTTCGTAGCATCTGTTTTTTGACAGACAGTGCCTTGGAGGACAGTGCAATTTATTGACTGGGGTTTTTCAGTCATGCATAATTTTACAAGATACCTAGAGAGATACTCTTCTGGTCTTTGACGAAACATTTAAAACCCGTGAAGTCATTTGTAAGAGCATCTGACGTTCTTTCGGAAAATCTTTAACCTTTGTCATTTTAAGGCTAAAGGCGTTTCGATATAAAATCATGATGGTCTATAGAACTTCATTACTGTAAGATGTACTTTAAGTAACGTTGTTTCAGAAGCTCTTCCTGTTTCAGTTATTTGAAACGCTACACAAACGAGATCCAATCATCAGAATATTTCATTAGTGTTAATGTTTGTAATAATGAGAAATAAAGCAAAACCGTAAGTTCTTCCTGAACCGTGTTTGTCGTGCAAAAAAGCATTAAAAACATTGTGTAAAGCTCCGACTCGTCATTTCTGTAATGGTTGCCTAAAAAAAGTACGATACGATATAAGGTACGATACGTTTTAATCCACAATGCATGAGGTTCATTGTTTTGATCGCTGGTTCATTGTTTTCCTCATTTTCGCTTCATAAATCAATGGAATGCTATTTGGCAGATCATGCCTGTTATGCGATACATAAACGTAAACACTTCCACCTCTTAATATTCACTGCATCAGCGTGTTTGTTTTTCAGTTTGACGATGTTGCAGATAAGCAAAACACGGGCAAGTAAAGCTTCGTACGGAAAACTCTGGTAATGACAGTGGCATGCCCGTAGAGACGCATGAGGTGCCAGGAAATATGCGCATCTCAAACTGTAGCTGCGTTTGCGGTAGGGGCTGTCCTCGTCTGCAGTGTAGCTAACAGACTGCTTAGGTGGGGGTTTGTTTAGTTCAGACTGATGTGGAGACGTCCTCGCCACACGCACTCCTCATTAGGCCTTCGTTCTCCCATCTTTGCCAAGTTAAAATACACCGCCAACTCCAATATGCACCACCCAATCTGAATTTCTTGTCTTACTTTAAAAAGCCGTCAGGTTCGCCTACAATTTCTTTCAGCCCTTTAAAGACTGCCTAAACGAGTTAGAAAATGGTTTATTAGATGTGAATACAAAAACACTGCATCAAAATCTTGTCCCGGCACTTTATGTATCTTCAACGATCTTAAAACGACTTGGAAAAAAGCGTAAACGTCCCGAGAGGCGGCCATCATATACATCCAGTTTTTCGTCACTTAAAGCAAATGATATTAGCATTCCACCCGGCATCTGTGTAACACGGCTTTACTTTGAACGCTACAAAAGTTGACTGGATAAAAGGATAGATTTCTTTCTTGTGCCGTGCGGAAGGAGCGTGAGCTCGGTTTGTAGCCAGAGGGTGTTGGAGAGCGTCTCTGAGGGGTTCTGTTGCTTCCACAGTTCCCCTCTGGTTGTCTTTTCCGATTTCCAAAGTAAAGTACAGGGGCTACCCTCTCTCTTCTCAGCCCATCATGAAGACCAGGTTACAGCGAGCGGCCTACGCCAGAGAATCCATAGCAAATGACTAATGATGGGGAAAAAAGTGATATGCCTTAGAGGATGAGCAAGAGAAGAGAGGATGTGGAGTGATGACAGGCGAATTGAAGGAAGTGGCATGATGGCTTAGTGAACTGGAAAAGTGCGAGGACTGATCCGGCATATTAGAGTTTGATCTGGCTCGGGATCTGAGCTTACACTGATCTAAAAGCTCGTCAATAGATTCACGGCAGGCTGTGGGTGTGCATAGTTAATACTTTTTGTGTGCGTATGTGAGATGGCTAGAAGATGAGGGGAATCGAAATGAAATCCTGGCGCGCTAAAAAGCATTCACGACGGTGGTTTATTGAAATGTAATTTTGTCGGTTGCGACTGGGTAAAGCGTAGAAAACCTGTGAAGAACATGTCGAGTCAAAATTTCAGCTCAAAATATTTCTTTAGAATAAGATAAACGAAGCCTATCCGTATTTATGCAGTGTTTTGCATAGTGACATTATTACCGTGAAAATAAGGCTTTTAATGTAGAGAAACCTTGAGTATGGTACATTATACAGCAGTAGTATTTGCTGTACTCGCTATGAGAGTTTGATCACAGTAATGAGAATCTAATGACGGTAACCATTACGAAATAATGGAGGAAATGTGAAGATGATTATGGACATGAGAAATCAAAGGATTTGGGTGGGAGTGCATGTGCTTAATTGTCATGAAAAAAATGTCACAATGAATAAAGAAAAATCAGCTTTTAAATGATGCTTCTTCTCAGTTGAGGCAGAATATGATCTTGCCGTGTTTTTGTAAGATTTACCCAAATCATGGATGCAGACTGTGGTCTGAGTTGGAGGACTTGAAATGTTACGGTTGTTTATTTACCTTTTCTGCTCTCTAAAGCCACGAGAGCAGAATTTAACGCAACAAGTTAATTTATAATAATGACGATTATTATTTAATTATTTTCCTCCTCTAGAGCTTCAACACATGTCAGTTTGATAAACCGACATTTGAAAGCCGTGGCAGGTATTGTGTATGACATTCAGGACAGATGTTGAAAGGCGGTAGATCAATGCGCTCTCCATTCTCTTTGATCTGATGGGAACGGTTCTGTTCTTTTTTCAATGGGGGGAATCATCTCTAAAAGCCGTTTCTGAAGTGGACGGACCAGGCACTGACCTTCAGATTTGTTTATAGAATTTCTGTACCGATCGTGTTGGAAAAACGACATTCGGACTACCAATTGTGACAACCTTTGTACTTCAAACGGAGAAAAAAAGTCTAGAACATGCGCGATAAAGTCCCAAAGTTGTGCATGAATAACGTCATGAACTCATAGAAATCTTTATAATGATGGGTCTGTAAGAACAACTCAATGCAGGGATGTAGCGGCACATTGTGCCGGCATGTGCAATCCCCCTCTTTAGTCTTTTGTCTTGTTATATTCCTTTGTGCCACCGCAGTGAATGACTGGTGCTGATTATGCAAATCAGCCAGAGGAAAGAATCATGGGTAATTATCGCGGTCGTGGATAGGCTGGGGGAATAATACTTTTTCATTTGCCGTAGAGATGCTGCAGGACAGAAATGCTCACAGCTTTGCAGCAGTCACAGATTTAGAGTACTGGATGCTGTAATAAGTCCCTTTTATGCATTGATATATTTCTGGCCCTTATCTAACTAATCAATATCAATCCATTCGCTCATTTGAAAGAACATGGTGTTGTCGGTTTCCCCAACTTGTTTCTTTGCTTTATCCCTAATGAAGCAATAATAAATCGAAAGCAGTTAGGTTAGTTTTTGCTTTTTATATCCTCATATTCATATATAAGAATAAGCCTCGAAAGGCAATATTTTAGAGACATTTTACTACGGTTGATGAGTTCCCACACTGTAAACTGTAAATCGGCCTTACGTTTTTAAGTTAAATTAAGTTGCCTTTACTGGCTTAAAGTTAAAATTGGTTAAACTAGATTAAGTTATTCAAAATACAACTAGAATTTTGAATCAGTTTAATATCTTTTAAATACAAGTGACTTGTATAAGGTAGTTTAACTTACATTTAAGGCGGCTTTTGTATTGCAATTAAGTCACTTAAATTTTAAATATAGTAAAGTGACTTACATGCGTTACATGCGTTAAATCAAATTTGGCTTTACAAGTCAACTGAATTTTTATATTAAACTCACTTAAAAAAATCAAGTTTCATTCTTTGTAACTTATTTTTTTTTAATTGGTTAAATTTATTGGTTACTATTGTAAGTTGGTAAAGCTAATTTGATTTAACTTAAAAATGTAAGGCTGCTTTTGAATTCAAAGTTGAAATTGTTGTACACTCAATGTGAACTAAAGCAATGTGATAAAATACAGATGTTTGATAGTAAAAACTAAATGAATTATAACTAAATCATTTTTGGCTGCTTATATAGTTACGCCAAGAAGCGTAGTGTGTTCGTGTGGAATTTGTTCTCACCGATTTTTTTTGTTTTTTGTAATCCAAATACAAAGAATGAAAGTAGATTTTGGTTCATAACCAGATTATTGTTCGTGTTCTCAAAAATATTGTGCACTGTTCTAGAGGGACTGAACACAATAATAGTAATATTAAAAGTAAACGACCCATGCTCGGAAATTTGAGTCCTAAACAAACTTCCAGGCAAGTTTGGTGTCGAGGCTAAAGCTCCGATATCTCGTCTAGGTGTTCACAGAAAGACTGGCGACCTAGATCATCCTCTACAGCCTCTGAAGGATGTCTCGTTGCTCAGAGAAATGTCTGTATCCCGCTGCCAGGCTAATACTGAGAGTTTGAACAAACCGGAGATCCAAACAGCTCTAACGAGGTTAACTCGGGGCCAGTACATGTGTCTCCATCTCTCTTTGGAGAATCCATGTTCTTGAAGACAATTTGTCTCCTAGTCTTACCGTGTGTAAACTACCGTAATGCGGGTCAATACGGATCAACCTATACTGCTGCTAAATTGAAACCTCTTGAAATTGTCTTCTCTCCTCTGTATTTAGCTCCGCTGCAGCGTTAACGCTCCGCGCACCTAACCGATCATTGACTGTCGGGCTCATCTCAGAGTGCTGCCGGAAATTAAACCTTTTTTTAGCCCTGCTAAAGTTTGGTTTAAAAATATCCCCATTGTTCTTGCAAACAATGGGCGAAGATTTGAGCTAGGTGACGATGGCGTGCCCCTTCCGATAACCACACACGCGGGCCTCTCCGGAGAACACGATGGCATAAATCATGTCCTGAAATGCAGCTCCCTCAAGAAAATAAAAGTGCATTTGTCGGTGCAGTCAGCAGGGTTCACAGGCAGGCGGCCAGAATTTTGCGTCTGATCCCATATCAAATGGGATTATGACATTCTGCGTTCCTCGGCGTTGCATTTTTAATTGAATTACGTGTCCCTCTTAATGCAATAATCTCTTGAAGATCCACAGCATAATGTCGGAATCAATGGCAATAAATTGGACGCTTTCTTTTTGCGGGAGCAACAGCAGAATTAAGACGTTTGTGAGCGATGGAGATTGCGACACAGGCGGTGACGCTTACATTATGCCATGTGGGAGATAACACCCGCGCTCACCGAGGCCTCGGGTGAAACATGCGAGAGATAGATATGAATCATTTGTGAGTCACGGGGCTGTTAAAATGGTGAAACGCCGGATGCCGCCCATGTGACACTGCCTGGTTTTTAGAGCGGGACCCGCTCCGCAGGGAACCTTTTACACGCTGACAGGCAAATGAAAGGTTGGCTGAGGCTCTTTGCCCATTAACGTCATGTCTAAAAGCAGATTGTGTTGCAGGCGCAATTATACCGCACTGATTCTCAAACAGCATGTTTAGTTTTCATTAATCCATCAGCAACAGAAATTCAACCGGACAGCTGCATTTACAAAAGCCGTAGTGTTGGCAATTGTATAAACAGGCGCTTGCTCTCATCATTTTGTATTCTTTATATTCACACACAACTTGTTTTTCGCGTTGTATTGTGTGAGGAGGATGTGTGAAAATTGACATTGAATGCAGAACGTGACGGAATGTGATGCATTTTCACAAGGTGTGTGTGAATGAACAGCAGCGGTTTCATGTCATTTCAAATGAAAGCGGTTTCTTTGCAATTTGTCAATCTCAACAAGCACTAGCAAGCCTTTTCAAAGCTTTTGGTCGTCTAGTCAATTGGCAAACAACCCCACAGAAAAAAGGCATTCATGTCATTTGCATCATCAATGTTTCGCTGTTGTGTATTTTGGCATTTCTTTGGGCAGCCGTCAACAAAAATGGATAATTGACTGACTTGATCTTCCAATCTGATGCATCAGGAGATTGCATCAGACATTGTGACCCTTCATGGAAATCCTTTTACTGTAACAGTCTCATCAATCTGATGTCACATTCATTTAGATCTGACTAAGTGCAAATGTAAGTACACACGTGGTTTGCGAAACGACCCAATCTAAGGCATCTTTATACTGCAAAGGCAAAACAAAAACCAAATCTGACAACTCTTTGACGCTCCTCCAAAGTGACATGAAATTAATGTTTGCACAAGGTAATAAATAAGAATAAAAAATTCAAAATTAAACCGAGTACAGCAGCGCGGCAGAATTGTTTGGGATTTTTTTCCTGAGGACTTCTAATTTTTAGTTAGTTTTTATATATATCAAAAAAAAAAAAAAAAATATATATATATATATATATATTACTTTAATTTTATAATTCATTATCATGTCCACCCTCTCTCTGGCCTCGAGTTAAACAGCAGTTTTTTTTGCTGGGCAGCAGCACTTTGGATATGGTTTTGGTTTTCAGTTTTTGTGCCCCTGGCATCGATGCCTTTATGCAGCTCGGTTTCAGCAAACGTTCTTTCCCTTTTGGGAAGGAAGTTTTGAGTTCTGAAAGTTAAAGAACGTTTCCATAGTGCAATGAACACTTCTCTCAAAAGGTTTGGAAAATTGAATTCCTCGTGATATAACCCGTTTTAAACTTCTCAGTTGCACATTCACTGTTGTTTATAAAGAATGATGGAACTGCTATCGAGAGAACACAAAAATACCCTTTTTCCAGAGGGGTGTTTTCAGCCGATGGGCTTTTATCAGGCCACTTTCAGTGTGTGTGTGTGTGTGTGTGTACCACATTATTCCTTCAAAGTGTGCGACTGTATTTGGCAATATGGACAGGAAAGTTTTTCGCGTTGAAACAAAAACTACTAAAGATGAATACAAAGCATGTGTGGCGGGTTTTGTCATTTAATTAAATTGGCCCTAACAAGTTTCTTATCCTCCATTAAAAATGTTTTCCAGGCCTTGGAGAACAATGCGGCAATCCGTGGGAAACGGTGACTGCAGAATGCGTTCTTTTCATCCGGTTTGACTGTACAAATGGACCTCATTGTCTACAGAGAAATTAGATTTTCTGCCATGCGCCGGTCTTACACAAACTCCTCTCTGGGGTCTGATGCCACCATGCCGAGGCTTATCAACAGTACTCAGGTTGTGAAATTGAGCTCCGGCGCATATTAAACCATAGGGGTGCTGGATTCAGAAATATGCCATAATCCCTCTAGAGATCCATCTCTTGTTCACTACCCATCTTCCTTCGTCTCATACGACTATCGTCAGTTTGAGGAAAAAACGTTAAGATTCTTCCCGAGCGCTGCTTTTTGAGTGTGTAATTTGCTCCTTTATCTTCTGCTCAGAGTCGGCCTCTAAAATGAAGTCATTATCATCGTTCGTAGCAAAGCCGAGGCGTGGTGGGAAAGACATCCTTCGTGGAGTCTTAAAGAGGCTTCTAGTGAGAAGGGTAAAACACACATGAGCTGAATCCACCTCCCTGATGATGTTCGGCTAAGCCGTTGCTGGGAATGTTGTAGAGAAAGTGTCTTTAATATGTTATCTAAGTGAAAATGGAAATTCTCCTTACTTGTTGCTTCAGGATATACAGTTGCATGTATAGACCACTTCACAAGATATTGTTCTGAAACACCTGCATTGGACCTGCATTGTTTACATCTTGTGAAATGGTCTATGCTGCAAGGTTTAGACGTTACAAATAATGACATGTGCACATATTTTATGCTACCGGGTTGTAGGGCTGTCACAATATCAGATTTTCCTCTCACTGTTATCATGGTCAAAATTTGCTCTGTCGCTGTTATCACGATATCTATTTGGGTGGGGTTTTTTTAATTAACGAAAATAATGCTATCAGTCATATTCATCTTTAATTTTGTTTAATTTCACAGTCTTTAATTTTGGGTAATGTAGCCTATTATGCATTTATGCAATAATGTTGCCAAACCAGAGGAGGAAGTCCAGTGATTTCTAGCATAAATACGTAATTTGCGTAGTTATAGTGCGGAGGCGGAGCTTATGCTAACTATAAATGAGCGATTTGAATTTGTTAACATACACGTTTCACTTTCAAATCTGACGTTTACGAAGTATTTGTGAATCCGGAGGAAAGTTTTCAGTAAGGTCCGTTTTACGTGCAAATTACTCAAAATGTACACATATTTACGAATGTTTCATGAATGAGTCCCATTATCTCTATGTTGCGGTTCCCCTACCTGGTAATGTTAAACCTATGTGTAAAAATAAACGATCACTGAAATGTTTGGTCAATCTGATCACATTCTATTGTGAGATACAGTTTGCTTAAGTTGTAAGCTATACGGTACTGCAAATGTAGTAACTGATGTCATCTGGGTATTCCATAACAGAAAAATGCATGATGGTATACAAATTTTATACAGCATAATATAATGTTATGCCATTCTAAAACATAACTAGCATTACAAATAATGGCGCTTTCAAAATGGCACACTGGGTAATGTGCGCACTACAAGCCTTTTGCGTGTTGGCCAAATTGCAATACAAACCTCAAATAGTAAAACAAACCGCACCACGTCAGCTGTTTTGAATCAACATAGAAGACGGTAATAAATATTCTGTTCCCACCGAATGGTTTCCCACAGAGAAGAATGGCATTCTGGTTACTTATAGTTCAGTGACAGCAGGGTCCAGAGTAAGATACCACAGAGAAGACAGCATGAGGTGTGGACTGCCTCATTTACCGCAACCCGAGAAAATCACGTGATGTATATCCGCCGTGATAGACAACAAAGAACATGCCTTGAATTTGCAGAGGAGATGTGTTGTGTGTAATGGTCTGTGTGTGCATGAGGCATCGCAAGTTTTTTAAATAAGCTGATGATCATGTAGCGTAATCCTGCGAGTCGTACATCATTTCACCTGTAAAGCAAACGTGAATAATGGATGTTTGGAGTGGGTTGGTGAGAGCGTGAGATCGAGTGGCGAGTTGGAGGGTTTTCCCAGCACGCCCTGAAAACGCATTAAGTATCTCTGTGATGAGCAGGGATGGAACGGCTATAGGAAGCATCGGGAGGTTTTCCCCGTGGGTCGGGCTGTTGTTGAAGCCGGGTTAAAGGTACAAGACAAATAAACAACGATTTTAAGTGAGGATAAAGTTCTGCATCCTCAGGTCGGTCTTTTTAAGCCACAATGATGGAAACTGAAGCAGGTATTTGCAGATCTCCGTGACGCCATGGTTTAGCATTCTTCAATCCGCCCTCCTGGTTCTTCTAGGATTTGTGCCCCGGCGGGGACAACTGTTTCTAAGTGACTCCCGATCCCCCCGAGCCGCATCCCACCTCTATTACGGTCTGTGTGGCCTTGACAAAAGTCTCTCAACCTGCTAAAATGCTGGAGAGATTATTTACAGCAAAGGGATAATTCTCCCGGAAAGCCATTATGCATTTACCCTCAACTCTCTTATGTATATGACCACAAGGTATTTTGAGAAATGTCTTAGTGGTTTTTGTTCATTCAATGGAAGTCAACTGGGGCCCGGTGTTGTTTGGTTACCGGCATTCTTTTAAAATATCATCTCTTGGGCTCTGCAGAAGAAAAGTCACACAGATTTGTAATGGCATGAGGGTGAATTACTCATTAATTTTTGTGTGAAAATCACACCACTTGCACAAAGTATCAATTCAATAAGTTCAATTCTTTGCATTTGAGATCTGTTATTGAATGCCGTCTATTGATTTATCGTGTCATGAAGTTGTGCTGCTTTTGCACCGCGACATGTCCGCTTGGGACAAAATAAACTGCAGGTAATATTGTCAACTTATAATAATACAGCCAGCGAGGTTATTTGCATGTGATAGCCATTCAGGTGTTAGATTTTGCGCTGTGGGTTGTTTTCTGCCTTTAGGTTTGCATGTGGACTTGAGGTATGAACTGCGTGTATAGCTGATATCATTACTTGGAAAATTGCTTATCTGCGGGGGTCCGCTTGTGAACCGGTAATTGACTGTACCTGTAAATTCTGCGAGGTGTTATTACTGTAAGAAACGTGATGAAAATGCATACATGTTGATCTAAAAAACACGATTTTGATGAAAAATGATGATTGTGTTACAGGCCAGGTTTTCTCTTTTTTGACAGAAGACATCACCTCTGTGTACCGCAGCTGCGGCGCTAATACGGCGTGCAAATTTCCAAATGAGCTCGGGTACAGTGGGCATCTGGCCCAGATTCACGCTGGGATGCTTGTCCTGTCAGAAATGGGAATAGAAAACCATTGTTTTCCGATGTAGCGATAATTCAATCTGGTTTTGTTCTCTTTCCTCTCGTTACCATCAGTGAATTGAGCTTTTGTCCGATATGGGTCATACAAAGACTTCATCGCAGAGGCGCACATGTACATCCCACAGAAACATGTTTTCCTTCAAATGTCGGCATTATAAATAATAGTGCCGTTGCAAGAACGTGCTATTTCAATTGTGTTTAAAAATACCCCGGTATAAGAGATGCTTGGCAGCCTTTTTAAAGACCACGATGCGTTTCGACATCATAAATAACTTTTGTTTACAATCAAACTTTGCGGATGTTCCTTACAGGTACGGGCCATTGAGAAACAACGGCGAAACCCACCCCAACGCATGTAGGAAGTCATGGTTGTAATTACGTTGATTGAGCATGAATTACATTTGTAAGAACCCGTCCGCACATCCAGAATCACTTCAATATTCACAGTTGATGAAAACGCATGTTTGCATAAACAGAACACCAACTGAACTAATAGAAAACCACTCGGGAGATGTTACACTTTCATTGCTGGGATATTGCTTAGTGTTGTTTTTGTGCATTGTTTTACTGAAGCCTAAGATTCAGTTCATTTGTCTCTCCGGCCCTCTAAATGAAGATTAATGTCATGCCGGGCATCTAATGAGCACCATAACGCTGCGGCCGCAAAACATTCAAACACACAATTATTGCCTTTAGTTTCAGCAATTAAGCCTTGAACTGCACATTTTAACGGGTAAATAAGTCATTATTAAGGCACTAAATTATCAACATGAATGTATGCGGTTGCAAGTCAGGAGCGAGAGAAAACAGGTGATTATAATCATGAATGTCATGACATGTTTCATTTTTAAAATTGCTTTCTTTTGTACAATGACCTTCAATGAAAATTAACTGTTGCACTTAAGGCGAAATGTCACCTGTCATTTTTGGCCTAAAAAATCCTATTATACAAATAGCTTTAACAAAATGCATAAGTCACAAAGTTTGTTTAAATTAGTTTTGCATTGGTCTGTGTTTTGAAAGATCTGAATGTTTGAAATCTTTTAAGTGGAAAACATTTGTCAATGGTTGCAGGCTGCAATTTTGCTATCAAACATTTTGGTTTTGGGGAACGTCGCTTTGAAAACAAAGAGATGGTCATTTATCATCATGCAGAACATCTCCTTTATTCACGCTTTGTTAGATTATATTGGAGATTTTGCAACACATTTTAAAAGCATGCGTATGTAGGTGTTTTTCTAATATTATCACTTTTAATTAGTGATTTGCTTTGATTACATGTTGCCATGGATTTGCCGAGCTTAAAATGAAAGGCTCTCAGGTATTGTTCCTGATGTACTTTCGTGAATTATGTTCAGTCAACACAAGCCTATTCATTATGTAATGATATAGTTTAATGTGACAGAAATAACCAATTTCAAAGATAATTTCTCCTGGATTAATTCATGTAAAACCCGTTGTTGTTGTATGGTTTTAGATCAATTAAGTGTGAGACAGAATGCAATTGACTCATTAGCGGTAAAATTGAAGGCTGCTCCCTTGATGTACCAGGTGAAAAGTGTATTATAAATGTATTTAAAGTGCTTTATTTTTTCACATCTTGTATTTAA